>CM052449.1:29787175-29878900 GCA_028533085.1 Varecia variegata | reverse complement strand
TTTGAGACAGAGTCTCGCTTTGTTGCCCGGGCTAGAGTGAGTGCCGTGGCGTCAGCCTAGCTCACAGCAACCTCAAACTCCTGGGCTTAAGCGATCCAACTGCCTCAGCCTGCCGAGTAGCTGGGACTACAGGCATGCGCCACCATGCTCGGCTAATTTTTTCTATATATTTTTAGTTGGCCAGATAATTTCTTTCTATTTTTAGTAGAGACGGGGTCTCGCTTTTGCTCAGGCTGGTCTCGAACTCCTGAGCTCAAACAATCCACCCGCCTCGGCCTCCCAAGTGCTCAGGGATGGTCTTGATGTTGAGTGTACAACGATGAAAAATTGTACTTGCCCTCTTGGGGTTCACATTAAAGCCTTTAAAAATTGCTACCAAAGACAGACTTAAGACTAAAGTATAAAGCACTGAAGAAACACAGAGAAGGAGAATGTATAGCATTGTCTGTTAACATTAATGAAGTTAGAAATAAAAGTAAAAGGTGCTTTGGCGTGATACATTCATGGGTTTAGGAGTCTGGAAAGCCGGTTCTGCCACTTACCAAAGCATAGCCGGGGACAGATCACTTACATTTTCTCAATTCGCATGGGATAAGGACAGGTATTGAGAACCAGTGACCAAAATCTAAGTATACTTATCCTTAATGTAATACATCTTTCACTTCAGGAAATCTTTGAGGAAATTATTGTAAAAATTATCATTTTGGCCATTCGTGTTTTCTTTTGTGCAGAATAGATACCACAAGAGTTGAGTTTACCATCCCACTAAGGGAGAACTGGGCACTGCCGTTCTTTGCAATTCAGATAGCAGCAATTACATATCTCTTGAGACCAAACTTACAGCCTCTTTCTGAAGTAAGTCTTTATAAAAGTTTTATATATGTTTTAATTCCCCAATTTTATATAAGAACCTTCAAAAAATGTGATGTGCATAGTGTCCCAATGCATGTGAATAGTTCTTGTTACATGACCAATTTTTTTAACTCGAGTTAAATTAAATTCTTTATCTGAGGTTTTTCCACTTTCCAAAGAAAATGTTTTCATTTTTGATGTTAAAAATGTCCTCTACATAATCTACCCTTAAATAGTTGGAGCAAACCCACACACAGTTTCTGAGAAACTGTCAGAATTTTTAAGCCATTGCTCTTGAGATGTGATTTGGTGCATTATTGCCTCCATAATAGTGTGGAATACACAGAGCGTATGTGAATATTTATATGCAGAGTGTCACTTTATGATGTTTAGAGCTTAAATAACAAATGCAAGGGTTTTTGGAGCAGCAGTGTATGGCTTCTCTATCTGGTTTATAGAGATATTGGCTGCTCTGGATAAAACTTGTCTGCAAGGTTTTTTATTACTGGAGACATGTAAATTATACAAAGGTTTTCTTTTTACAGAGGCTGACACTTCTTGCCATTTTCATATCAACTTTTCTCTTTAGCCTGACATGGCAATTTAATCAATTTATGATGCTGATGCAGGCATTAGTGCTGTTCATACTAGACTCCCTGGACATGCTGCCAGCAGCGAAGGTAAGCTTTGCTTTATTTTCTCATTTGAGATTTTCACTGTTTTGTGTTTTGTATTGTAGAATGAGACGAAAATATGCACGTACTTCATGATAAAATTGAAGCTCCTTCTTAGAGCTAAGTATGCTGAGGTCAATTGATACTGAGTAATTTATGCAGCCTAATTTGACCACCTTAACTTTTATTCTGCTTGTTTCAAGTTAAAAATGGATTTATTTGGCACATAAATGTCTAGGTCAATTGTTACTTATAGAGATGACTTAAAATTTAAAATATAAGGTAGCTCTTTTAAAATTTCTGACTACATACTGCCTTATGTGCAAAGAACTCAATGGGTATGTAACAACTTTTCTGTAGTACTTCATAAAATTTTCATAGTAACATTTAACCAGTATGGGATGTGAATTCCTGTTGACTGGCCAAAGGAAATAAGGAAACCCATATCTGTCTCTCAGTGTCTGCTGTCATTTAATCATATGTGGTTTTTTTTTTCATGTGCACAAACGTGTACATTTTTAATGGATACATTGTGTGCACTTTAAAAATTGTTCATAGTTATGTTGTCAGTGCAGGCCGTCTGAGGAGCAGTAATGAGGCACCTTTTCCCTTCCCAGCCAGGGTGGTGTCAGCAGAGGCTTGCAGGGAGCCTGAACTTTCACTTCACTCAGTAAGGAAGCACATCATCCCCCTGCCTCCCAAATGTCAGTGGGTATTCTAGCCTTTCATTTCTATCTGGAAATAATGAGACAGCATTTTTCTTTCCCTACCAGCATAGAACTGGCACGGTGCTATGGTTTCAATGTTTGTGTCTCCTCAGAATTCTCATGTTGAAATCCCAACCCCAAGGTGATTGTATTAGGAGGTGTGGGGCCTTTTAGGAAGTGATAGGGCCATTGCAAAATAGGCACAAGGGAGCTTTGTCACCCCTTTCACTGTGTGAGAGTGCAGTGAGAAGGTGCCATCAGTGAACCAGCTAACAGCCCCTCTCCAGACAGTCTGCCAGCTCCTTGATCTTGGACTTCCCAGCGTCCAGAACTGTGAGAAATAAATTTTTGTTCATAAGCTACCCAGGTGATGGTGTTTTGTTATAGCAGCCTGAACAGACTAAGACGCATGGTGTGAGAGGAGCCCTGCTGACATAGAAGATTCAAGTAAGATCCAGAGTCCTGTGGTGTAATAGGACACAACTGAAAATCACTCCTTATATGGAGAATCAGGAAAATCTCCCTTGAGTGAAAAGAAGCAATCAACAGGTGCCAACACCAAGACACACAGAAATTGGAATTATCTGACAAGGAATTTAAAGCAGCTATCACAGAAAAGCTTCACTGAACAGTTAGTTACAAACACACTTGAGACAAGTGAAAATATAAGTTGTAAGCAAGAAATAGAATATATAAAGAAGCAAATGGAAATTTTGGATTTGAAAAATTTCAGTAACCAAAATTAAAAACTCAGGGGACGGGCTCGACAGCAGAATAAAATGGTCAGAGGAAAGAATCAGTGACCTTGAACATAGTCTGAAATGCATGTGATCAGAATCCCAGAAGGAGAGGAGACAGAGTATGAGGATGAAAAAAAATATTCAAAGAAATACTTTTGGAAGAAATGACTGAAATTTTCTTAAATTTGGCAAAAGATAGAAACCTACAGAATCAAGAAGCTGAGCTAATGTCAAATAGGATAAACCAAACAGAGCCTCACCAGGTGGATTTTTTGCAGAAATTGAAAAGCTGATTCTAAAATTCATATGGAAACTCAAGGGACCCAGAACAGCTGAAACAATTGGTGTTTTAGCCAGTTGGTGCAACAATTGGTGTTTTAGCCAGTTGGTGCAAGGTGTGGTGAATACAGTGGATGACAGTTTCCAAGTCCAGCTGCTGTAGTTTGAGCAACATTGTGACACATGTGTCAAGCTTTGTCTTGCAAGAGAATCGGCCCATCTCTGTTGACCAGTATCAGCTGCTTAATCACAAGTATCCTCATCATTTCATCCAGTTGGTTGCAGTAGATATCCGCTGTGATCAGTTGACCAGGTTTCATTAATCTGTAGTGGGTAATACCAGCGCTGGACCACCAAACAGACACCATTAGCTCTTTTGGATGAATATTCAGTTTTGGACTGTGTTTTGGCACTCCATCTTCATCCAGCCATTGTGGCAAATGCTTGCAACTGTCAAAAAGAATCCATTTTTCATCACACATAACAATATGGTATAGAAATGGTTCACCTTTATGTTGTGACAGCAAAGAAAGGCAGGCTTCAAAACTATTTCTCTGCTGACCCATCTATCCAGCTTTTTTACCTTGCTGATTTTTTTCAAATTTTTTCCAATATTGTTGGAATAGTAACCTTGCTGCTAATTCATGCATGGGCTGAGGTGGATTCACTTCCACTTCAGCTTTCAGCTCATCATTATCCACCTTGGTCTGAGGTCACCCACGTAGCTCATTTTCAAGATTAAAGTCACCAGAACAGAATTTCTCAAACCATCAACGTACTGTGCGTTCATTAGCCACATCCATCCCAAACGCTTTGTTGGTATTTTGTGCTGTCTGCACTGCATTGGTTCCACAATGGAACGCATATTCTAAAATAACACAAACTTTTTACTTATCCATGGTTTCACAAAAGTTGCTCTAAAAAAAATTTGAAAGATAATCACGAGCCAAAACATGCATTTGAAAGACTGAGAGTGTACCTTCAGAATAAAAATAAAACAAGTGTCAAAGTGAAATGTCAGCGGTATCAACTGTCAAACTTAGTACTTAAGGAAATCAGGTATTTCATACTTAATAACCTAATAAATCCATGGAATAGAATTGAGAGACCAGAAATAAACCTTCCCAGGAAATAAACAGTCAGTTGATTTTCAACAGGGATATTAATTAAATGGAGAAAGAATAGTCTTCAAAAAATGATGCTGGAATAACTGGAAATCCACATCCAAAAGAATGAAATTGGACTCCTTCCCCTCACCATACATGCTAATTAGGTTAAAATGTGTCATAGACTGAAGTGTGGGAGCTAAAACTATCTAGCTCTTAGGAAAAAACATAGAAATAACACTTCATGACCTTGGAGGTAGTGCAAGCCTTCTTAGATACAACACCAAAAGCACAAGTGACTGAAAAAATACATTAATTGGACTTCATCAGAATTAAAAACTTTTGTGTTTCAAAGTATACTGTCAGGAAAGTGAAAAGAAAGCATAAAATAGGAGAGAAATTTGCTAATCACATACCTGATAAAAGACTTACAGAATATATAAAGATGTTCAACATCATTAGCTATCAAAGAATTGCAAATCAGAACCACAATGAGGATGGTTAAAATTAAAAAACAGATAATGACAAATGTCAAGGATGTGAAGAAGTTGGAACTCTCATATGTTCATCATGGGATTGTAATATGGTGCAGTCACTTTGAAAAACAACATTTCCTCATATTTTAAACATAGAGTTACCATGTGATTTACGAATGCCACTCCTAGGTACATACCCAAGAGAAATGAAAACATATACCCACACAAAAGTTTGTATATGTATGTTCCTAGCCAAAAAGTAGAAACCACCCAAATGCCCATCAGCTGATGAATGGATAAACAAAATGTATAGGTATATCCATACAATAAATAGTATTCAACAATAAAAAAATACTGATACAAACTACAACATGGATGAAACTTGAAAACATCGTGCTAAGTAAAAGAAGCCAGCCACAGAAGACTACATATTGTATTTATCCATTTATAGGAAATATCCAGAATATACAAATCTACAGAAACAGTACATTAGGGGTTGCCAGGGGCAGGGGAAGGGGTAACGGAGAGTGATGTCTGATGGGGACGGGGTTTCTTTTGAAGTGAGTGATGAGAATATCTTAAAATTAGACTGTGGTGATAGTTGCACAACTTTGTGAATATACCAAAAATCATGAATTGTACACTCTTGGGGCAAATTTGATGTAATATGAATTATATCTTAATAAAGCTGTTAAAAAGGGAAAATCTGTGCTTCTCTAACCAGTAATTCTGCTTTTAAGAATCTTTCCTAAGGAAATGCATTTATTCATTCATTCCTTCCTTCAGTATGTACTAAGTGGCACTCACTATTCTAGTGGGGTTCTTTTAGGTGCTGAGAAGGTAACAATGAACAAAATAAGGATTAATAACTAATCAGATGTAATGATCTGAGGTTTTTAAAGATGGGATGTTCATTATAATAATTTAATAGTAATAAAAAGCTGGGAACACCTAAACGATCCAGTGGCGTAAAAATTATGGCATATGGTAAGATGTTATGAAACCATTTAAAATTTAAGTTTTCACAGAATAGTCATTGATGTGAGAAAATCATACTGTATAATATAAAGTATAAAATGCTATATATGAAATATTATACACTACTATGAAATCAATATTATTTCTATAGATAATAGTATTGGGTTTTGACTCCAGAGCCCGCCTTTCCATCAGTTGCTGTTTCCTTTTTACATTTTTCGGAATTTTTAAAATCAGTAAGATACATTATAATCCTAAAAACTATCCATATCCATTTCGCTGAGTTCATTACACCAAGCGAAAGCGCTGAACGGTTGCGGGCCTCACTTTTCAGTGCTTGATGTAGGTTTGTTTCCTTTGAGCTTAAGAGAACAAAACCATGAGGAAAGTTGGATTTGCTGCTGAATAAAACTAGTATTTTTATATGCCCGTATGAATATGAAGTTGTCTAATTTGAAAGAGAATAAGAAAACTAACAGGAAAAGTATCAACTCTTAATCAGGGGCTGTCTTTTTTTTCTTTGTGGCGTGTTTTTTGTTTTTAAGTTGGTTGCATTTTGCCTCCTTCAGTGTCAGCCTGTCAACAATTTTTATTACATCGAAGCTCTCCTTAATGAGTGCTTATTACGCGCCAGGCATTTCCACACATTACACATCCGAGTCTTCCGGCAGCCCCTGCTACACCTCTGTGAGGAAGGCAGAATTGTCTGTCTTCACAGATGAGCCATTTCTGGCACATTAAGGTCACACAGCTGGTTTATCCCAGAGTCAGGACTGTACGGTGTAGGCGCCATTGACGCCCGGGCTCCTGTTCCTGACCACTGTGCCACGCTGCCTGCACAGTGAAGCTGCCAGGTGCCTCCCCGCAGGGGGAGGTTTCGCTCTGATCAGGGGGTTTGGGCGCACACACAAACAGACAAAATGAAGCAATAGACGATACAGTCCTGAAGTGCGTAGTATGGAAAACTAGGAAACAATGGAATGCACAAAGTACTTACTGTTGGCTGTAAACAGTAACCATAAGAGAATTTAAAACTGAAGATTACAAATGGCGCTTGCCAACTCCCAAAATACATTTATACCATTGTTTGCTTCCGCTACCTCATATCATCCTCATTCATTTGCCCTTTAATTAATGTTATAAGATTGTAAGTGTTCTGTCCTTAAAAGGTAAATAAATGGCATGTATATGCTTTAGTTTCCTTTTTTAGATGGTGTTTCTTGAAGCTAAGTGTGTTTCCTCCATTATTTGTAACCTGGGATGTACCCACCTGATGACCAGTGTGTCAGCATGTGGTGTCTCCTGATCTGTTTAACCATCTCCTCTTCGGCTGTTGCAGGCAACGTGGCTGTATGGCATACAGATAACAAGTTTGCTTCTGGTCTGCATTCTTCAGTTTTTTAATTCCATGATTCTTGGGTCATTGCTTATCAGTTTTAACCTTTCAGTATTAATTGCAAGAAAACTTCAGGTAGGAGTTTTTTGTTCTTTATGAAAGTAAACTTTTTTTTCATTGTGCAGTTTGTTGGGCCTTATTTTCATACAGCATGCAAAAGAAAATTTATAACCCGATTCCCACTAAAACATGAGTGGCATTGTTTGCTTTTTTAAGTGCATGTTATAGTATTGTTGAGCCCCCTGAGATCATGTGCCATCCCTTTGACAATTATTTCTTAAAGAATTGGCATCTTAATTCAGTTCAGGGATTAGCCATAGATGCTTAGTTGAATGTTATTGATTTATAGTTGAAATAAAAGAGAATTCTAAGTTTTTAGTGTTTGTGTGCATGTGAGCTCAAGAGTGAGGAGACTCTGCTGCTCACGGGAGTGTTCATCACAGTGTCTCCAGTTGGCAGACACCTGGCTGTTGTTTGATTTAGTGACACTACTCTTCTCCTGGTCCTTCCATATTGTATTGCTAATTTTTCAGTGAATTAACATTAACTCTATTTTGAGAATCTAAATAAATACCTTTAGAAATAGTGGAACCTTTCCCATATTGTAAAATCATGCTTGACGACATCAACCTGATCTTTTGGCTTTATTATGTAATTACATTTCTTAAATTTACATGAGGTTTGAAAGTCATTTGTTTTTGCTTAAAATTGTAACAAAGCCTATTTTCTTTCTCATATGCTATAAACATTTCTATATCAAGAAGCCATTTTGTTTTCCACTTTGAGAAAAATAAATCTTTTTTCTTATTATTTACTGTTTTGAGTGAGAATTGCTATGGACAAACTTTCAAAAAGATTTTTTTAAAACCAGGCTTTTAGTTGACTATCAAAAATAGCAGTTTTCATTCATTTTTTTACCCTGAGTTATAAATATCACTCTAGATATTTGAACTCTTTAGATTTTATATTTGACAATGTTATCTGAAGATTATAAGAAACCTATTATATATGAAAGGGCACAATTTATTTTTTTAATACTGATAGGTCTTTTTAAAATTTAGTTATAGCTATGCCTCTGATATATGAATTAAAGGATAAATGATGTAATGATTTGTTCAGTCAGGGTATCTGAGTACCTTCCAAGTGGCAGACCCCAATACTTTGGTTTATGAGGGGTTTTTTTGTTTTTTTTTTTTTTTTGAGACAGAGTCTCACTCTGTTGCCCGGGCTAGAGTGCCGTGGCATCAGCCTAGCTCACAGCAACCTCAAACTCCTGGGCTCAAGCAATCCTCCTGCCTCAGCCTCCCGAGTAGCTTGGGACTACAGGCATGTACCACCATGCCCGGCTAATTTTTTCTATATATATATTTTTAGCTGTCCCTATAATTTCTTTATATTTTTAGTAGAGATGGGGGTCTCGCTCTTGCTCGGGCTGGTCTCGAACTCCTGAGCTCAAACGATCCACCCACCTCGGCCTCCCAGAGTGCTAGGATTACAGGCGTGAGCCACCGCGCCCGGCCTATGAGGGTTTTAAAAACAAAAAACAAACAAACAAACAAAAAAACCTCTGGTTTTGAAGGTCTCAAAGAGAAAAAAGACTAGCACACATTTTTCTCCTTATGGACCTCATTTTTAGGGGATTCATTTACTTCTAGAAAGTTGTAAATATTAAGACAATGAAACCCCATAAAGATTAGTAGGTTGTATTTTCCACATATATTTTCCATTTATGTTGCATGATCCAGTGTTTTAAATCCTCAAGTAATCTCATCTTCAGTGTTATGAAGTTGTATTAAAATTTAAGAATTAAAACACAGCTCTTTTGATTTCCAGAAAAATCTGAAAACTGGAAGCTTCCTTAATAGGCTTGGGAAACTTTTGTTACATTTATTTGTGGTTTTATGTTTGACACTTTTTCTCAACAACATAATTAAGGTAAGTTAATAAAATGACATATTTAATGTGTTTTTAAATTTGCTTATGGCATTAGAGATAATTTTTGAAACTTACTTTTTTTTTTTAATTAATTTTTTTTTAGAGACAGGGTCTTGCTGTGTTGCCCAGGCTAGCCTCAAACTCCTGGGCTCTAGCAATCCTCCTTTCCCAGCCTCCCAAGTAATAGAGACTATAGGCATGCACCACTACACCCAGCTTTTTTGAAACTTTCAATTTCAAATAATTAAATTCTTGCTTTATAAAGTGTATTAGCATTACTGGAGAGTTACCAGTTTTACTTTAAAAGGCTCAGTTTTAACTTTGTTTTAGTAACCAGGATTATTTTGTTGATTTTAATCATTGATGTCTATTCAGTCTTTCTAAATGTTCTATTAATACCTTGAATGCACTTACCTTTTAAGTTATTAAATTTTTAAAAACTCAACTTTAAAAACATTAAACAAATATTTCTATAAATTTAAAAAATTCTATTTAGTATCATAGAGTACACATAGTTTTCTACACTATGGTACTAAAAAAAAAAATGACACAATTTTTATCGGGTTCAGTTAATAAATAAACTGGCCTCACTATCTAATGTCTGTGAGAAAGAAGAGTTGAGCTCATTTTTGGTAGCTGTTTACCGACGTTTAACTGACTTACAATTAACAACCCTAACAGCAGAATGACACATTTAGTAACTTAGGCATCCATTTGTTCTATGTTCAGTAGGTGCTTTGCTAAGATTTTTTTAAGTGCCCTCGGGGGCTCTGCTTAGTTTAACATGCTTTCTTTTTTACTGTATTTTTTGCATTTTATTTTATTTTATAAATATATTTATAAAATATATAGTTATATTAATATAATATAACTATATACTACAAGTATATAGTTCTTGGACCATGATGTCCTCTTTGTTTTTATGTTAGAGCAAAACTACTGTGATTTCTTCAGATGATTTTGTCCCTGCTAGGAGGCTGGTCTCAGGAAAAGAGACATTTGCAAAACAGGCCCCTTCTCCATAAAAGAATGGTGGCCCTTGCTCCTGTCTGTTGACTGTCAAAGAAAAAAAGACTCTTCACTCAGCCACCCATGTTAAACACCTTATTCCAGGTCCTCGTCACTGTGTTCTTAAACTCTTGTACAGTTCAGTACTTATCAAAAGCTTATTTGAGCAGAACAATCAGCGTTTCTGGAAGATTGGCTGAAAGATACGCAGTTCATCCATTTGCCCACTCTACACATGCAGTGATCTGTTCTTGCATTAAACCAACAGAGAGCAGTATCCCAGGACTACTGGTTTTTGACTCCCCAAGAATAACATCTATATTGAATTGCACTTGGTATTTTGTCAGTGACCTACAATAAGAGGGATTAGAAAAAATAGTCTTTGAAACTCCTTGCTGTTTTTACTGTACCCATCGGAAAAATTTCTCTTGAGCCTCAGTTCTAGGATTGTTGGGCTCTCTTCTGAGCACCTGGTTTGTTTACTCTTAAGACTGTGAGTAAAATAGAAGCATTTATCTCCCTCTTTGCATTTACTCCTTGAACATGAGACCGTCTTTGTGGCTCATCTCTAATGAATATATTTTGCATACGAACCACATTTCTGGCTTCATCTTATTTTTTTCCCTATCTTCATTTTTTTTCTGATGCAATGTCTTCACCATTTATCTTATATGGATTTATTGGGAATTAAAATAGTAATCAGTAATGAGGAACCCTGGCATTTGTCTGTTCACCCCTTGAGGGTTGCTGCTGTCTTGAATTGTGTTTGAGTGAATAAGTCTTAGCATCAGTTCTATCTGCAGACCAAAAACCCCAAAGCAAAACAGGCCTTGTGGGCTATGTATCTGTTTGAGGTTTCAGATTGTCCTATTATCTGGTCTGAAAAATTGTATTTACTGTGCTTCAGCCTTCTCCCTCTCCTTGAAACCAAAAAAGCTCATCCTTTATCTATTTTGCATATTAAACTTATGTATGTTTTTTGAATAAAAGATTATGCTAAAATGAGGGGGTGGGGAGGGAGAGAAGGGCGTTTGAAATTTCCTGCTTTAGAATTCCTCAGTTCTGAGAACTACTGTGAACATTTACTAATTTTATACACACACACGCCTATGAAATTGGACACTGAATATCCATATTCAATGGGAAATTATCAGGAAACCTGCCTAAGACACCAATAGCATTTTTTTTTCTCTCTCCCCAATAGAAAATTCTTAACCTGAAGTCAGATGAACACATATTTAAATTTCTGAAGGCAAAATTTGGGCTTGGAGCAACAAGGTATGACTGTATTGAAAATCTGTGTTTACTATTTTATTTTAAGTCAGCAGGGACTTTAAAATTTCAGGCATCATTATGCCCTAGACTATTAATTGCAGACTCATTTTAAGGAAAAGTATAATGTAGTTTCCTTGCCTTGTATTGAATTTAATGCTTTGCTTTCCATTTGTTCCCTAGGGATTTTGATGCAAATCTGTATCTGTGTGAAGAAGCTTTTGGCCTTCTGCCTTTTAATACATTTGAAAGGCTTTCATATACTCTGCTTTTTTATGCTTACATATTTGTTCTGTCCATCACAGTGATTGCAGCGTTCGTTGTTGCTTTTCATAATCTCAGGTATGGCATATTTCAGAACTCTAACACTTTGCTTAATGAACTTGTTACATGTTGCAGAAAAATTGCTAAATTGAAAATCAGAATATCAGACACAGTACAGAGTAGTATTATTAACCTAAAGGCGAAACATTGGGTTTGGCATGGACCCCAGTCTCCATAGCTAAGAGACAGCAAAGAGAAATGGTCACAGTGCATGCTTGGTCCGGGTTTAAGTCTTAGCTTGCACACTTGAGAATAAGTGATCTTTGAGTCAGTTATATAACTTTCCGATATTTCCATTTCCTTGTCTGTTGAGTGGGAATACTAAAAATACTTAGTCTACAGGGCTTCCTGAGAAATAAACAAATTAAAATAATATAAAGTACTTAAAATAGTGTCTCATGCTTATAATATTTGGTAGATGTAAGTTATCATTAGCTATTATTACTATTGACTCGTAAGTTGCTATTTTGTTTCTCTTATTAATTTCCTGTGTTTTTCTACCTTCTTCCTCTAGCTGCTTTTTAAAATTTCTTATGACATATCAAGAGTTAATTATTGTTCATTTGTTTTCTTGCATCTTGTTTCAGGGCTTATAAAGTTGGAGTACACCATAATTATTAATGTCTACTAAAAGTTTTAAGCAATAATTGCCAGTTTTTTAAAACTTCGCATGTCTGCTAGTCTACTGAAAGAAAAAAATCAGGGAACATAAAGCCTTTTTAAAAACTTACAGAATACCTGTCTAATAAGCTGGTAGGGGGTTTGCATTTACTACTTGTGTTAAATTGAAAGAAAATTAAATGAAAGAAGTTGAAGCTACTGTCATTTGTGAAAGCTTAATGAAGCTCACAAGGAAGCCCTTTCTCTCCGTAGTTATCTTGCCAATTAAGGTGCTGGTGAAGTATGATTCACAGCCACAAGAGATGTGTCATTAAAATGAGTCCCGATCAGTTGAGGTGTTTTATGATTATCAAGAATGAAGCAACATTGAACCATGAAAATATTTCATTGACTATAAAGTAGTTCAGTATCTTTCAGATGTGTCCTTTTTTGTACCTAGCCCAAGATAAAATTTAGTCCTGTGACAATAGATGGAAATTATTCTAGACAGTGTAATTTAATATTATTCCAGACACCAGGTGTCGACAGGACTCTAGACTGCATACAAAGCAGGAAGTTCAGTTGGCCTGCAGTACCTTTTGACAGTGTCTGCCACGCTCAGTGTGAATCTGTGAGCCGTCTCTGGAGCTGATTTGGTATATGATCATAGATAAAGATTTTAGAGCATCCTCATCTACCAGGTAGGGATATTAGGACTAATAAGAGGAAAACCACTGCATTAAAGTAATTAAAGGATCATAGTACAGTGATGCGTTACTTAACAATGGGGATATGTTCTGAGAAATGCATCGTTAGGTGATTTTGTCGATGTGTAAACATCATAGCATATACTTACACAAACCTGGGTATATATAGCCTACTACACACCGAGGCTATCTGCTATAGCCCATTGCTCCTAGGCTGCAATCCTGGACAGCATATTACTGTATGAAATACTGTAGGCAGTTCTAACACAATGGGAAGTATTTGTGTATCTAAACATTTAAAAGGTACAGTAAAAATATGGTATAAAAGGTAAAAAAAGGTTTGCCTGTATAGGGCACTTACCATGAATGGAGCTTGTAGGACTGGAAGTTGCTCTGGGTGAGTCAGTTAGTGGTGAGTGAATATGAAGGCCTAGGACATTCCTATACACTATTGTAGACTGTAAACACTGTACACTTAGGCTACATTAATTTTATTAAAAAAATAAAGTAATTGTGCTACAATGTTACACTGTCACTGAGTGATAGGAATTTTTCACCTTCATTATAATCTTATGGGACCACTGTCAACTATATTGTCTTTCATTGACCAAAATGTCATTATGTGGCACATGACTGTATCTTAATATGCATTAACTTTTAAGTAACTTGAAGGATATTTTATCAATGCCAAGTACTTAAAGCATTTCTACCTTTTTAGTACTGGGGAGGATGATACTATTACACTTACACAACACATCTGCATTAGTGTGAAGGCTACAGCTGAAAGAGCACGATGTTGTATATTTGTGGGATTAATAAGAGCCTTCCAGCTTGGCTGGGGTATTGGGAGAGGTGTTGCAGAATTCTCCCAGGTATCAGGGGAAGATAAGAGCATATGTTCTCCTTCTCTGGAGTAACCTTTTAGTATCTGTATAAAAGCCAATGTTTGGGTTGTAATATTTAACATTTAAGTAAAGATTACTACCAATGGTGAAAACTGCCTTAGAATATCACTTTACTTTTCCTGTGTATCTACAGTAGTGAAAAGAGGATTTCTAGGAAGTAAAAATCTCTGTAGTTATATAGGGCAGCATTATACAGATCCAGTTCTATTGGATATGCATGAAGGATCAGTAGGGCCTTCATGAAAGTTTTATTTTTATTTTAAACTGGCAGCCCTCACTGCTTTCTTTTCCCTCAACAACAAATTGTGTGACATCTAAACTCACTCATCAATCTTAACATCACTTAAGTGGAGACAGCCAGTTTGTGCTTCCCAATGTGATGCATTCAGTAGGCCCCCCTTTTCGTGGGGGGTACATTTCAAGACCCCCAGTGGATGCCTGAAACTGTGGGTAGTTGTGCACCTTACACACTACTGTGTTTTTTCCTATACATATGTACCTATGATAAAGTTTAATTTCTAAATTAGGCACAGTAAGAGATTAACAACAATAGCTAATAATAAAATAGAACAATTATAACAATATGCCAGCATCACTAGTCTTGTACTTTGGGGCCATTGTTAAGTAAAGTAAGGGTTACTTGAAAACAAGCAATGCCATGATAACTGATCTGCTACTAAGTGACTAATGGGCAGGTAGCATATGCAGCGTGGATACACTGGACAAAGGGATGATTTATGTCTCAGACAGGACAGAGAGGGATGGCAAAAGATTTTATGACGTAAAACACAATTGAAAACTTATGAATTGTTTATTTTGAGAATTTTCCATTTAATGTTTTCAGGCAGCAATTTCCGCAGTAACTTAAACCACCAAAAGGGAAACCACAGATAAGGGGGGACTACTGTACATCATGACCTTTAGAGGAGTTTGTGCCCAAACAAAATGAACTTGACTCTAACAAACCTGTAGCTCTAATTATAAGTTTACAAGAAATATGGAAATAGAGAATGTATTAAACACCACATAAAGCTAAATACAGAAGATGGGAAGAGTTACAGGACAAATGTTATATTTTCTTCAACAAGTAAATGGCCTTTTTTTAAAAAGGGGGGATACTTTTATAGACCAAAAGATATTTAAAGAGATATATCAGTGAAATGCAATACATAATCTTTGTATCCTGATTCAAAGAAAAAAAACTACCAAAAAAAAAAAAAACACAGTTGCTACAAACAGGGAAAATAGAACATAAACTGGGTATTAAATGATGTTAAAGAATTAATGTTAATTTTATTGGTGTGATAATGTAGCTATATTTGATAGAAGTCATCTCTTGGAAATACATCATGAGGTATTGATAGGTTAAAAATGTGATTTTGGATTCATAAAATTGGTCCCAAATTTTTTGATACATTTTTGCTTTTGCTTATTTGTAAACATTTTAAAAATACTGGTAATAACTGGTAAAACATCTTTAAATATCTCTTCCAGTTTCAGTGATTCCAAAAGGAATTTTTTTGCTATTCTCTTTTAAAGAATTGATGCACTTTAAGTTTTACTTAAATTGAAGGCTACTGTGAAATTTTAGCTTTTCTAATTACTAATACATTTATACTGTGACACTTTTACCCTCATATATTCAAAATTGATTAGTACTAATATATTTCATCTCAGGGAAATAATACATTTCTAAATATATAAAGACATAAGTTTCTTATATCTTCTTCTTTAAGATTTAACTAAGGTAAAATTTTTCCAGCTTTAATTTTGTATGTTTGCTATTTTATTCAGTGATTCTACAAATCAACAATCTATGGGTAAAATGGGAAAATGTACAGTTAACCTGAAACCAGAAACTGCCTATAACTTGATACATACCATTCTGTTTGGATTCTTGGCCTTGAGTACAATGAGGTATTTTTGTCTTACCTGTTTCTTTGATTTATTTTTTAATTTGACCACTGTTTACTTGACATTACTTAGCAGTATAATCTGGAAACTGACAATCTTCATTAATGATTATGGTTCCCATAAAATTGTCATGATGTTCTGTCTTCTCCCAGTACAAAATTTTTACTAATAATTAGTTTTTTCTTAATACAAACAGTATTAAGTTTGTTTTAAGTTTGTTTCCTCTATGTTTTACTTATGTGATAGTTCTCAGAAGACAAGGGAATTAATAACTGACCCTTTAGCAAATGGTTTCTGCATAGTTTAAGTAAGATTTTACTGTCATGGACTGAAAAGCTGCCTTTACAGTTATCTCAGACTCTAGGTTTATACACAACTAGTCCTTTGTTGACTTTTGTAAAAACTTCCTGTTCTTACAGAATGAAGTACCTCTGGACATCACACATGTGCGTGTTTGCATCATTTGGCCTATGCAGCCCTGAAATATGGGAGTTAGTTCTGAAGTCGGTCCATCTTTATAGCCCAAAGAGGGTCAGTGCTGTTCCTTTTTCCATTGACTTGTTAATGATTTTTAGTATTTCTTTGATACCAGTTCTTTTTTGTCAATAGTTTCCCATACATCGGTCAGATAAAATGGATACTAAAATTTGAAGATAAAAATAGATAACTGATGCATTCAGATTTTATAAGGAATTGTTTTGTAAATAATTTTATTTTAAAAAATCATTTATTTTTTCCCAGACTATAGATTATATGTTCATTGTACAGAATTTGGAAATATTTAAAAAAGCACAAAAAGAAATTAAAAATTACCAGTAATCCCCTTATCTGAATTGTAACTGTTACTATTATAATGTATTTTCCTAAAAATAATTATAAGTGTATGATAATGTTCAATAGCCTAGAAATGCAGTCTTGGATTGTTCTGCCCTATAAATTCACTAGGTGGCAATATGGTAGAAGCTACCAATATCTTACGAACGATTAGAACCCTTATATTGACCCAGTTGTTTTGGATATGGAGGCTCATGCTCCATTACATTGTATTTCTGTTGTTTAAAAAAAAAATAAAGCAGCATCTATTTACAAAGCAAAACTGTTCAAGAAATCCGGGCATGATGGTGCAGGCCTATAGGCCCAGCTACTTGGCAGGGTGAGTCAGGAGCATCGCTTGAACCCAGGAGTTCCAGGCCAACCTAGGCAACATAGCAAGACACTCCCTCTCTTAAAAAAAAAAAAAAAAGTGTTCAAAATACTTGTAATCTAAATAGTGTCTTTCTTATGTAGATATGTATAATGCGATATTCAGTACCGATATTAATACTGCTGTATCTATGCTATAAGGTAAGATGAATTTTCCTCATTCTTGTCATTAATCTATTTAGCAGAATAAATGCTTTGACTCTATATTTTGTGTGTTATTTGGCAAAATAGAGTGGTTTGTGGTGGTTATAAATATCTCTTTAGCTTCTTATTGCAATTGGCATTGATAGAAAAGTAAAAACTTAAACAAGGAAAACAAGTAAAATATAACAAAAACTACTATAGCATTTAGTCATTCTAATTAATTTTGGTTTTCGATTCTTAGTATTCAGCTGATGCAAAGTCTGAAAATAAGATGTTTTCGGACCTATTTTGAAATGAATAAAATAGAAAAATTGTTTTCCCCATTACCTAATTTATATTGAGTAAGATTTTTATTAATAAATGTATCTTACTTAATCTAGGCCTTTTTATCTGTTCTTCAGTTTCAATAGGAAGTAATGGGAGTTTTTCATACTCTCAGTTGACTAATAGTTGACTAATGTTTCAGTTCTGAAACAACATTAACTCTGCTTGAATTCTGAGAACTTCCCACTAGAGATGATTATTGATCAAGTTGAACACATCTTTGGGATTTAAGGCTTGAATTATCACCTGGGCAGCTAGCACAGATTGTTTTATCCAATTGAGTTCTTGCCCTCTCTTTTTAAAAAATTTTACGTATTTTTTAAGTTTAGATTTATTTCTCTTCAACTTTTATTTTAAGTTAGAGCTGTGGATTTCAAACTCTACTGTAAAGAGCCCCTGCCTGATTTGGAGGGTCGTAAAGGTCCCCACCCGCAGAGAGGATCAGCTGAAGCAGTTCCGCTTTTGGTTTTATTTGTTTATATTTTCATGTAAAGTTTTGTGAACCAAAGGTTTTAGGCTAAAAAAAATTTGATAAACACTATAAGTATTTTTTAAAAAATATGTTCTATTATGTTCCTATATATCAAAACATTTACTATCATGGGCAGAGCTCTATGCTAACTCCTACATGTTGGAAAACACAGAAATAGATTTCTGCCTCTGTAATTTTATTGGTCTAATGTAAATAAGTGAAACTTACTAAAAACATGTGGAAAGCAACAATTAAAGATTAAACAGAGTGTCTGTTAATGAGGAATCAGGTAACTTCACCTATACACAATGATTTTCAGGATTAAAACACCCTCCTCACAGGAAAGATAGCTCTTCATCGTTCCTGTCCCACCACTAAAGACACATGTCAACTGGAACAATCTTTTCCACCGCCTGCGTGCATGTAGTCCCCATTCTTTTATGTCCCAGCTGTTTATTGAAATTTTATTAATTTTTTTAAAAGCTATTTGAGGACCAAGGTCCCTCGCTCTTAGTAAAATTGAGGAAGGGCTTTGTAGAAATGAACTATACTAGAGAGCATCAGCTCTTCAGGTGTGGTCCCCAGACAAGCTGCATCAGCATCACCTGGGAACTTGTTAGAAATACAGGTGTTTGAGTCCCACTCCAGACCTGTTAGATCAGAAACCCTGGGAGTGGAGTTCAGCCAGCCCATCAGGTGATGCTGATGTTGTACACATAAAGTTTAAGAGACCCCTGCTGTATTGTTAACAGGGTTTCTCAACAGTGACACTATTGACATTTTGACCAGATAATTCTTTGTCATAGGGGGCTGTCCTGTGCATTGTTTAATGTTTTAGCAGCACCCTTACTTCCTACCCACTAGATATTGATAGCACCTCTCTCTCCCCTAGTTGTGACAACCAAAAATGTCTCCAGACATTGCCAAACATCCTATGGGATGGGAGCGGCAAAATCTTTCCCCTCACTCCCTTGAAAACCACTGCTGTAGAAGAATCAGTGATAGCACTGAAAAAGTCATCATTTCCTGGAAATTCTTGTAGATTTTTTCTGAGTAAGAGATAATATTCTAAAGAATCCTCTGAAAGACTGTTGGCCTAGCCTCTCTTGGTATAGGACTTCAGGAGAAACCCTAATGCATTCAGCTTTCACTGTAGGAAATAGTTTAGATGTTTCATCTTCTCAAAACTTGTCAAATATGAAATCATAGAGAAAATAAAGATGTTATATATCTTAGGGGTTGCCCTGAAACTGAATCTGTTTTCCAACTGTTACAGATTTATCTGTAAGTAATGTGAATTCATATATTTCAAAGCCTGAATTTATATCACAGTTGTAATGAGGGTTTAAAATTTCTTGTTCATGATACCAGTTTTGCTGTCTCTCTTTAGGGTAATCTTACTAAAAGGGAAAAGCATGTACTGGTCTCTACTCTGAAGAGTTTAATCAAATTATTACTCTGGTCTTGATTAACTTATTGGGGTTGCTGAAATCCCATGTAAACTACTGCTGATGGATAAAAACAGCATGTAGTTAATTCAACACTTTCACATTGTTAAAGGAGTTTGCCACAAAACTCTCACTACATTTTGACATTTTCAGAATTAATAGCAACAACTTTCAAACTAGAAAAATATCTAATATCCATTGAGCTCACAGATTTCAAATATGTTTTATACTGAAAGAATTAGAGCATTTCATTAAAATGTTGGCATTCTATTGATTATCAAGTTAATAGGGAAAATGGATAATTGAAATATTACAAAGATGTCGTTTAATCTGTAATTTTTGCCACATCTCTTCCAAAAGCTAGAACCAGAAGTGCTGACTCCTGATTTTCCATCCCCAGCAAATTCCCTGATTCATCCACCCAGGAGATAAGATTGGAATAAACAGTAAAAATGGCCAAAGATGAGATGACAAAAAAAAAAGTAATAGGGCTAAAACACAGCCATAGACCAATCAGTGCTACTTTGGTTCTACTTAGTAGTTCTTAAGTAAAACTGTCATATTTTCTACATCAATGAAGCATAGATAACATTGTTGTTGGTCTTCTGTGCCAATATGTGAAATGAATACTGCAGTTGATATGAGCAGATCTTCTTAGTCAACCATCATTTGATAGAACAATTAAGATTTAATTATTGAATTAAGTAGCTTTAAGTTATTATATATTAGATAAGTGGTGAGTTCAGAGTGTAATTTGTACATTATAGCTGCATAACCTTAAGTAAATCAAGTTCACCAGGAGGCACCAATGGTATAGTCAAATATATCAGATTTTCCTGGAGAGTCCTACATTCAAATGTTCTTCTCATTTTACCAGTAATTATATTAATGTATGTCAAACCATTTGATCAGATTTCTAGTACAAAAAATATAATCACAGTATTATGCAATGAAAAGGGGGGTGGATTTGGAGCCAGGTTCTAAGTCATGGCTCTGCCACTTGTGGCCTGGTCAAGTCAGGCACCTCTCTGAGCCACAGTTTCCGTACTTGTAAAATGAAAAGCAAATCCCAGTGGTGATGTTGCCTTCTGCGTCATCTGTCTCATGGGTTATTGTGAGGATAAAATGAGATTCTGTGTTCAAAAACATTTTTGCAGCTATAAAATGTTATTAGGCCTATGGGGTACAGTCTACTTTTTAAGGGTAGATTGCATGATGTTAGTTAATTACATTTTCCTGATATATTGTGAGCTTTCTCATGGTTGGCATTCTTGTCATGTCAAAATAATGTTTTACTAGATATTAACACCACATGCAGTAGTGTTTTTATTAGAGAAAAATAAAAGCTCATTTATAAAGTTGGCAATACCTTTAGTCCTAATTAGCTTCAGCTCAAGCTAATTTCAAAGTCTTTTCTCAGACTTCAGCTCCCTTGTGCTTAGGGGGGTTGAGTACAGAGATGAAGGAATTCTATATTCCAGTTGCCATGTTTATTTAGGTCACAAATTATGTGGAGTTTCTCTTTTTTTTCATTTAATATTAGTGATAGTTGTGGGTATGGGGGTGGATTTTGTTTTTGTTTTGTTTTGTTTTGTTTTTAATTTCAGTTCTGGCCAGGAATGATGGATGAACTCTCCGAGTTGAGAGAATTCTATGATCCAGATACAGTGGAGCTGATGAACTGGATTAAGTAAGAGGATTTTTTTTAACCTTTAAAATTCTAAGTGCCTTTTAAGAGTCACTATACTCATTGGTTTTTTAGAGGTTTTTGTTTGTTTCTGAATCTAATTGTGAAAAAACATTTATTAATTTTTTCTTTAAAACTCTATATTTGGAAATAACTTCTTTCCATTCAAGAAATATTCTCTCGGCCGGGCGCGGTGGCTCACGCCTGTAATCCTAGCACTCTGGGAGGCCGAGGCGGGTGGATCGCTCAAGGTCAGGAGTTCGAGACCAGCCTGAGCAAGAGCGAGACCCCCGTTTCTACTAAAAATAGAAAGAAATGATCTCGCCAACTAAAAATATATATGGAAAAAATTAGCCGGGCATGGTGGCGCGTGCCTGTAGTCCCAGCTACTCGGGAGGCTGAGGCAGTAGGATCGCTTGAGCCCAGGAGTTTGAGGTTGCTGTGAGCTAGGCTGACGCCACGGCACTCACTCTAGCCCGGGCAACAAAAGCAAGACTCTGTCTCAAAAAAAAAAAAAAAGAAAGAAATATTCTCTCCAACTATATCCCATGAAGAAAGGAAAAATACCCATTTGGAGAGGAAAATAGAGTGGAGGAATAAATTTCAAACCACTGACAGAAACAGCAATAAAATGTTATTTATCATCTGTGTTAAAACTCAGTTTTATCCTCTCTTCCAAATTTATCTTTATTATTTTACCATAATACTGTTCAAATTTTCTATTAATGCTGACATTTGAAAGTATTCTTTCCTTGTTAATTATTTTTAAATTGTACTGTAAACTCCAGTTAATTAGAGTCATAATAGCTCAGTTAAGATTTCATTTTAGCTAATCATATTGCCCAAGCCTAAGCCTAGAGAAAATGTAAAATACAAAAACTGGAGCTTGTTTTCTCTTGAACATCGTAATGCTTTAGCACGATATTGGTTAATTTTCGCCTGTGCTTTGTTGCTCTGCCTCAGCCTTCAGCATCAGAATGAAATTCGTGTATTTCAAAGCTTTGTTAATGAAACCTGCCTCCTACCTGCAAAAATAAAACTTTTCTGTCCAGAGCAACATTCCCATGCCCTGTAATACTGTATTTTCCTACTTTATAATCAGAAAGCAGCAGTGTTGTTATTCACACATAAACAGATGTTGCAAATCTTGTGTGACATATTCTGAAAGCATGGGCTGTATTGTCTCCATCACTTAGAATTTTTGTGGCCGTATTGGCACCTGGTCATGACTAATGTTTACTAACCAGTACAGTTTAGCACTGCCTGTGTATTAAGAGATGGTAAATGTTTGATAGCTTAGGTCTCTTGGGTGCAATACATGGATTTTATAGAGATTTATGTCTAAAATATATATGTGGCTTTGGTCCCAATGTCGGACTGGGTTTGACTAGATGCAATGCGTGTAATTTTTCACATATTTCTGGTGCTGAGAGTGTTAAGCAGTGCTTTGTTTTTATTTATTTAATTTTAAATCACGGCAGACAATTATAATAGAGTAAATGATTCCTTCATTATTTATTATACATAGGAAAAGAGAGTTATTCATAGTAAAGAAAGCTAATTACTTCTACACTAACTATATAGTCAACTGGAAATTTATGACATGTGCATCTGAAAGTGAGGCTGATGTTTTCTGTCTGTAAGATCTTACGTGGAAATGCTGTAGGACACCCACGCTCTGGTAGCATCCCTGAGAGGGTAGATCTTTTCCAGATCTGCCTGGATTAGCATTACAAGCCCCTCGTTTCCACTCCCATCTTTTGAGAATTAATTCCAGTCATTCAAAATGTATTCTAGTAGAGCCGCGGGTTATCTTCGGCTGCCCCAGACTGGATGCTCTTACTTGTGGTGCCTTTATCTTCATGCTTTTTCTCACGGAAGATGACTTAAAGTACATTCTGGCTCTGAAAAGTTGTGAGTGAGAGGTTATTCCAGATGTGAAGAAGACTGTGTTAGTCTGTTATTCCTCCTTTCGGGGAAGTGTCTTTGTTCCTAGATTTCCTCTTACTGGCAGCCCCCTCTCCCCGAGCTGTGCCTTTGGAGTCATACTCTTCTGACCCTTTTTTTTTTAATTCTCAGCAACTGAAGGTTTTGTATTGTTCCAAAAAATTTGTTCCATTGTGATCTAACTTTGCGTTTTTTTCCTCTAAAATTCTTCTAATCTAAATTACCGTTTTGTAAAAATAGCTGCGTGGCATGTTTGTGAAATAAGCTTAAGTGATGATGAATGTATGCCAAAATAGGGGCTATTTAGACATAAAATATGTTTGTTTAAATCAACATTTAAATCAGTTCTGGTCCTCAGTCTTCCATTCCAAACACAAGTGAATGTACTTAATATTCTTTTAACCTGCCCTGATTTCTTCTGTTTTCGAAACATAAAATATGACCTTCAGCTTTCACTTCACTACTGTGATTAGTCACAGTGTCCATGGCATTAGAAAGTGTGACTTGTGCTGGGGAGAAGACCGTGGCCTAAGGGCACGTGGAGTGTCCCTAAAAGCAGCCACTGGCTGTCTGGTGGGGAGCCGTGCTGTCGGTGGGGGGTGCCTCAGTTCCCTCCATCCTGTCTTCTGTCTGTGCTGTTCTCAAACACCCAGATGTCTGTCCTTTGTCAGTGCAGTCATGACGGTGTCTCTTGGGCAGGGGCACAGCCTCCATTACCAGATGGCTGCCATTGGGGTGAGTCAGAACTAGAGAAATGGTGACCTGCGGAAACTTTAGGGGACCCTCATTTTTGCACAGGGTAACTCTCATGTAAAGTGTGGAGAAGAAGCTTATTTGTCATCTTCCAGCCTCTGCTCCATGTACTTGATGCTGGGGAAACCTCAACCTCGCCTTAGGCATCACTGTTGTGCTCCAAGGACTCTGAGCTTCCACTTGGAGATTCAGACTTTGCAAGCATTTGCTGAGAGCATCTCTACTTTGAGGGTAAATTGAAAGATGACATCACCTCAGTCAGAGTTAGTTATTTTCTTTTCTTTTTGAGAGGGCTGGTTATGACCTTTTATAGGCTAAAGAAATATCTTCAAGAGAAAATAAAGGGCATTACTTTAGGATAACACTTATTAATTTGAGAGGCGTCATGCCAGAGGGATTGGATTTCTGTGTAAACATTTAAAGTTTACACATATATTTTAAAGTTTAAAATATATAAACTTATTTCACATCTGAAGTTTTGTACTTATTAATACAATTCAGCAGATGTTTATTGAGCACGAGCTATGTATTAAACGTGCTAACACTGGGTAGCAGTCCATTAACTGCCTCTTCATTAGGGTAAACATTGAACTTCATCTCAGCACCGTTGTCTTCATTTTTTTTTTAGAGTTCTAATTTTTAGTAATAGAAAATGTTGCTTTACTCTTTCCTATCTTTAGTTCCTTAAAGGAATGGAGATTTAAGTATAAAACTAAGAATATTTAGGGATTAAATTGCTTTTTTACAAGGATATTTGGACATTTTAATCAAAGACATTTTAGATGGCAAAGACATTTTAGATGGCAAGGACATTTTGTTAAAATCAGGCCACCAAGATGTAGTAGCCCCAGCTGCCTTCCCTATGAGAGCTAGGCGGTCAGCTCACCCCCTGCTGTCCACACCACTAGCCTGTGTGTGCACCTGGCTGCCTGCTTTCCACACTGCACTGAGGTGTCGCATGCTTCGTTTTCAAGCAGATTTAAATGCATATATTCATATTTACCCCTCTTTGCTGATAATGTTTCCTGGATACAAACCTGGGTGGTTTGTTGGTTCTTTTTTTTTGCCTTCTGGTATCTCTTTCAGCAAAAACCAGGTGGTACTTTTATAGGTTTTATGTGTGATTAGAAAGCACATTTGCTCCAGCTAGGCCAAATGCAATAGCAGTCTGTGCTTCATACCTTGTTCCTTTGTGTCCTTGAATGTTTCGTTTTGGTTCCTGAAAATTTTCTTTGACATTTTGCAATTAAGATAGACAGATCTGCAGATTTGAATATTTTGAGGTATGACATTTTAACTACTTGGCTATAGGAGATTTTCACTAGAAATAGTCTCTTTTCAGTAATGAAGCGTGTATGTGCAGTATATTCTCAGTGGGACTGAAAAAATATACCACGTTTCTTTCACATTTAATCAAAGCAGAAAGAGTTACTGTATATTTTTAATATGATGTAGGCTTAAGTTCAGATTTTAAATGCCTGTAAACCTCTTTTATATTTAATGAATCATTTTGTAGCATTTGCATAATTCTATAAATTTTTGAAGTGTAGGTAAAGCAAATGTTCATACATTATATTATAATGCTCAAGTTTACCTATCAGTTCAACAGTAATTAACTTGTTGAAACTTAGAGCTTAAAAAAATCAATGAGATTATTTGTTCAAAAATGCCATCAGGTCTTCCTCGAGTGACATTTAAATTATATAATGTAAATCCATTTGACCTGTGAGTCCTTGTTATTATGTAGTGACATTTCTTACAGAACAAATTGTTTGCAGGTTGGGCAGCCTGCGATGGAGCTTGGCAGAGAGCTATAAAAACAAATTATCCTTTCATTTTATACATCATTTGTTCATACATTTGTAAAAATTGCTTTGTTTTTCTGTAATGGAGAAGTGTCACTCAATGGTTAAAAGCACATTAGCTATTTTAGATACAGACCACAGACTGTATCAGGCAAAAGTATCTGTGAAGGAAGAATGCCCAGCATTTTATCTGTCATTGTGCATATTTTAAGTTAAGGACAAAGAATCCCATCTCCCTTTGTCTGCTAAATTTACCACAGAAACTATAAAATACAACAAATATAGGGGTTTTTTTAAAGTTTAGAAATTGTGCGATTGATTGTTTTTCATTTTGTTCCACTTTGCTTGTTGCTTTTACTTTTGCATTTATGTTACCGGTAAAGTGAAATATTTAAAGTAGCAAGTGGTACAGCCCAGATTTACCATGGAACTGGCATTTAAAACCAGGTCAAACAGAATAAAGTAAATAAACATCATCTCTGCTATCCTCAGAGGTCAGTAGTTTTGAAAGAACTATTATTTCTAATTCATTTTATAGACATTAGGATACTTGTATTTTAATACTTTAAAATAAAACCAAAAGGGCCTTAGTGAAAGACTCTGTTAACCATCCAGAGGAGTGTTGCACTCTCAGCTTAAACAGATTCTATTTCTTTCAGATTTTCTGATTTTTTGCTAATAAAGCCAAACACTAGGACCTTTTTAATTTAACGACCTTTATTCTATTTTATTTTTTATTTTCTTATTTTTTATATTTTATTTTTATTCTGTTTCTTCATTTTTTTAGTTTTTTATTCTATTCTATTTTTTCCTCAATTCCTCTAAGCAGTCATGTGACACATCGCCTTACTCTGCTGCTGCCTTGGGGGGCTGTGCCTGTAGGGGCTTAGGAGGTAGGAACCTCTCAAATGCTGTTAGAGCATCCTGAGGAGGGAGCATTTTTAATAACTGCATTTAGTTTCCAGCGTAGAAGGCCTACGATAAGCGTTAGCAAATGTGTGATAGGCTAATTACAGTACTGGTTTATTTTGAAGGGCTTGCCTGTCATGGGAGCTGAGCCTGGCTATATTAACTAGTAAGTTTCTTGAAAAGAGGGTATCAAACCTTGTTTGCCAGCCCAGCACATAGTAGGCCCTCAGTAATATTTTTTGAATAAATAAAGAACAACTTTTTAGCTCCCTCGAGAGCAGTTCAGGAGTTTCGACATTTAAACCTCTGTGAACTCTAATTCGTCAAAGCACTATGATGAGAGTCCAGGAAGCAGGCTGAACCCTCAGTTGTCAGCTGTGAGTAGATAGCAAGGTCCATCACCTGTCTCTGCTGTCGTTATAAAATACACGCTATAAACAGCTCTGCGCATCTTCTGGGTGCTGATTCCTCTTACCTATTCAAAACGGTGGTGCTGAGTCTGGTGATTTGAATGGGTATTGTAAGCTCGGCTGCTGGCCTTGTCTTTTGTGTCGAAAGACCGGCTTGGCACTCTTAGGCAGTAAGACGTACAAACCAGGATTGTTCACCCCATCAGCTTTCGCCTCTGCCTCATGCTCCTCTGCCAGATGTGGAAACCAGACTCGTCCTCTTTCTGCATTCTCTGTCTGTCTAGTTCAGAGGACCCAAAGACAGCCACTTTTTGGTATTAATATATGATGTTATTGTATCATTTCTTGCAGTGGAATGGCTTATGTCAGTTGAGAATATACAAAAGGAAAGAAGACTGACTTATAAAAATGATGGCACTTCCTTTAATTAATATTTGTTCATATTTATTTTCTTTAGTAATAATGGCACACCACAAATGAAGGTAGCACGGCATGCAAAGCCCAGAATAAGTGTCAAGTGTCAATGGAATCAAACTGAATTTCAGTCAAACCCTTCACTAAGGAATTCTGTGCACCTTCGCATGTTTTCATTTAAACCCACCTGTTCCTCTGACCATGTGGGACAAATGTCAAAGATCCCCCGTAAATTGTTGGTATAGGGGACAGAGCAAACATCTGTTCTTGTGTTCCTGGGTCTGATTGTCAGAGCGATGACAGCGTTTCAAGTACAGCCAAGCCACGCAAAACTTTTTTCTGTCGGAATCCACATTCTAGACTCTGGCATGGCGGGGGGATGCAGATTATGTGTCATTCCTTGTATGCTCATTGTAATTCCATCCGTTTTTTTCCCCCTCACTTAAGAAAGCTTATTGCAATGCGAATGAATGAGAGTGTCATTGTTAGAAAGAAAATCTTGAATTTTTCAAAAGTAAATTATTTGTAAATGTCACAACTTGAGTTGTAGGATGTCTTGCTCATAGACATCCAAAGGCCTTAGTTGGATGGCATTCATGCTGTAGTCTTAGCGCTAAGTTGGAATACATAAAACATCGTGGTGGGATATATGAATATGATGAGACTTCTCTTAGAAACCTCAGCAGCAGAGCAAGTTTCATGCCCTGTTCTCCAAAACCATTGAGGGAAACAGCCTGCCAGAGCTGCTTCTGCAGAGGATGTTGAATTTTAATGATTTCGTATAAAGTCCTCAAAACTATCTCCCTTATTTAGCTCAGTCAACAGGCATGGATTCCTCTTTCTTAACCCAAAAAGGATAAATGTATCTTGCAGTATTCCTACTGGGCCTCAGGAAAAGTGTGCACTGGGGAGAACCCCTAGAAGAACTGTGTGGTCTCCACAGTAAAATAACATCTCATCAGTTTGCAGGTGACTCTCAGGTTTCAAAAAAATGGAAATTAAATCAATTTCTATGGTTCTTTGTTTCTCCGGGGGAAAAGGAAACATGCTCTCTCCATATTCTAGGAATCTTTCCTTGGGCCCATCATGGTGCCCCACACCCCACTGGGAGGCAGAGGATCATAGCATGGTGGTAACTGGAGAGTGAGGTTGTACTTTAGTATTAGGGTCCCCTGTATTCCTTAAACTGCACATAGTTTTTCATAATCAAAGCTAAAGAAAAGGAATGTGTAAAATATTTTTGTTTCCACGTCAGAAGTATTTTACATCCCCATATTGAGTAATAAGATATTTGCTATTTCAGGATCTTCTTTTCATGTTCTTTTGTTTTTATTAATTCTATTTTTCATAAAACTAATTTATAATATCTGTGATTTTTTTTTTTCATACTTTTTACAAAAATCCTTGGAATTGACTCATGATCACCAACAGTTTCTGGCGATAGTTTGTTATAGTTTACTCTGGGCAGCCCTTTAGTTAAGTTTAATATAAAAAGCAGTGGCAGTCTTTCGAGTTCTTTTTGTTAGAATCAGCCCCTCTGGAACAATAGCAAGAGAGGATTGTGGGTTTTAGCCTAGAAGCCTCAGACTCAGGAGCTACCTGCCTCCTGAGACAATTCATCATTAAAGTAAAGTCATCCAAACAGTAAGTTAGAAGCTTCCCAACCACTATTCTAATGAACAGTCAAAAACAAATACAAAACGTTTATGTAAAATATTTATAGTTTAAGTGCAAATCAAAACCCAAGCAACCTCCTGGTTTTTTTCCCCTCCGACTCTTAACACTTGCTACCATAGCTGCGTAATTCTCAAAGAGTATATATGATACTGTCTTCTTTGTTGTCTTTAAGGAAATCTTAGCGGTGGTGTTAATTCAGACTCTAAAATCTTTTAGTTCTAACACTCCAAGAAAGGCTGTGTTTGCTGGAAGCATGCAGTTGCTGGCTGGAGTCAAGCTGTGCACGGGAAGGACCTTAACCAACCACCCACACTATGAAGACAGCAGCCTGAGAGAGCGAACGAAAGCGGTGAGGCCCCCTCTGTGCCTTTTCTCACTTGGTGAACCGGCCGTGGGCTGGGTTTCCCCATGCTTGGTAAAGACGGGTCGTCATGCTGCACCCCCAGCTCGTAGGTCACGAGGGGAGTCAGGATACAGTGCACAGCTGCGCCTGCTGGTTCTGGACCGCGGGCACCCGTGCCATCCAGGGCATGCTGTTCAGGCCACAGGTCCTCGGGAAGAGCTGAGGAGGCACCTGCCTTGAGGCATACATGAGAGAAGGTTTGGAGGCAAAGCCCTCAGAATTTTTGAAGTGGGGAAGGGAAGGAAAAGGAATTGAGGTGTACTGGTCGCCTTTTTTATGGACCATTTCTGTTGTGTTGTGTTAACTTTTTAAAATAGATAAAACAGCCACACAGTTCAAAGTTCAGAACATACAAAAAGAAAGATAGTGAAAAGTTTCCCTCCCACCTCTGTATTCCAGCTACTGGTTCCCCTCCTGGGAGACAAGTGAGGTTACCAGCTTCTTACGTAGCCTTCCACAGGTATTTTATGCAGGTACAAATATGAATTTTTGCCATATTACTTTCCCCCCTTTTTACAAAAGAAGTAGCATTCTACCTCTTGCCTTTTTGGCACTTAATGTATTTTGGAGATCATTCTGTATATTAACAGCTTCCTTGTTATTTTTAAAGCTGCATAATATTTTATGTGAATGTAGCATATTTAACCATTTCAATTGTTTCCCTGTTTTTTGCATTTATATAGACAATGCTCCAAATGGACTTGTATATGCGTCACTCTTTACAAGTACGGTGTCTGTCTGTATGTCAGATTCTTAGATGTGGAGCCGCTGGGTCAAAGGTTATTGGCATTTGTGATTTAGATAGATAGGTGTTATCAAGTCACCCTCTGCACAGGTCATATCAGTTTACAGTGCAGGAGGGCATTTGTTTCCCTTAGTCCTCACCAGTAAGATTTCAGATTTTTTAATGATTCATGTTGGTCACTTCTTAATGTTCATAATTGAAAAGTTGTTGAAAAAGTCATGTTTTGACTAGCCTAAAAGCAAATGATTTTTACTAAATCTCCTGTTTTTTATAAGAATCATCTGAATTTAGACACCTGCTAAAATGGGAATTTTTCAGTTGGCCCAAGTGTTCAGATAGTTCCAAGTTAAGCAAAAGAATAGGGGGAAAGTGTCCCTGCTCTCTGGACACAAGGTTCGGGTCAGGAAGTGACCTGTCCCACTTGGACTGAGAGCTGTGGGGAGGACATGTCAGTGCATGGGGCATCCTTCTGTGTACCACCCTCTCCAAGAGCCAGTCCCCACCGAGGTACCAAGTGGTATGCCCTAAAAATTGTCATCCTCAAGTTCCTACTGCTCCTCTTCAGTCATGACTTTCAAAGCCCTGGAGTGCCTTCGGTCTGAGACCTTGTGCTGGACCGTAGGATGACCCCACAGTTTTCGTGGTGGAAGCAGCTCACCTCCCCACCATTTCACCCGTCCACGTGGACATGTTGAATCAGGCCCTCATACCCGGTCCCTTACGTCAGAAACCGATCTTTAGAAATCAAGGGACAACAGAGGAAATAGCACCTCTCTTCATGAACCCGTAGACCCACAGAACAGCCCACACAGCCTTTGCCCGTTGCAAAGTCCCAGCACAGAGGACTTTGTCTGTTTGTCACAGCGTGTTGCAGTGGTGGATGTGACGGCGGCGCCCCTGCTGGGCTGCCCCTGGTGTTGCAAGTTGCTCTTGCTCCTGGGAGGGACGGGAGGTAGAGACGTGTTAGGGTCTCCTTGTGATCAAGCAGCCATAAAGCAACAGGTGCTGCCCCAGCCTAGGACCAGGCACTGTACAGGATCCTTTTCCTCGCCTGCCATTGTCAGACACTGGGTCTCCTCCTCACTAGACTGCACCATCACCCCTAATGGACCATTTTAGTCTGAAGGTCCCTTTTTAAAGGTAGAGACTCTATCTTATTGACTCAACCGTGTCATTTACCTTGGCGAAGCATGCTTAGAATTGGCAGCTACCAGTGAATTTATTCATAACTCAAAAGAATGCATTCTGAACCCAAATGTATTCAGCATGATTCACTCTCCCTCTTCCCAAGGCTAAGCAATTACAATATTCTGTTGGAAAATTTCCACACACGCTCCAGGCCTGCAGATGAGTAAGCACAGCAGTGGCCCAGGCAGGAAGAGGAGGGGGACTCAAGTGTTTAGGTCTTCGATTCAGCCCCTGTGGGAGGTTACGTCATATTCCTCGATTAACTCCGTGGTATTTTACCCGATTCCATTTGGATCTCATTGTGAAGGTTTATCAGATATATGCCAAGAGGTCTCCAGAGGAGGTGCACGCCCTCCTACGGTCCTTCGGCACTGACTACGTGATTCTGGAAGACAGCATCTGCTACGAGCGCAGGCACCGCCGGGGCTGCCGGCTTCGGGACCTGCTGGACATCGCCAACGGACACGTGAGCATGTCTAGCCATGTGCGGGGCATCTCCCTGGGGGCGGGATTCCAATCTGAATCCTAAGGGAAGAAAAGAAAGAGAAAATCAAGATGTGAAACTGAAAACTAGTTAACTAGCTAAATACAGGTGCAGATATAGATATATCTACATATTAATAGATACACAGTATAAATACGTTTACATGAAACATGCAGGAAAAAAGAATGTCCGTCTTTTTACACTTTGTGTCTAATAGAATTACATTATGAATCAAGCATTCACTTTTCTCCTTTCCTGCAGAGCCCCCTACCTCGGCACTGCAGTGACTGCCCGAGGGGTGGGGCAAGGGCAGACGTGAGACGGGAGCTCAGGGGCCCAATTTCACATCAAACCAAGCAACCCTGCCTTTGGCCGGTTTGTATGATGGGGCTCTGCATAAAATTTATCTTTTAAGGATTTTTCTGCTAAAAACAAAACCTCAGCGTTTAAAGCCACTGCTCAAAGCTTCATATTGGCTCATCCCCAAGTGGCTGGGACCGTGGAGCCCCTCCCTCCTCTCTAGCCCCAGTGGCGGATTCTCACTGCTCTCCCTGTCCTCCTCCCTGGTGTCCTGTGTCCACTGGGACACTGCCACAAAGATGGCTTTCTGTGGCTGAGCTTGCACTACAGAGCAGAAAAGTGACAAGCCATTTCTCCTCCTCCCTTCTGAGAAAAATGTTCTTAGAGCTATGCCAGGTCTGAACACAGCAAACAGAAGATTTTCACCCCTGAGAGGTGTGATGTGTGCTATAATTAATGGTAGAAAAGCTGATAGAGATTTGTAAATGAGTGGGACAAAATGACAAACATAGCCTAAATTAAAAAAAATATAAAAAACTTTACAGAATTGGAGATTCAGATTTTTGCGCAAGGAAAATAATAGTCCAAGCTATCTTGAATTCAGAGGTGGTACAGACCAAAGACATGCATTTAATTTTTGCTTTGTGTGTACCTTGTTCTAACTGGGCCATCTGATGAGTTAGAGAACTTTCTCTGGTCATGATAGTCCTCTGTATTTCATTTTTGTGGGAAAGAGTATAGTATGTTCCTGAGAACAAGGAGGTCTGAGTTCTGCTTCTGGCTTTGCCATTAATGGCGATCATTGTGTGACACTGTACTCCCTTCTCAGCCTCGTTTTGTGCTTTGGAAGGGAGAGGGTGGACCAGATGATCTCCAAGTAGCCACTGACACTGAAATACTGTAATTTAATTTCACTAACGTAACATTCATAAAGAAACCCGATACCTATTCCTGTTTCTGTTGTCTTTTATAAATACAATTTTCCTCCCAAATTGTATTTGGATTTGTTTTGGTTTTAGATGATGGATGGCCCAGGAGAGAATGACCCCGATTTGAAGCCTGCAGACCACCCTCGCTTCTGCGAAGAAATCAAGAGAAACCTGCCTCCCTACGTGGCCCACTTCACTAGAGTGTTTCAGAACAAAACGTTCCACGTTTACAAGCTGTCTAGAAACAAGTAACAAGGATTTCTGTCTAGTCTCTATTTTTGATACAGCAAAACTGCATCCTAATGAAACTCAGTAGATAAGGTTTCCTATGTAGGTAGGTAGCCGGCACCTTAAAGCTGTGATACGAGTAAGTTCTTACCGATGTTTACACAAACATTACCGTCGTCAAAAGTATCTTCTGCGAGCTCAAGTCATTTTGTCTCGTCTGTATCTTTCCCATCAATGTTCTTTAGCCTGAACATTCACAGCTTTCTAAGAGTGGTGTAGAATTTTGTTGCTAGGGAGAATATATGTTCCATAGGCAGCCTGGACAGCTGCATACCACGTAGGAAGATGAGAGCCTGTTCAGGACTTGAAATGCTTCTAATTTTCAGTTGACTTAAGGCAGGTATGGCTGAGTCGAATTGAAAAGATGATTAAATTATTTAATGTTATTTCATTAGTGAAGGCCAATTGGTGGCTTTTTAAAAAGTTCTTTATTGTCCTGTTTCACCTTAATATTTTACAGTGCTTTCAAATTGTCATGTTTTTAACATTAACAAAAAAAATCATGTTAAATCTTTGTATCAAACATTTTGTTACACTCTGAAAGGTAATATGTACCATGTCAGTAGTGTGTGTGGTCTGTTGAGAGAGAGGGAGAGTGTGTATGTGTGTGTATGTGTGTGTTTTAATGCTGGGCACAGAAAAGTGTTACAATTTCCATACTGTAAGTCCTTAAAGGGACAGAAATGTATGTAGACAAGTAGAATTTGTTATTGTTCAGTGTTATTTTAAAACCTACTGATACCCTTTTAACCTCTCTCTCCTGCAAGTAAAATAGTTTTGCTTTATTTCTTACTCACTTCAATTTACTGGGTTTGCAAAATTTTGTAAACTTTTTGTGTTTTTACCCTTTGTATTTTTTGCAGCCTAGAACTTGCAAAGTCTGAATATTTTTAAAATGTTATATCTTAACTAGTTCACTAATACAGTATTTTTAGCAGACAGCATTTTCATACCAAGTTTGACTTGTGGTCTCCAATCTTACTGTGAGGGCCCTGGCAGCATTATTCTTTTCCTTCATAAAAGGTAACCAAGTGCCTCTAAGTCATGCTTATTTGTAACAACAAAGAGGATTATATGTACCTGCTCAATTTTTTGATAATTGCTTTTATAATTAATTTCCAATGATGGGTACCTGTAAAAGTTGCTGATATAAGCACTTAATTAAATCAAAGATGACTAATGAAAGTGGCTTTCTTCCCTGTTCTTGCCAGTTGGAAATGATGCAAATATTTCTCCTTGCAGTTGTATTGAAGTAAATTACCATAGGCATCAAGATGGATACATCACATTTTCAAATGATCTTACAGTCAGCTACTACTTACCAAGCAGCATTCAAAAAACTTTTTACACTGTCATGTTGGACACAAGGATACTCAGCTTTTATCAAAAGGTATTTAAATAAATATTGAGAATAGTTGGGTTATTAAATTATACAACTGAAACTTTCAAATTATATCTTTCCTATATCCCTTAATAAGGTTGGAGACCACTACAGTTTAGGATAATACAATAATAAGGCATTTTAATCAGTACTAAAACTTTAATTAAGCCAGCAGTGATGCATGCCTGTTGGAGCTGACAGCATGGGTCAGAGCATCCTTCAGCGAGTGCCTTACTCTAATTGAAACCAAGCACATGTAAGGTACAGTTTGTCAGACTGTGTGGTTTTGTTTTTAAAATCCTCTGTTACCTTTTCAGATGTATCTAAATTTATTTTAAATATTTCTGTATGTTTTCATCTAAGCATTTGGGCATTTGGAGTCTCAATATACAAAACATGTACTTAAATCTTTATGCTTATCATCACCACAATGATGGCATACAGTGATTTTTTTTTTTCATTGTTTAGGTACCATTGTTGCCAAAACATTTAGTGTCAGTCTTCAGTGAAAAATATAAAGTGCCAAAACAATCTTGCAAGACAGAATCCATACTACACTCTTTCCAAGACACTGTGACCATGGACAGTAAAGTTTTTCCTGATGACCAGATCTCTCAGCGAATCATGTTAAATATTTTTAGCACACGTCAGTATTGTCTTATGTGACCTTCTCATTGAAGTACACATGAGGAAAGAGAGGGAAAGCATCTATCTGACTTCTGGCTCTGGTTTCTAGCCTCTCCTAATAAGCTGAAGCAAGAGAACTGTGTCCTAAGCCCTGTGCCACACAGACCTTGGTGGCTGTATTAATACTTGGTAATAGCCACAAATAGTGGCTCTGTATTTTATGGATAGAAAAACTACTTGATTTTGCTTCTGAGTTAGCAGTCAAAAGACCCTCTAAGTACAGCAGAAGTGCTCTTAACTGACTCTGCTTCTGTGACTCTCCAGACCCGGAAGTCTCCGTCCCTCTTGGGATCTGCCTGCCCCAGCACAGCTGGGAGGCTGCTCTCTGGTGTTCACAGTGCTGTTGCTCCCTCCGCCCTTGAGGTCTATGCCCACACCAGATTTCTCCATGCAAGTTCTACTTCTTATTGTAAAAAGACAATTCAGTTACTTACATAAACCTAGGAAATACAGGTGTAAAAAGACAGAGTTATTTCTGCAAAAATTAAGTTGAATGCTTTGGTAAGATTTGATAAAAGTTGAGTTGCTGAGAAAGGTTGCTTTTCAATTAGATGTGGTTAGGAATATCATAAAATATTGAGGAAAACATAAAAATCAAGAAAATTTCTGAGCTTAGATTGCTTTGCAGATTTGCTTAAGGACTCATTCCACCTTTAAAAAATCTAAACCAATAGGAAAATATTAAAATGTACCCAAATCATGTTATTGGTGTGATTTATGCAAGAAGTAGAACTGCAGTCATTGGACCCTTATACAAAGGAAATACCTTGTCTTTACATCAGAAGATTAGCAAATAAATGTATAATTACACATTTTAAGTTATGATTCCCTGCTTTAACCTACTTACTTCATTCAATGACCAACTACTGGTACTGATCACAACGGTTATGAGAGATTCTACTATAGTTGAAAGGTTCCAGTGACTTTTATTGCAGGCTTTTTAAAAATAGGGATTCATTTCAAATAGGTGTTATCTAGGCAATTTGCTGTCCTCTTAAAGATGATTTCTTGACCTTTGTGAGATCATCTCTGTAACTGTGTGTATGTGTGTATGTTTTGAGTGGGTGCTGCCAGGTGGCAAGGGCATATATAGATACTTGATCAGATCTGCATCTTTATTTCACAATTAACTAAAAATAAAAATGTTTTTTCTGATTCTACATTAACTCTGTCTATAATGTAAAAATTTTAGCTTTGGCCAAAATCTATCCGAATTAACATAGAAGTATTTGATTTTTAAAATCCAGTTCAAATCTTGGAATCAATGGGAAGATACTAAAATGTTGTCAGATTATATATCTTGGTTAATATGCTCCCCAAATGCTTTATACATGGCAACCTTTTGACCTAAGAGTGTTTGTTCATGGAAAAAACCTTTTGAGATAAGAGGGTTGCTTACTTTCTTGTGGCAATTGATTTTCAGTTTTTGACATCCTATGGGTAAAATCTTACAAAGAGGTTTTATAATTTGTCGTACTGAATTGTTTGGAGATTATATACTAAGTAAAGTTCTTTTAAGTTATACGAAATGAGTGTCTTACATTTCTTTGAAGGTCAAAAACCAAGGAACCGGCTTATTGAAGTGATTAAATATTTGCTAAATAGAGTAAATCAGCTGGATTTCAGCCACTGTGGTAGGTGTGTAATGATGTTGTAGTTTTAATTTCCATTTCCCTGATGACAAATGATGTTGAGTATCTGTTCACATGCTTTTTACATCTCTATATCTTCTTTGGTGAAATGTCTGTTTAGATCTTTTGCTTATTTTTTTTTTTTTTTTTTGAGACAGAGTCTCGCTCTGTTGCCCGGGCTAGAGTGAGTGCGATGGCATCAGCCTACCTCACAGCAACCTCAAACTCCTGGGCTTAAGCAATCCTACTGCCTCAGCCTCCCGAGTAGCTGGGACTGCAGGCATGTGCCACCATGCCTGGCTAATTTTTTTCTATATATATATATATTTTAGTTGGCCAGATAAATTTCTTTCTATTTTTAGTAGAGACGGGGTCTCGCTCTTGCTCAGGCTGGTCTCGAACTCCTGAGCTCAAACAATCCGCCCGCCTCGGCCTCCCAGAGTGCTAGGATTACAGGCGTGAGCCACCGCGCCCGGCTTTGCTTATTTTTTAATTGGTATATTTTCTTTGTTATTAAGTTTAAAGAGTTACTTGGATATTTTGGATTCAAGTCCATCAGATATGTGTTTTAATATTTTTTCCCATGCTATGGCTTGTCTTTTCATTTGCCCAACAGTGTCTTGCACAGAGAAGACATTATTAATTTTAGTAAAGTCCAACTTACCAGTTTTTTTATTCATGAATTGTTCCCTTGGTGTTGATATTAACACTAGCCTCAAAGAATGAATCATGAAGTGTTTCCTCTGATTCTATTTTCTGGAGGAGATTGTGGAGAATTGGTATTATTTCTTCCTTAAATGTTTGGTAGAATTCACCAGTGAGATTTTAGACCATCTGGGCATAATGCTTTTTTTTTTTCTCTTTTCTTGAAGGTTATTAATTGTTGATTCAATTTCACTAGTGAGATATAGGGCTACTCAAATTATCTGTTTCTCCTTGTGTGAGTTTTGGTGGATTATGTCTTTCAAGGACATCCACATACACAAAAACGTACCTAGGTATAGACCTTACACCTTTCACAAAAATTAACTCAGACGAATCACAGACCTAAATATAAACTGTAAAACTATAGAACTTCTAGAAGAAGACATAGAAGAAAATATCCTTGACCTAGAATTTGGTGATGAGTTTTTTGTTACAACACCAAATTCATGTCATTGATAAAGATGTGCATATGGGTATTGTCTAGAGAGGCGAAAGTCCAGAGATGAAAGCACCCTCTGAGCCCTTTCTGTCAGCTGTAATTCCTTACACTGTCTCCCCGCATAGTAAATGAAGACAAATCTGAAGGCTGCACAGAAATAGACCCTTAGGGCTCCAGACCATTTACATACCAAAAGCACATTACTCAAAAGCACCAGGGTATCAAATGGGTGTCACATCCAATTTGTTTAAACAGACAAAATATGTAAATAATTGTAGCCAAATATGTCATTGGACAGTTTAGAGCCATATCTTTTTTTTCAATCCTAAAGTCACAAAAGATCAAGTTTAACCCTAGACAAACAAAACTATCAATTGGAAAAAAAAGTCTTTGGCCTAACTCAGAAAATCCATTCAACTTCGTCCCATGGTCAGTGATTGATTGATTAAATCTTTAGAAAGATCATAAAAGTTTGTGTGTTTAAAGCAAGATTATTTCTGTGAATAAAGCTGAATGTTCTGAGAGGGAACAGTTAAAAAAGGAGCCAGCCAAGGAGGAAGCGGACATTCAACAGACCAGTGTCTGATGTAGCCAAGAAGCCCTCCACTGATTTCATCTCAGCAGCAGGAGAGGAGACAAAAAGGACACCATCCCCACCTCTGATGCTGGATCACCAGCCCTGAAGGTATTGCAGGGATGGAACTGTGGAGCCACCTAGGCCTGGTCAGAGCCATCGCTCAGCACCTTCCTTGTTCCGTGAGTGCAGTGTCCTCACCCATGGATGGAGAAAGTAATGATCCTGATTCTCATAAGGACATGGTGAGAATTAAATGAAGGGATGTACCTGGACCTTACAAAGGGCCAGCACATCACAGGTTCTCAGCAGTCCCCTGCCCAGCACTTCTCATTCCACCTTTGGAAATTATTAAGAGAGATTCCTAAATGCATAAGAGAAATGTACGTTAAACCTGCACCAAGATACACCTCTCACTTACGACATTAGCAAATATGGAATCCCTGTGTGACAGAGATGGCATTACAAGATAGAACATTCCATAATTGGGTTGGGACAGTCTGGACAGAAAAAGGTAAAATTGGAGCCCTACCTTTTACCTGATGGGTAAAATTCCTCATGGATTATAAATGTTTAAATTGGAAAGAAAAAACTTTAAAAATGCCTAGGATAAAATACAGGATAACATATTATCTTGAGTATAGAAGGATTTCTTAAGACACAGAAAGCAGTAACTATAAAAGAAAATATCAATAAATTTTACATTTGGCATGTGCCTGTAGTCCCAGCTATTTGGGAGGCTGAGGCAGCAGATCATTGGAGCTCAGGAGATCATGGCTGTGAATAGCTCTGCACTTCAGCCTGGGCAACATAGTCAGACCCTGTCTCTATTAAAAAAAAAAAAAAAAGTTAAGAACCTTTGTTCACTGAAAAATACCATGCAAGTTATATAAGATATAACATAGGGGAAGGTGGGTAAAGGGAATACAGGAATTTTCTATACTATGTTGCAACTCTTCCATAAGTCTCAAATTATCTCAAAATGAAAAGTTTAAAACAGAGTAGTGCTCCCTTATCCTTAAAGGATAAGTTCAAGACCCACAGTGGATACCTGAAACCACAGATAGTACCAGGCCCTACATACACTGTGCTTTTTCCTGTAAGGTAACAGCGTATACAGCGTGGACACACTGAACAAAGGAACGACTCACATCTGGGTGGCATGGAGCAGGACAGCACAAGATTTCATCATGCTACTCAGAGCAGCGCAGAATTTAAAACTTATGAATTGTTTATTTCTTGAGTTTTCTGTTTAATACTTTTGGACCGCAGTTGACTGTGGGTAGCTGAAACTAGAAAGCAAAACTGCAGGTAAGGGGGCACTACTGTATAGATTAGAATGAAAAGGCAAGCCACAAACAGGGGAAAATGTTTGCAACACGTGTAACCAGCCAAAGGACTGATGTCCAGACTATGTGAAGAACTGCCACGAGTCAGTAAGAGAAAACATGCAAATAACCCGTAGAAAAAAGCACATACACCCAAAATACTAAAAACAAAAACAAAAGCATGGACACTCATTTCACAGAATGGCCTGTACATGTGAAATTTATCCTTAACTCATTAGACATCAGGGAAATGCAGCTGAAGACCATTTGTGATCTTCAGTGTGTGTGATCCACCTTAAAATACTTGGGTGAGTGTCCTCAGTGGGGCGATGAGGAGAAGGGGCCGGTTATACTATTTTCTCTACTCAGGAACATTTGAGAAGGTTAATAACAAAGATTTAAAAAAACCTACAGTGAGATACTGCTTTCCACTCAGTTGATTGACCCCAATTAGGAAGCCTGACATGTTTTGATAAGCATGTGGACCCGTGGCAACTGCCCACTGCTGGTCAGAGTGTGAACTACCAAAATCCCTCTAGAAAAGAGCATGGCAATTTTGCAGAGTTGAACACATGCATATATTCTATGACCCAGCAGTTCCGCGCTATTATGCACCTAGAGGAATTACTGCACTTGTGCCCCAGGAGATGTGGAAGACTATTCAGAAGAAATCCGATTTATAACGGAAAAAAATTTTAGAAGGTGGTAAACCAAATGTCCATCAACAGGAGAACAGCTGGATAGAGCTAGAGTCACAGAATGGACTTCTCACTACAGTAGTGACAATGGATGAACTGCACCTACCTGCACCAATACAGATGAATCTTAGAAATACAGTATCGAGTGGTAAAACCAGGTCACAGAAAGCCACATACAGGATGATGTAATTGTTGTAAAATTCAATAAGGGAGGCTAAACAATATATTGTTTAAGGATACATATATATGTAATAAACTTTTATTTTTAAACAAGGGAAAGGAAAATTTTTGGATAGTGGTTACCTCTGGAAGGAAGGCAGGAGATAGGATATGTAACATCCCAAGTACAGGCAACTGAAGAGGTAATTGCTAGAGAGAATTTCCCAGTCATGTATATGATAGTTATTATGTATGTTATGTATATGTTTATGATAGCACTAAATTATATTCTAATAAGAGACTAGTTACATAAGCAATGGTACATGCATGCGACAGATGTCATGCAGCCATCAAGAATCTTGCTCTCGCTGGGCACGGTGGTTCACACCTGTAATCCCAGCACTTTGGAAGGCCGAGGCAGGAAGAGCACTTGAGTCCAGGAGTTCAAGACCAGCCTGGGCACCATGAGACCCTATCTACAAAAAAATTTAAAAATTATCCAAGCGCAGTGGTGCACTTACGGTTCTAGCCACTCAGGAGGCTGAGGTGGGACTTCGAGGTTGCAGTGAGCTACGATGACACCACTGCACTGCAGCTTGGGTGACAGAGTGAGACTCTGTCTCTAAAAAAAGGAAGAAAAAAATTTTCTCAAGACTACCTTAGGATCTTGGAAAATACATCATTTCATGGAAGAAGTTTCAGAACTGCACAGAGAGACTAGATAAAGATGATGTGCCCAGCCTCCTCTGACTGTAAATGCCTAAAAATGGCAGGTGTACATACTCTCACATATACATGTCTGCATTTTTACATCTACGAACAGTGCTGAAAAAGGAAGGGGTGCCTTCAATGAACCCGTGATTAGGAGGAATCCCTGACATTCACAAGGCAGATGGGCCTGATGTGGAGGACTTGCCGGCCTAAAACATGCCCAGGAGTGGACTTCTGTGGAACACGGGAGCAGCTGAGGTGCTGAGGCAGGAGGGGTGGCCCGGGGTGTCCAGCCAGATGCTGGCCAGCGCTGCAGCCGTGGCCACAGGCAGGTCTGCTCACTCTGCTCCGCAGGATGTGCCAAGCAGGGGCAGGAGAAAAGGGGATGCCTCCCGGGAATCCATGAAGCAAGAATGGGATGTATGAAAACAAACATGTAAGAGTCTTGGAAATGAGTGGATGGGCCAAGGAACAGGATGAGAAGAGAGTGAACAAGAGAGGAGCAGCGTGTTGATCTGGATACGTGCAGACCAGGAAGCCTAAAGGCACCAGGAGTTCTCAACAGCTGGAGATCCTGAAGGAGAAGGAGGAGAAGGGAGGAGAGAAAAAAAATAAAGAGTAATCAGAGCTCAAAAGAGACGAGTCCACAGAGCATCACATAGGAAGAATGAAAGAAAGAGAGACCTGCCCAAGACCCAGCATGTGAAGTTCGGGACGAGAGAGAGAAAGAACTCTTAGAAGCTTTCAGAGAAATACTTCCTACAAGGAACAAGAATCAGTAGACTTCCCATCAACAACCCCGAATAAAAGATAACAGAGCAACTTCGTCAAGATTTTGACGGAAAACTATCCTGCACCTAGAATACTATTCCCAGCCTGATTATCTTTCAACATTAGGGCCAGGTGACAAACACAGCCTTCAAGGAGTCAGCAAATGTACCACGTTAGTGACGCAAGATACCAATACATGTGTAGGAAAGTCTCGATAGACAGATTATGTTCCCGGTGACCTTAGCAGGGAGACAGGAGGAAGCCAGAGCTCCTTGTGGGAGGGAGCAACAGGATACTGGTGGATTCTAAATCTTAGGAGAATTTAATCATTCTGTTGGATCATTGATCCTATGCAATTGAATCATTGATCCCAAGGAAACCCAGATCGTCATCTACTCAGGACGCTCTCCTCCTCCCAGCGAGAGGCCGTGTGCACGGTGTGCAAGGGTGAGATGTAGAAGACAGCGTGTTGAAGAGACAGTTGCACTTTTCGCATCACTGAAAACCCGGAGTGTTAAGGACACACCAGTACGGTAGTTCCCCCACATCTGCAGTTTTGCCTTCAGTGGTTTCAGTTACCCACAGTCAACCACCATCTGAAAATATTAAATGGAAAATAGAGATATTTCATGTCTTAAATTGTGTGCTGTTCTGAGTGATGTGATGAAATCTCCCAACATCCCACTCTGTCCCTCCCAGGACATGAATCCTCCCTTAGTCCAGCATCTCCATGCTGTCTGCACACGACCCACTTGTGGGTCACTCGGTAGCTGTCTGGGTTATCCGATCGACTGTCCCAGTATGGCAGAGCTTGTGTTCAAGGAACCCTTCTTTTACTTAACGGCCCCAAAGCTCAAGAGTGGTGATGCTGGCATATTATAATAATTGTTCTATTTTGTTAGCTGTTCATCTCTTACTATGCCTAATTTGTAAACTTTATCATAGATGTGTATGTGTAGGAAAAACATAGTATATATAGGGTTCAGTACTATTGGAGGTTTCAGGCATCCACAGGGGGTCTCAGAATGTATCCCCCGTAGTTAAGAGGGGACTACTGTGCCCAGCACAAAATCTTCTTTTGAAAATTAAACAAAGGTATACATGTCCCTGTGCCTAGTGAGGTGAGTTGTGTAGCACTGAAAGTTATTTATGGTCAGCATTGTCGTGTTCTTGGTCTTTTGTGGGCCAGGAGCCAAGCCCAGCACTGCCCTGCCTCAGCCGTCTCCGGTATTACATACAGAAATACCCGTGCACCTTGAAAAAGCTCTTTCCTGAGAGTGAGTGACCTAGGGCCATTTTCTCCTTATCAAATCATGATTAAGAAAATATGATAAAATTTAAAAACAAAACAAAACATGACAATAAAACCTGATCATTTGCTAAACATAGAATTATTGGATCTGATATATCACAAAACCTTACCACAATGATAAAACAGCACAGAAAAAGGTACTGGTGGTTAATTTTATGTGTCGACTTTGAATTCTCAGTTTATAAAGTGATTTATAGCTTCATAATCACCAAACAGGTGAAACAACACTTTTAAGATAACAAAGTGACCTGGTAAGACTTCTTAAAATTAAAAAGTCCATTCCTTTTAGCCAATATTCTATCATGGTACATTAAACGAAAAAGAGGACCTCGCCTGTAAGATTTTTTTTTCTTTTTGCATAAAACTCCTAAGTTCCCAGTCTTTAAATAAGATGGACATAAGTTGGCTCTGTAGAATTTTGGCTGAATAATTAACTTAGGATTCAGCTTTTTACTTGTAATAAGATTGAAAAAGATAAAGAAATTAAGCCTTTGACCATTTTATCCCAAAATATAATTTCTTCATTATGAGGACAAAACAGAAAAGAAGTTAAAGGACTTCCTTCATAAAAGCACTGAACTGCCACAAGTCTAATAGACTATTAGGGCCTAGATGAAAATGGAAAATTACCTAATAAAAATTGCAATTTGCATAGATTTGCCCCATAATTACAAAACTTATTAAGCTCCATTTTCCAGATACTATAATGGGGTTCACCTTTCATTTAATGCAATTTGTGATCACTGACTACTGCAGGCAGCAAACGTTGGTAAAATCAAATCCATAATTACATTTTTGGTTCATACGTGAAAGACTGAAATATTCATTAGCTGATATATATACTATTTGTTAAAATTAAGTAGAATGAAAAATTCTGAAGAAGGTTTTACTCAATTCTTTAGCTTTTCAGGGCTTTTGGTCCATTGATTCTGTGCAAGCTATGCTTATGAAGGTTACAAAACAGGAAGAGGAAACACTCACTTTGGGTCTGTATTCGTTCAGTCTAATTCAATATGGTAAATGGTAAATGTTTGTTAAAGTCTTCCCACATGTGTGGTCCTGTCTGCAAATGTCTGTTTCATGCTGAACCTTGTAAGTCGCAACTGCCTTATGGTTTTGTGGCAGTCTGAGACAGTAAGGCCCCAGTGAATCATGACTCCCCGGGTTCAAGTCCCTTTTCAATGTGACTCTGTGGCCCCTCCCATCAAGTCGTAAGGTCTCTTTCCACCTGAATCTAGGCTGGCCCTGTGCCTTGCTTTGGCCGGTAGAATGCAGCAGATGTGAGCCTGGGCCGTAAGAAGCCTTCATCTTCTGCCTGTTGCATTGTTCCTGCTGTGGGGGGAGCCAGGATGATGAGAGAAGCCTGGCAGACGGCCAGCACTAAGACCCCAGACACGTGAGGAGGCCAGCTTGGACCCTGGAGCTTCCAGAAGGGTACAGCCACGTGAGTAGTCCTGGACAAGACTCCCCCAGCTGAGCCCAGGAACCCATGGAATTAGGAGAAAAAAATCAATCATTAGGTTTTTTTTGTTTTTTTTTTTGTTTTTGAGACAGAGTCTCGCTCTGTTGCCCGGGCTAGAGTGAGTGCCGTGGCATCAGCCTAGCTCACAGCAACCTCAAACTCCTGGGCTTAAGCAGTCCTTCTGCCTCAGCCTCCCGAGTAGCTGGGACTACAGGCATGCGCCACCATGCCCAGCTAATTTTTTTTTTCTATATGTATTTTTAGTTGGCCAGATAATTTCTTTCTATTTTTTTTAGTAGAGACGGGGTCTTGCTCTTGCTCAGGCTGGTCTCTAACTCCTGACCTCAAGCAATCCGCCCACCTCGGCCTCCCAGAGTGCTAGGATTACAGGCGTGAGCCACTGCGCCCGGCCAATCATTAGTTTTTAAAAAGCACTAAGTTTGGGGATGGTTTGCTAAGCAGCCCTGGGTAGCTGATACCATCTCCAAATGCCCAGTTTCCCAGGAGAGAGAGTCTGCGGTACCAGAAACCATGCTACTGGGTGTGACAATCAAGAACCATCCCCAAAAACCCAAATATGTCTTTTGTTCTTTTCATTTTTTTCTTTCCTTTTCTTTTCTTTTTTTTGGGGGGGAGACAGAGTCCTGCTCTGTCACCCTGGCTAGAGTGCCGTGGCGTCAGCCTAGCATACATCAACCTCAAACTCCTGGGCTCAAACGATCCTTCTGCCTCAGCCTCCCAAGTAGCTGGGACTACAGGCATGCGCCACCGTGCCCGGCTAATATTTCTATATACTTCTGGCTGTCCAGATCATTTCTTTCTATTTTTTTTAGTAGAGATGAGGTTTCTCTCTTGCTTAGGCTGGTCTCGAACTCGACCTCGAGCGATCCTCCCGCCTCGGCCTCCCAGAGTGCTAGGATTACAGGCGTGAGCCACCGCGCCCGGCCCTTTTCATTTTTTTCACTAGTAATTATTGCAACTAGCTCAAATGCACTATTCCTATATTCTCCATCAGTCTCAATAACATCTAGGATTATAAGAGATTTCTAGGAAAAAATAACACATGCGTGGTGATACATGCAGAACAAATTTCGGTGTGTCCGTTGCTCCAGTGAAGTCATGCAGAGTGGTCTTGAAGTTAATGCTTCCACATCTCAGTCCTCCCAACGTCGTCATAATCGTACACAGACTCTCAAGTACACAAGTTGATTGATAGTTTGATTGGTAAATGTATTCTAAAGCAAAATCCATTAATATTTGCCTAAAGGTGGTTCTTTCCCAGAGCTCGGTTTAGAAGCGCGGTGGGGAAGCTCCTGTGCACACGCTCTGGGGCTGCCCCCACCCCATGAGGACCACCTCCCTTCCTCACCTCACTACTCCTCGCTGCCTGGTGCCCTTCCTTCCCGCCAGACTTGGTTAAGTCTCTCTGGGCTCTGAGTATCAAAACCCTCTCAGATCAAGTTAAAGGGAGAATTTATTTTGCATCAGAAAAGCTATCCAAAACTTGAAAACAGACAAGATAGGTTGGCTGGGTGTTCTCTGGGGCAGTCCTGCTTTTGCATCCTTGATTGACTTTGTATCGACTTGGCTATTTCATGTTTCTGTAAGGGCAGAGGTGAACTAAGAGACTTTCGGGGTAGATATGCAAATAATCTCTGACCAAGTAGAAAAGATAACCCAAGGCCGGGCGCGGTGGCTCACGCCTGTAATCCTAGCACTCTGGGAGGCCGAGGCGGGTGGATCGCTCGAGGTCAGGAGTTCAAGAACAGCCTGAGCAAGAGTGAGACCCCGTCTCTACTAAAAATAGAAAGAAATTATCTGGCCAACTAAAATATATATATACACAAAAAATTAGCCGGGCATGGCGGCACATGCCTGTAGTCCCAGCTACTCGGGAGGCTGAGGCAGTAGGATCGCTTAAGCCCAGGAGTTTGAGGTTGCTGTGAGCTAGGCTAACGCCACGGCACTCACTCTAGCCCGGGCAACAAAGCGAAACTCTGTCTCAAAAAAAAAAAAAAAGAAAAGATAACCCAAGATACAGGGTTTTTGACTCTGTTGGACATTAACCAATTTACTATGTCAACCAGCAATCCTAACATTCCTTTATTAAGTTGCCTGAAACAGCCAGTCCCTCAAGTGCACTTTGAAGCAGTTTTAACATCTTCCTGGTCTCCATATTAATTAATGAGTCAAAGAAAATCCTTGGCACTTGTTCTTTTGATTCCTGAATCATGTTATTTAATCTTCTGTAAATTATACCTTAAAATAAGGCCCCAAAAAGGGTTTCAGAGAACCCAGGGACTGGAGGAACTATTCAGCCTCCCGAGGCAGCCAGTGCCTCACGGTCCATTTCTCTCTCTCTCTCTCTCTCTCTCTCTGTCTCTACTGCACTCTCCTCTCCTCTCCTCTCTCTCTGAGCCATTAGAGAAAACGGCCACCCCACAGCCCTCAAGTTTGTGCATTCTCGATTTAGAGGAACAGCCCAGACTGACCACAGTTGCAGAATCTTAAATCTATTTCTAAGAGAGAGTGAGATCACTGCAGTTTGGTCCTGGCATCTGCTCCTTGGGCACTGGAAGAGAAGGACAAGACTGAGAAATTTCTGCGTCTGTGTGACCAAAAACATCACTGCAGCCCCCTAGGGCCGGGCAGTGGCCAGCCTGAGGCTCCCGCTGCCTCCCCATGCCCAGGAGCGAGCTGAGCCCGTGGAGAGAAGGGAGTGTGGGTGTCGTGATGTTATTAATGTCCCCTCTCAGGTTCGCCAGCGTTTTTCTGTTGCCTGATTAGCGTTGCCAAAATTTAAGTCATTTTAAATTTTTTTCAAGAGAACCATTCCTTATATTAAAAATTCCACTCTAGTTCTTGTAATTTGTTGTTCTCTGATTTTGTCTCCATTAGTTCCATTTTTATTTCTCTTAGCTTTATTTTATTGGTTTTCTAGCTTTTTATTGAATACTGAGTTCGCTTACTTTCATCCTCTCTTGCCTAATAATGAAAACACTTCATCCTCCTGCTCTGAGCAGATTCGGCTGCATTTCTCATAACCTTTGGTGCTTCATGTTCTCCCGGTTTCTAACTTCTAAGGAGCCTGTGATTGCTACTTGAGTCTGCACCTTGACAGAAGGGGTACTTAAAAGGCGTGTTTAGCTTCCAGAGTTTGAAGTTTTTAAATTAACCTTTTGTAATTGATTTCTAGTTTTATTACATTGTTGTCAGAAAATGTGCCCTGTGGCACCCCTTGCTGTGTGGAACTGGAGATTTTCCTCTTGTGGCTGTTGCATAGGTTCTAAGATGATTATACCCGGGCCGGAATGCCCCACGGATCCACAAATCAACCTTATTACAAAGCTTCTAACTCTTTTGTTTTTCCTCTATTTGACCTGTCAAAGATAGAGAGTGCTATGTTAGTGTCTCACTGTGATTTTCCTTATGACAATTTATTCTTGAATTTCTTCGAGTTTTGCTTTATACATTTCAACTTCAGTAATTTGCTACATTTGTGTTAGTGATATGAACATCTTCATTGTGAATCGTACCTTCTGTACCGTTAATATGTTGACCCAAATCTGTATCACATGTTCATAACATAACCCCAGTCTTTTATTGCATCTGCCTGATGTTCGCTCAAGATATTTGAGCATCTGCCACGTGCCAGGCACTGTGCCTGGTGCAGGAGACAGAGTGGTGAATGGAACCAGCAAGGTCCCTGTCCTTACAGAGCGCCTAGTGGAGGAGAAAGACTGTGATCGAATTTAGCAACAATGTTAGACTCACACGCTCAGGCACACACTCTCACGTTCACACGTTCTCGTACACACACTAACGCTCTCAAACACACACACACCATTAGATGCTCGCATAAACGCAGACACACTGCCACTCACACTTACACATACACGCTTTAACACTTGCACACATTCATACACTCACGCACGTTTCAACCTGTAAAAGTATTCCTGTGGGATGGACTGTTAGGGAATTTGGGGGTTGAAAGTCGTGGGCATTTTAAATTGACAAAAACTGCCACATTTATGTTCTCCAAAGACAGTACTGCCACCAGCAGAGCAGGAATGCTTCTCTTCACACCCTTACCAACACAGAATTTTTTTCTAGATTTTGACATTTAAGCTGGTCCAAGAGGTGACAGTGCCATTTTTTGCTAGTATATTAATATTTCTTTGATTCATAAATATGAGCACCTTTTCCTGCACATTTATCTATTTTTAGAGGCCCTTTACTCATTCTGGCTACTAACACCTTGCCATACTCACAAATATGTTTTCAATTTTGTTATTTGTTGTTTAACTTTATTGGTGGTGTGATGTGTATATAAGTTTTAAAATTTAGAGTGCCCTCTTTTTTCTTCTGTTGCTTCTAGACTTCTTTCTATCTCTCAGATTATGAAAACACACTCCTATATTTTCCTCTGCTACTTTAGCGATTCTTTTTTTTTGCTTTTAGAGTTTTAATCCATCCAGACTTTTGTGAATAATGTGAAAGCAGAGATGTAATTTCTCCCCACATGAACAGCCAGTAGTCCTGGCAACATTTATCGACTAATCAATGAACAAGTCCACCAAAAGTGAAATAGTATTGCCAGAGCAAGGGGTAGAGAAGAGGGATGCTGGGCAGAGGGAAAGCACAAATGTGTATTCCAGTGCATAAAATCTTCTTTCCAAGCCGTAGAGCCTCTATTCTGAAAGGAAGCAGTAACTGCGTGGTGAGGAGCCATTTCTAGCCCCCGGAGAGCTTGCTTTATTTAGGGAAGACAGATCTTGTTTCATGGAGACCAGGCTTCTGGTCCGAGTCCAAGATGCAAAGAGGTAGCCACCCAGTCATGAGCAGAGCCCCCAGATCTCAGGAAACAAACACCCCAGGAGCAAAGGCGGCTAATACAGCATGCAAGCTGTGATGAACACTTCCAGGGTGACCAGTTTAATACAAAGTCAAGTCCTTTGTTTTGATAAATCTCAAATGCTTACCTTGAAGAGAGGTTGTCATGGTAACTCTTTCAGAGACAATATCTTCACCGTAGACCAGTTGTTTAAACTCTAGAGAACAATTTTCCTCTATGATGACAATTAAAACCCAACAAGGAGGCCAAATGTGGCAGCACCAGTATGAACCACAGGGAGTGGTATGAAAACCTTCACTGGTTTTCAAAACACTTCAAAAATGGTAAAACAAGGACTTAAAGATATATGAGACCTTTTTTAAGAGCTAATATCAATTGTTGCTTAGGTCAACTGTTTTATAACATGGACATGAATTAGTAACAAAAATGACAAAGTGAATAACATGATAATTATAATAATATTACAATGAGTTTGCTTTTTAAAAATATGAGTATATTTAATGCTAAATTAAAATACACAGCCGAGAGTGGCATGCAATCACGCCTGTAATCCCAGCATTTTGGGAGGCGGAGGCAGGAGGATTGCTCTAGCCCAAGAGTTCAGGACTGGCCTGGGCATGGACATAGTGAGATTCTGTCTCTGCTAAAAAGAAAGAAAAAAAAATTAGCCAGGCATAGTGGCTCATACCTGTAGCCCCAGCTGCTTAGGAGGCTGAGGTGGGAGGATAATTTGAGCTCAAGAGTTCAGAGGTTACAATGAGCTGTGATGGTGCCACTGCACTCCAGCCTGGGCAACAGAATGAGACCTTGTCTCTTCAAAAAAATAAAAAAGTAAAATAAAATTAATTAATTAAAATACATGAACCTAAACTGTCTCCATCCTCATCACCTGCAGCTTCTAAACTATTGTCTTATGTCTTAACCCTGCTTCTGGGTAAGAATCACCCACAGCCTGACAGAACCAGGCTGAAACTGAGCCCGACACCTCCCAGACACGTGGCTACAGCAGGCACAGTCCCTGCGGAGTGTGCAAAAGGTGTAGCAGCTGTGAGAAAAGACTGTCACACAGGTGTGCGCTGGGTTATGGGAACCAATAGAGGGTAATGAAACATTTAGGGCCGGCAACACTGGGAAGATGTCATCACCCCTTGGCCTGAAGGGGTCAGGGAATGGAGCAGTCTTTCTGGAGTCCCGTGAGGACTGTGGTTGTGGGAGGGGGCCCCTCAACTCGAGCTGTGGCCTTAGGAGGCTGCCAGGTGCAGAAGCAGGCTCTGGAGTTTACATCCTGCCTGGACAAGCTACCTGCTTTGGTTTCCTCATCTATAAAGAGTGGATAATAATTCTACCAATGTCATGGGACTAAGGATTAGAATTTATGTAGTCCCTGACTTACAACGGTTTGACTCAATTTTTGACTTTACGACGCTATGAAAGAGATATGCCTTCAGCAGAAACCGTACTTTGAGTACCAATACAACCATTCTGTTTTTCACTTTCAGTACAGTATTCGGTAAATTGCATTAAGATAGTCAACACTTTATTATGAAATAGGCTTTGTGTTAGATGATTTTGCCCAACTGTAGGCTAATGTAAGTGCTGTGAGCATGTTTAAGGTAAGCTACCTGAGCTGTGATGTTCAGTAGATTAGGTGTATTAATGCATTTAGTCCCCAGGTCACACAAGGCAGGAATGAAGAGTGGAGTGGGGCAGAGAGAGAGCATGAGAGAGTGGCAACTAGCAGTATGTATAAGGGAATAAGTAAGATATGGGTCACTTTAAGTCCACAGGCAAATGCCTGAATGGCCCATTTAAAGGAATCAAGGAAAGAAAGTGGGGTGCCTGGTCTGCCAGACAGGAGCTTTGCCTCTAACTTCTTGTGTCTGGCCACTGGCTTGGATGTGATGTTTTCATGCCCTGGCAGCAGCCTTTGCTGTGTTGCTCCCGTGACAGGGAGTCAGTCCACAACGTCTGTGAACTAGACACGAAAGTATAGTAATTACAGTTGCAGACATAAACATTAGAAAAACTAGAAAATGGCATAAAGTGACCAAGAGAGGAAGATAAAGAGGCAGGGGTCTGTTTCCATTATAAGCAATTTTCTATTATTTTTTAACCATGTGCACAAATGGATAAAACAATTTTAATGTTTCACTGAAGATCATTTCATGACATCTCAACATATCTTTGCTAATCAGCAGGTGGGTTTGCCACTTTGGAAAGACCTGATGAGCACAAGGGAGAGGTGACATAGATTGAGAGACTCGCATCTCTGTCAGTCACAGTGCACGGACCATACCTGGAAACTGATTATAACAGACAAGCTACAAAGCACTCGAGTCGTCTGAGCACTTACTGATTAGATATTTCATAACAAGGAATTGCAGGGAGAAGGAGGCTGATAGGATAATGATTCTGTGGATTTTTTTTTACTATTAATAGTTCTTATTTTTTAGAAATACATACTGAAATATTTACAGATGAGATGGTACGATGTCTGGGACTGCTTCCAAATCCGCCGGTGGGAGGAGGGTATGGATGAAACCAAACTGGCTGTAAGTTGATAATGTGGAGTTCATCATACTATTTGCTCAACTGGCGTATATGTGTGAAACTTCCTATATTAAAGACAGACAGAGAAGAGGAATGTGTATACGAAGTGGCAACAGCATACATTTTGACATCTTATTTTTAAATATTAAATATATGCTGTTCAGTTTTAAAATATAAAGCCCTAATTTGGGCAGATCGTCCCCTTCGAAAGGATTTGAACATAAATTTCTGAACCACAGGACTGGGGTGCGGGTGCTGCTGGTGATGCTCCGGCTCCCAAGTGTCGGGGAACAGAGAGAAACCGGCAGTGCATGGAAGAAAGGCATTCATCATGCTCCCCAGAGTCTGAGGACCCCTGAAATAGTCCTGCGTCCCTCTCACTCCAGCATAGCACCTGATTCACTCGTCAGGCTGGAATGATGAAGTAGGAGGGGAAGGTGTGGGCCAAGGTTTGAGAGAGAAACCAGACTGTCTGCTGGAACAGTGCATATAGTAGGCACTTAATGTTTGCCTGAATGGATGGGAACCAAAGCACAAGCACTGAAGAAAGGGGTGAGAGAAGAGGTCTGTTGATAAAGGCTGTAATATAAAAATCTACCTGATTTTTGCTATGGTCTGAATGTTTGTGTCCCCCTCCAAATTCATAAATTGAAATGCTAATCCCCAAAGTGATGGTTGGTATTCAAAGGAGGGCTTTGGAGAGTGATTTTTTTTAAAGATTTTTTTTATTTCAGCATATTACTGGGGTACAAATGTTTAGGTAATATGTATTGCCTTTGCCCCGTCTGAGTCAGAGCTTCAAGCGTGTCCATCCCCTAGACGGTGTGCACCACACCCATTAGTTGTGAATATATCCATACCCTCCTCCCCACCTGCCCTGCACCTGATGAATGTTACTACCATATGTGCACATAAGTGTTGATCAGTTAATATGAATTTGATGGTGAGGACATGTGGTGCTTGTTTTTCCATTCTTGTGATACTTTACTTAGTAGAATGGGCTCCAGCTCTAGCCAGGATAATACAAGAGGTGCTAGATCACTATTGTTTTTTGTGGCTAAGTAGTACGCCGTGGTATACATATACCACATTTTATTAATCCACTCATGTATTGATGGGCACTTGAGTTGTTTCCGCATCTTTGCAACTGTGAATTGTGCTGCTGTAAACATTCTAGAGCAGATGTCTTTTTTGTAGAGTATCTTTTGTTCCTTTGGGGAGATGCCCAGTAATGAAAATTGGGCATTGCTGGATCATATGGTATTAGATATGAGTGCAGAGGCTGTTTGAAATCAGGCTCTGAACAGTGAGTTCTTCAGGATTGGGATTAATGCCCTTAGACAAGAGACCACAGAGCTCTAGCCATCCTCTTCCACAACCCGAGGGCATAGCAGGAAGGCACCATCTCGGAGGAAGCAGGCACTCACCAGACACTGAATCTGCCAGCACCGTGGTCTTGGACTTCCTAGCCTCCCAAACTGTGAGAAATTTCTGTTGTACCCGGTGTATGGTATTTTGTTATAACAGCCTGAATAGACTAAGACAATTTTCAACAAAAAGTCAAGGATTTCCTAACAGGAATGAGTGCCAATGCTCCAAATATTCCCGTGCTCCTCTGAGGGTCATTCTTGTCAAAGAAGCCTGAGGAGTTTCTGTGATTCTTGTCTAAGCTCATTTCTAACCCTCCATTGTTTACCTTTTTGAAGTTTCATATTCATTTTCTACTGTGTTTATTTATTGATTTACATAGTGTGGCCACAGCAACCTACTCAGTGTCATAAATATGCAAAAGACAGCCATAGGCATAAGTCAAATTTTGAATTTATGAAACAAAACATTTTTCAAACATGTGACTTAGAAATAAGTGGAAAAGGCATTGCAGACATGGCAAGATTCCATATAAATTGCTTCAGCTGAATTTAGACACTCAATTAGGCACTTAATTATCCTGAAGTCTTATCTATTCCCTATCAGAAGTGGCCCCACCCCCGAGAATCCAACGGAGATTCAGGTCTGCTCCCTGGAGGGCCCAGAGGCAGGTCTGATGCAGGCAGCCTTCAATCCACAGCACCCCGGCTCCTTCCTTCCTGTTGTCCTGGTCACACCACTCAGGGCACAAGCATTTTCCTCCTGAGACCCTCTCAAATCTGAAATTTAAATGTGGGTTTTCCTTCAGGACTGCAAGCAGATAGGCACGCCGCCTGGCCCCACTGTAAGGATGTCAACCTTTAGCGACAGCTCAGACCTTCAAGGGGTCATCATCCGAGCCACTCTGATAAGCTGCCAGGAGTTGGGCTCTGACTGATGGAGTCAGTTAATGGTCCCTGGCCCTCTCATTAATAACGTACCTCCACAGGCGGCCAGCTCCAGGTCCCTGCCCCTGGCATCACATTATATGATAATTATACTCAAATTAGTTTTTCATACCCTTTGGACAGAGACATGCTAATTTGGATTATTAGACATTAAAATCTTATAAAGTTCTCTAGTGATTTTAGGTCCAATTTCTTAAATTGGGTGCTCTATTGGAGAGAAAAGATAGGGCCACCAGCTTCCTATTGAGAATCGCTTCCTGGGTAGGTAGGCAAGTGAAGCTCCTCTGCGGGCGGGGATGTTACGTCTCATGCCAGACCCAACACCTTATTTTAAAGTGTCTGGCAGAGAAAGACAAACATGTATGATCCCAGTTATATGTAGAATCTAAAGAAGTCAAACTCACAGAAACAGAGAGTCGAATAGAGGTTGGGGGTTGGGGAAACGGGGAGATTTCTAAGGGTGCAAACTTCCAGTTATAAGAAGAAGACATTATGGAGATCAGTTGTGCAGCATGGTGACTACAGTTTATAAAAATGTATACTTAAAATTTGCTATGAGTGTAGATCTTGGATGTCCTCATCACAAAAGGAAAGATAACTAGGTAAGGTGATAGATGGGTTAACTAACTTGACTGTGGTAATCATTTCACAGTACAGCTGATGCAGGAACAACATGGGTTGAACTGCACGGTCCCCTCTTAAACGATTTTCCTCTGCCTCTGCCACCTCTGGGACAGGAAGCCCAACCCCTCACCTTCCTCCTCCTCAGCCTTTTCAACGTGAAGATGACAAGGATGAAGACCTTTATGACGATCCACTTCCACTTAATGAGAGGTAAATATATTTTCTCTTCCTTAAGATTTTCTTAATAACATTTTCTTTTCTCTAGCTTACTTTATTGGAAGAATATAGGATATAATACATATCAAAAATATGTGTTTGTCAACTGTTTATGTTATCAGTAAGCCTTCTGGGCAACAGGATATTAGTAGTTACATCTTTGGGGAGTCAAAAGTTATACATGAATTCTTGACTGCATGGAGGGTCAAGGCCCCTCGCCCCCATGTTGTTCAGGGGTCAGCTGTGTGTATGCACATCAAATCATCACACTGTACAGCTTCAGTTGACACAATTCCATGTGTCCATTATACCTCAGTAAAACTGGAAGGGAAATGTCCATAGCCTCTTTACTGGCCTTCTTACCACTTGCCCAACAGCCCTCGTCTTCCCCACTCCGGACACCCACAGCACGGGCAGCAACAGGCACCAGAGATGTGGACGGGGAGGAGCTGTGAATGAATACAGACTCTTGACGGGAAGCCAGACCTTCGGGCCTCTCAGAGTGTAAAAACCCTGACAACTGTCGTGCTCTGAACCAACTGCAAGGACCCTGCAGCTCTGTCCCTGCAGTTGTTACAAGTTTGGCTCCTGTGAGACACGAGGCTGTTGACCCAGAATGAATCCCTGATAAAAATGTATATTATTTTCTTGTATCTGAATTGTCTCCTGAGGGACTGAAGAAATGAGTCCCCAGCTGTTGGGTGGAGTATCAGCTGGACTACAACAAGGACGACTGCTACAGAGGGACACTGGACGCTGCCAGGCTTCTACCCCACGTCCTTTGAGTAGACTGATGCTGTACGGCCGTGAGTCCAGCTGTTTAGTTGGGCTTAAGAAGAGCCCCCTGGCGTGTGTTCCTCCCCACCAGGGTGTGCTGTGCTCTGAATAAATGACAATATGTGGTGCTGTGTAACAGGTGCTCTCTGGGATCCCATTCCTGGGCTGCTGGGAGTATTGACTGCAAATGGCTCCCAGCTGCCCCTTCTCCAAAGAATGGCCTCAACCAGGCAGGCTCTTCCTTGCCTAGCAGGTTATATATCTGGCTCTCCCAACACTCTGCTCCAGGGGCAGCCAGTGGCCAATGACTGAGTGACATGGGGGTACAAGAGGCTGGCCTCCTCGCCTCTAAGTAAGTCCAACTCTGTGGTACACTTTGAGCTCCTGAGCTCCCTGTGCAGCCAGACTGAAGACAGATACCACTCAACCTTTGCTTTCTTCCCTGCCTTGGGCCCTCATTCCCGTAGCCCAAGAGTCAAGAGTTCCTCTCACCATTACTCCTAGTGCTCCACTAGCACATGTTTGCTCCTGTCTCTGCAGCTGTGCCTCTGCTGGTTTGGAGGTCTCGGGCCCCAGGGGAGGAGTGCTTCCATTAGGGGTCACGGCAACAGCGCCCTTGACCTGGAAACCGAGACCGCCCCTGACCCTTTTGGGATCCTCATGCCACTGAACCAACAGGAAAAGAAGAGGGCTGCTCTCCTGACCGCAGTGATTGAGGCTGACTGTCATTAGGAAACAGGTTGCTACCACACAGTAGACACAGGGAGGAGTAAGTCCGGAGCCCAGGCAATTCTCCAAAGTACCTCTTAGTGTGCCAGTATTCGTGGCAAAACTTAATGAGAACTACAAGATCTATTAAAGTGAGGAAAACTATAAAACTTTGATGAGTGACATCAAGGAACTAAATAAATGGAGAGATAGTCCATGTCCATGGATAGAGAGACTCAGAATTATCAAGATGTCAGTTCTTCCCAACTTGACCTATAAAGTCTATGCAATTCTGGTCAAAATCCCAGCAAGTTATATTTGGGGATCAATAAACTGATCCTATAGTTTATTTGAAGAGGCAAAAGACTGAGAGTAGCCAACACAATATTGAAGGAGAAGAACAGAGTCAGAGGACACCACTCGACTTCAAGACTCGCTGTAAAGCTACGGTGTGGGATGTACAAACAGATGAATGGAACATGCCAGGAGCCCAGAGATAGATTCAGTAAACACAGTCAACTAACCCTTGGCAAAGGAGCAAAGGCAAAGAGAGTGTTTTCAACAAACTATGCTGGAACAACTGCACACACAGCCACATTCAAAACATTAATCTAGATACAGACCTTACACCCCTCATAAAAATGTATGCAAAATGGATCCTACATCAAAATATAAAACAGAGAGCAATGAAACTCCTAGAAGAGAACAGAAGAAAACTTAGATGACCTTGAGTATGGAGGCAACTTTTTAGAGACATGAAAGCCACACTCCAGGAGAGGAATAATTGAACAGCTGGACTTCATTAAAATTAAAACCTCTTGCTCTGTGAAAGACCATGTTACCAGAATGAAAAGACAAGCCGCAAACTGGGAGAAAACACTTTCCAAAGACACGTCTGACAAAGGAGTGTTGCCTAGAGTATACAGAGAACTCTCGAAATGCAACACTAAGAACATAAAAACCACGATGAAATAATAGCCCAACACCTTAACATATACCTCACTAAAGAAGATAGAGAAATGGCAAAAAAGAATGTGAAGAGATATTTTGTGTCATATGTCATCAGTGAAATGCAAATTAAAACAACGAGGTGCCATTACACACCTGTTAGAATGGCCAAAATCCAGAACACATGAATACTTTATAATCCACATTTTAACTGACACAGTTAAACCTCTAAAGGAGTTAGGTGGCGCCGGCCGTCTGGGCTGTGACTGTCCTGCCCAGCCTGTGCCTGGCCCCGCGGCAGAAGCAGCAGGCGGAGGGCAGGGAAGGCCCGGGAAGCAACCTAGAAGCGAGGGTTTGTCGGGAAGGATGTCAACTCCGATGATAACGGGAGATCCTACGACGTTTCCGTGCGTCCGGGTCCCCAGACCTGTCTGTGCCCAGAGCCGAGTCTGCCGCGCCCGGGACGGAACGGGGCGGCACCCACAGAGCCCAGCCCCGGACTTGGGGGGCTGGGGGTTCCCGCCACAGGGAGCGGCGGTGGCCGAGCTCCCTCATCTGCCCGCGCACCGGGGCGGGGAGGGGGCCGAGCCGGGCACCGGCGCGTCTGCAAGTCGCCTGCACGGAGCGCGGGAGGCGAGTGGCCTCGGGTAGCTGCTGAGCGTCCGTCGGGCGCCGAGAGCGGAAGGTGCCCTGTAAAACCCAACGCGGTTTCTGTTCTGCCAAAGTCGCTGTTGCAAAATTAACCCCATAAATGGCCGGTAAAGGGCAGTCAGCACCGCAGCGCGGCGGGACAACCATGAGGACCCGCGACCGCCGTGCCCAGCGGCATCCCGCCCTCCCTTCGCCCGGGGTGCATCAGGGGCCTAGTCTGTGGTGAGCAGAGCCACTTGCGCGCTGCGCAGAGTCCGGTGACCGTCGTGCGTGACATGTAACTGCTGAGGGGTGAGGACAGGGACCTTGCGACAGAGGGAGCCACGGCAGGCAGGACGCCTGGCCCAAAGTGCAGTTAGCCAAGAACCCACTGAGCCGCTGTGGCTTTTGTCTGCATGTCATGAGCAGAGGATTTCTGTGGCCAGAATGAGTGCCACCGAGGTGGGGAAGTGGGAAGATGAGCCCAATTTACAGAAACATTGTGTCTCTAAGAAAGGACAATGCCTCCAACACATACCACAGGAGGTCATTAAACCCGCTGGCACCAAAGAGGAACTTTGGCTTGAAAACAAAATTAGCACCAAAGGAAAAGAAACACCATGCCTGGAACCACATGGTCTCGTGCCTAGAGACACCCAACACAAGTCTCACCAGGGACTGAAGGGACTCCTGCTTTGTGCGTTGACGTTTAAAGCTACCATGTTCCTGCTGTGAACCCTGAGCAGAATCACTGATAGTCATCAGCTTATCTGGAAGATGCCAGAGCATTGAATACCGTGAGTGCATTGTAATGGGTGTGGCTGTGTCATTGAGAATACTCAGTTCTGACGTGTGGAACGAGAGAACCAAACAAGTAGAGCAGTAGGAAAACTCTCAAGGTGTTTTCAGTATAGAGACTGACCTGTGAGATATGGCAGAGGAATGAACAGAGCACGTATGCAGGGAACATGAGGGGAAAGGATGGAACAGACCAAGGCAGTACCTTGAGATAGAGAGATGGAAGGTCCAGGTGAACCGTACTTATTCATGAGACACAGATTTCATCAGTAATCTGGGTCCTGATATCATGACATCATGCCTAGCTTTAACAGTGAGCCCAAAAGGATTTTGTAAAAATGCCACTCTGTGTATTGCGTGCAACCATATGTAAAATAGGCTTGCTCTGAGCAAAGAAGCATCAATATCTATTACTTAGAAACAGATGAGAAGGCAAATCAGCAGCTGCTAGACAACAATCAGACACAACCCCACTCCATTGTGTTTTGTGCCTCCAGATTTCTTTTTAATGGGCCAAACTCTCCTTCTGCCTCTTGTATCTCGTAATTGTCAGTGAGTTCAACGGTACCTTTCCATGGCATAACAACTGATTGACTGCAGAATCAGGGCTAATAAACTGATACAAAACAACTTACGAAGACATAACCTTTAAGTGTGTGAGGTAACACGATGCAATTCAACATGCGGCACAAACAGCTATGAAGCCCAAGCTCACGGCCAAGCTCGCTGTGGCTTCCTCCGAGTGAGTCGGGCATATGGCGCAATAATGGAGCATGAATTCACAGCAACAGAGACGTATGACGGAGATTAGAGCTTCATCTGTAAGGACGTACTGCGTGGCAGAAAACAACAATTATTGTATTTTCTGCTTTATATTATAATGACAAACCAAATCCCTTTCGGTAGAGTGTGGGCTCCCTCTGCTGCTGGCAGAAGACACCAGAACTCCAGGCATTTGAGGCTCCTTGAAGACCTGAAGAGAGAAAAGGTGGCCTGTCCTGGGGCTGAACCTGGCAGAGGGACTGACTTATTCTGTAGGCCCTGCCCTGTGGGGTTCTGAGACTATTTGTGCTGCTGCTTCAGTAAGAAGCAAGAAGTGGAAGTGATGGAGAACACAGCGAAACCATAAGATGTATTGTCCAGACCACCTGTGTTCATACTCAAGTGCATCGCAGAGGTGATGCTGAAAAGCTTCCCATCCGAGGTGGCTTCTCTTTCCTTCCTTCCTTCCTTTCTTTCCTCCCTCCCTCTTTGCTTCCTTCCTCCCTCCCTCCCTCATTCCCTCCCTCCCTTCCTTCTATTCCCTCCACACAGCCACCGGAGAAGCTGCTTTGGCTCCATTTCAGAAGGCTGCCAACAATTTTGCTAGTGCTCTGGGCTCTGCCTTGTCCAGGGACCTCCAGCAGCTGGCTCGTGTGGTGCATCCCCCAGAAGGTCTATCACCTTCCCCACATCAGAAAGCAATACCTCTCAACAAACCTGGCCGCACCCCACCCACCACCAGTTCCACTTCGAAGTTGCTGCTTCTCATCAACAGGACGTTTTACTGTAGCCATCCTGAGAGCAGAAACATTTTAATGGCACAACTTTGATGTGTCCATTTCAGCCAAACCAAAAAACAAACCCTTGAACTCGAGCTGTTTCTATTTCCACGATGTAGATGAGAGATCATAAACTCCAACCCCTGGAGATGGGCTGGGGCTTGGGGAGTACGAGAGGTTCAGGGACTGGGTCAGACACCATAGTCTTTGAAACTAGGACCACACTTGCTCCTCTCAGAGGGAACCATCATCCATCATCCTAAGCAAAACATCCAGCTCACCCACTGGCAATTTTGTTCTTTCTATGATCAATGTCTTAAATTCTCTGATTTCTCTCTTAAAGTTCTAAGGGCCATACTATCAGTAAATCAACAGAGCTTGTGTGTGTGTGTGTCAGACTTCCTGGTGATGCTAGCTAGCCTTATTTTACTGGGCGTACATCAGATACTAAGTGAGAGGGAGCAGGGTTACTTGCTAGCTCTCTGGTAATATTATATATGCTGATGTGTGAACACCTATTCTTACCCGCAGCCTGCAAAGAAAAATGTTGTTACATTTCTGATGGTGTTCCTGGTAATATGCACAAGACTATTCAGTAGGAAAAGGACAATCTTTTCAACAAACAGTGCTGGGAAAATTGGATATCCACATACAAAAAAATGAAGTTGGACCTTTGCCTGACACCATATACAAAAATTAACTCAATATGGGACTAAATACCTGAACATAAAGAGCTAAAACTATGGAACTTCTAGAAGAAAACATAGGAAAAATCTTCATGACGTTGGATTTGGCAATTATTTCTTGGATATGACACAAAAAGCACAGGCAACAAAAGAAAAAGACACATTGGATTGCATGAAAATTTAAAAATTTTTTGCAGCAACGGGTACAATCAACAGAATGAAAAGTCAATCCATGGAATGGAAGAAAATATTTGCAAATCATATATCTGATAAGGGATTGATGTCTAGGATATGTAAAGAACTCCTACAACTCAACAACAAAAAAGAAAAGCAAATTTTAAAATGAGCAAAGGACTTGAATAGACATTTTTTCTAAAGACGATAAGCAAATGGCCAACAATCATATGAAAAGATGCTCAACATCACTAATCATTAGAGAAATGCAAATCAAAACCACTATCAAAAACAAAAACAGAAAATAACAAGTGTTGGTGAGGAGATGGTAAAATTGGAAACTTTGTGCACTGTTGTCCAAACTGAAAAATAGTGCAGCCTCTGTGGAAAGTGGTATGGCCATTCCTCAAAAATTAAACATAGAATTACCATATGATATCCAGCAATTTCTCTTCTGGGTATATACCCAAAAGTGAAAACTCAGAGCTGAACAGATATTTGTACACCCATGTTCATAGCTGCTTTATTCACAATAGCCACAAGGTAGAAACAACCCAAGTGTCCATTGACTGATGAATGGATTTTAAAAATGTAATATAAAGCTGGATGCCATGGCTCACTCCTGTCATCTCAGCACTTTTGGGAGGCCAAGGCAGGAGGATCACTTGAGCCCAGGAGTTCAAGACAAGCCTGGGCCACATATCGAGATCCCATCTCTCCAAATATTTTTTTTAAAAATTAGGTAGGCATGGTGGCACACACCTGTAGTCCTAGCTACTCAGGAGGCTGAAGTAGGAGGATAACTTGAGCTCACAAGTTCCATGCTGCAGTGAGCTATGATCATGCCACTGCATTCCAGCCTGGGCAACACAGCAAGACCTTTACTTTAAAAAAAAAATGCGCCCTAGGCCGGGCGCGGTGGCTCACGCCTGTAATCCTAGCACTCTGGGAGGCCGAGGCGGGTGGATCGCTCGAGGTCAGGAGTTCGAGACCAGCCTGAGCGAGACCCCGTCTCTACTAAAAAATAGAAAGAAATTATCTGGCCAACCAAAAACATATATATAGAAAAAATTAGCCGGGCATGGTGGCGCATGTCTGTAGTCCCAGGTACCCGGGAGGCTGAGACAGTAGGATCGCTTGAGCCCAGGAGTTTGAGGTTGCTGTGAGCTAGGCTGACGCCACGGCACTCACTCTAGCCCAGGCAACAAAGCGAGACTCTGTCTCAAAAAAAAAAAAAAAAAAAAAAATGTGGCCTATACACCCATCAATCCCTTATCAGTGGAATACATTCAGCCTTAAAAAAGAAGGAAATTCTGACATGCGCTACAACAAGGATGAAACTTGAGGAACTTGAAGTGAAATAAACCAGTCACAAAAGGAAAAATATTGTATGATTCCACTTAAATGAGGTACCTAGAATAGGCAAATTCATAGAAAGTAGAATGGTGCTCACTAGGGAATAGGGGGAGAGGGACAGAATTATTATTTTCAGTGGGTAGCGTTTCCGTTTGGGATGATAGAAAGGTTGTGGGTAGATGGTGGTGCCAGCTACACAACAATGTGAATGTGTTTAACGCCACCGAACTATGCACTTGAGAATGGTAAATGTTATGCTATATATACTTTGCCACAATTACACGCCCTCCCCACACACATAGCCTGCGTGGGCCCAGGGCTAGGGAGCCGAGTACCCTTCCCGGCTCCATATCCCCGGCAAAGGCAGGAGCACTTGGGTGGACGCCCCGGCAGTTCACCAGCCACAGCTGCGCACCCCGGCACCCTCCCAGGCGGAGGGTGTGTGCACATTTAAGGGCTGTGCAACCATCGCCACAATCCAGGTTTTGGGCATTTCCATCACCCTACTCTGCTCTATAATAGCGATGATGTGAGCCTAGCACGTTATAGGCCGGCAACACATTGTACCCGTATTATTACACTTGTCGGTGCCCATTTTGTACATCGTTACCTTTACTAAAACGCAACCCGGGCCTCGCGCAGCCGCGTCTGCGGGCGCAGGGCGCGGATTGCGGGCGTGGCTGCGAATCCCAACGGCCCCTCCCCACCCTCCGGCCCTCCGGAGGCCGCCCACGCCCGACCTCTGCGATCGGGGAATCGGCCCTCTCCCCGACGCCCTGGCAGCGACAAGAGCGTGGCTCGGGGCTGGATTGGTGACGCCCGGGCGCGGCGGGCGCCTGCGCAGTGCCGAGGGCCGCGCGCTCGCCGAGAGCTGGGGCAGCTTCCGCGGGTTGACGGCGGCCGCTCGACCTCGCTCGGCCGCGCCATGGCGGACGAGGAGCTGGAGGCGCTGAGGAAGCAGAGGCTGGCCGAGCTGCAGGCGAAGCACGGGGTGAGCGCGCCCAACCCCTCCCGGGCCCGTCCCCTGCGGGCCCCGCCTTCGCCCGGGGGCCACCGACGCCGCGGCGGCCTCGTGGCCAGGTCCGGCCTGACCGCGGCCCTTCCTCATCGCGAGGGGCCTGGGCGGCCGGGCGGGGGGCGCCGACCAAGCGCGGGACCTGCCCGGGGCGGTCTGCGGGCGGCGGAGCCGGCTCGTCCCGCGCCGGGCGCTGGTCTGTGGCGAAATCTCAGCGCGCCGCTCCGCACCCTGAGCGTTCGCCGCTGGCCGCCGTCGACTGCGGTTCCGGCCGTACAGAATCGGTTTTTCCGGGTTTAGTTGTCCTGACCCAAGTAGAGACGGTGTTGGCGGGTCCGCCGGGTTCCCGGTGCGGGGGGCACAACGAGGAACAGGCGCGCACACGCCCCGACGGCTTGACAGTCGGGAGGGGCGGGACAGTGAACGCTGGTCGGTCTCTAAAATGCTCAAGTCAACGCACGTACCATAAAGGGATAACGTGTCGGGGACGGTCTGGAGGGAAGCGCCGTTTGGGTCACCAGCGTCCCTAATACCGAGGCCCATTTCATCTTCCAGGAATTATTTTTATACATAAGACACGGTTTTGTAGTACAGGGATTCGCCTCCCAAGGGTGGTTTTTATTATAAAACGTTCCATTAGAGAGTGACTTCAGAAGCCCGTCGTGGTAAGTGGAAACTCTCACTGATCTCTGTGAGGCCCCGTTTTTAATTATTTGGTAAGTGGTCTCTGCCGCTGCAGGAGACTGTTAGGTGTGAGAAACAAAATAGAGTAGCCCCCCTGCCCCCCCCGCCTGTGAAATTACTCTGTTAAAAGGTTAAATTGTTTTTTTCAGGATCCTGGTGATGCAGCTCAACAGGAAGCAAAGCACAGGTATGGGCTGGAAACCTGAACTTTTTGAAGGGTGGTTTCACCAAATGGATTTTTTTTTTTTTTTTTTGCTTTAGTTATTTTAAAGTTTTTCCTGGCATGGTGATTTGTCCATAAGTCATCATCAGGTGTCTTTGTTATTAATCTGTTAGTTAAATAAATACATACGGAGCCCCACTTAATACCTGTATTTCAATTACTGGTTGTTTCTCTGCTTAACTGTGATTACCTTAAAATGAGCGTAACAATAGAAATACTTCATAGGGATAGTGTAGGGATAACATAAGTATAGTGCCTCACACTTAGTAAGTGCTCAATAAATATTAGCTTATACTATTCTGTTATTTTATCCCAGCATATGGCAGAGCACCTCACATAGTTGCAGATATTCATTCAATGGCAGGTGTATTGAGTATTTGATTACCCCATTATGCTACCATTTTTTAAATTGTGGTAAAAATATATATATACGTATATAAAATTTACCATCTTGACCATTTTTAAGTATACTGCTGTTCACTATATTCATGTTGTTGTGCAACAGCTCTCTAGAATTTTTTCATTTTGCAGAACTGAAATCCTGTACCTGTTGAACAATTCCCCATTCCCCCTTCCTCCTCTCATGCTACCTTTGTTTGTTGTTGTTGTTGTTTTTTAAGAGACAGGGTCTTACTCTTTTGCCCAGGCTAGGGTACAGTGGTGCAATCACAGCTCACTGCAGCCTCAAACTCCTGGGCTCAAGGAATCCTCCTGCCTTAGCCTTCTCAGTATCTGGGACTACAGGTGTATACCACCATGCTCAGCTAACTTTTAAATTTTTTGTAGAGCCGGCGTCTCACTGTGTTGCCCAGGCTGGTCTCAAACTCCTGGCCTCAAGCAGTCCTCCCTCCTTTGCCTCCCAAAGTGCAGGGATTACAGTCATGAGCCACCATGCCCAGCCCCCTTATGCTACCTTCTGACGCCTTCATTCCTTTAGCAAATATTTATTGAGCATCTGCTTTGGGTCAGGCACTGTGCTGGGTCTGCAGAAATAGGCAAGGCAGAGAAGATGGTAAGCACCTAGGTGATGCAAAGAAAGTAAAACTACATAAATTTCACTGATTCTAAGATGTGCATTTTTTCATATTTTAACATATCTGAAATTGGGATGCATTTTGTAATGGATCACTCTTACCCTGGATTCTTCCAGAGAAGATTTACTTTTATTTCTGCCATCACTTGGGTACATTTCTAATCCAAGACCACTTAAAATTAAATTCTCTGCTTAAGGTTTTCCCCTTCCTCCTCCCTGGTAGTGTGAATTTAGACAGCAACCCTGCAAGACTAAAGCGTGAAGTTTATATTCTCAGAGGAATTTTTTTTCTTTTACCTTCTTCCAGTCAGGGCCAGATGCATGCAGGCCCTTGGCTTTGCTGTCATTTTCTGCACAGTGGGTTTATTTCTTGTTTACCTGGTACTGAGGATGTTGCTCTTTGCTACCCCAGCAAGTGGAAGTCTCCTATTAGACCTCTTATCTAGGGTGTTTTTCATTCTTAGAGATACGTAAGACTGTGGTTCATATTACAATTGAGGACATCTTACATTCAGTGAAATATAATGTTTTTTGGCAGGGCTGAAGTATTCAAGCGCTTTAAGAAAATGGCCTACGGAAGTGAGGTTTAAGCTAGAATCCATGAACCCTGGGGCTGAGCTAGGGGCTGACGACAGGTATAACCAGCCAGCTCCCCTTCTAATTCAGCCAGAACATCTCTGCTCATGTTTGTTTTGTATATTGGGTTCCTTGAAGGATTTCATTTGAAAAAACAAAACTTCTGCCACTTAAAAGTTTATAGGACCACTGTCCTTGAACATGAATTAGTTTCTACTTGGGTAGGTTGGAAGAAGCAAGGAGAGTTGCAAAGTTTTAATTTTACTCTTCCTTCCCACCCAGAAAATAGAGAGTCTTGAAACACAGGATCTGGTTCTGGCTTGGCCATGGTGCCTATGTCCCCTTAATGTAGCCTCCCTGGGTCTTAGCCATGAAGGAAATTATACCCATTAGTCACTTGGTCCTTCTAATTGCCTGAAATCCCACTACTAAATTCTAGCACCTATCACACAATAGGTATTTATAAATGTTGGTAATGATGGTTGAACTGAAACTCCACCCTGAATTATGAAACTGTAAGGCTTACCTGCCAACCTGGTAGGTTTATACCAACCTAAAGCTGGCTCCTTGAGGACTAGCGTGGATTCCTCTACTTTAATGTAGCTGCTACCATCTGCATGGCACCTACCATGGCACAGTCTGTATACCACACGCTATCTTGAGAAACATACTGAATGAGTTACTTTTTTGTATGTTCCATGGGAATGTTGACAGCTTAGTTCTAATTTTGCTTGACCTATGTTTTTGTTGTAGGGAAGCAGAAATGAGAAACAGTATCTTGGCCCAAGTTCTGGATCAGTCAGCCCGGGCCAGGTGTAAGCATCTTTGATTTCCTTTATTTCCATAAAATTGGCTTGAGTTAGTTGAATGGGGATATATATGTGAACTCATTGCTGTCTCTAGGTTAAATATTTAGCCAAAAAACATTTGAGATTTGTAAATAGTGTGAAGTTTATAAACCTAGAGAACTGTACTTTAATCACTATTAAAAGTACTAGCGCACTTCTGTCATATCAAGATGTTCTCCAAGTGCAATGAGGTAAAATCTATAGTAAACAACTCTTAGTTAATCATAAAATGTTGTTGGTAGTTGACAGGGGTGATGGGGATTTAGGGATATATTGTATGTATTCTTGGTTTTAGTGTTTGTATGGGGTTTCATAAAAACCAAAAAGAAAACCACGTGGAAAGAAAAAATGAGCCAATCAGAATGAACTAGTATCTTCTGTATATAACTCGAAGTGCCCACTTTTGAGTTTAGAAGAGGCGCCATAGATGGACCACTTTTATGTATGTACAATAAGCAATTGCTTTTCAGGGGGCAGTCATATATTTTAAAAACCAGGAAGACATGGGGCTTAGAATCTGAGGACCCAAGTTTAGCATTGGCCCTACCACTGGCTGTGTGTGGCCTTTACTGCGACTGAACTTTAGTTTTCTCATTTTTAACAATACCATCCTGTCTATTTCACTGGTTGAGAGACACAAACAAGCTTGTGAAGTGCTTTGGAAATGTCAGTGCATAGTTCTAAGGTATAATATTTACAAGTGGTATCTAGTTTTGACACTTTTTTGCATATGTATTTTTTCTTTTTAGTAAGTAACTTAGCACTTGTAAAGCCTGAAAAAACTAAAGCAGTAGAGAATTACCTTATACAGATGGCAAGATATGGACAACTAAGTGGGAAGGTAAGCTTGGGCTGTACTGAGGGAACTTTACCTACTGTTACCTACTTTATCAAAACACGGCTTCAAAAGGTCACTTTCATCTTCATCTGATTATGGAATTCTTGTTGACTCTTTCTATGAAGAAATTTTTAAAGGAGAGAATAGTTGTGCCTTCTATAAAAGGTAATTGCCTTCTCTCCTTTCCTGACATTGCTGTGGAACCTTGTTGGTGTCTGTGTGACCCAATGACTTAGAGTTAGCTAGTTTAATTTGCTCCTATGCTGCAAACAAGGTTTGTCAATAATACCAATTAAAATACTACCAACGTAGACAGAAATTAGTCTTGTTTTACAAATGAGAAGGTGCTAAAATCCCTAAGTTACTATGTTGCCATAGCACCGTGAGGGGTATATGCTGGCAGGCCTGACATTTAAGAGCCAGATGAGGCCAGGCTTGGACTCAGGCCTGTAATCCCAGCACGTTGGGAGGCCAAGGCAGGAGGATCACTTGAGGCCAAGAGTTTGAGACCAGCCTGGGCAACATGGTGAGACCCCATCTCTACAAAATTTTTTTTTTAAAGCCACGCGTGGTGGTGAGCACCTGCAGTCCTAGGTGCTTGGGAGGCTGAGACGAGAGGATCGCTTGAGCCCAGGAGTTAAGAGGTTGCTGTGAGCTACGCTCGTATCACTGCACTCCAACCTGGGTGATGGAGAGACTTTGTCTCTTAAAAAAAAATAATTTAGACAAAGCCCTCTGCCGCTGCTGCAACCTATCCAGATCAGTCTTCTCCCCTAAATCTCTCACATTAGGAACGACTCGTGTGTGGGAGAGACAACCAGTTGATGTTTTTTTTCTGAGTGTGACTTATCTCCTCCAGGGTCGTGTTTAAGCTTCTCAGCGGCAGAAGTGGAGTGTCTGTATCCCTGACACTTAGCACAGTGGTGTGTGCTGTTAACATTGTCTGCTAGGTCCCCCACACCCCAGAAAGATTGTAAAATGATTCAATCTGCTGAAGTAAATTCTTTGTCTGAAAAAGTACTGTTTTTCTTTCTGGTTATCCTAGGTGTCAGAACAAGGTTTAATAGAAATCCTTGAAAAAGTAAGCCAACAGACAGAAAAGAAAACAACAGTTAAAGTAAGTGTTCCTGAATGCACATGGCAACAAAAAGATTGACACTTTAAATGTCAGGTGTTGAATATATATCTACCTTATCAAAATAGCTTTTAGCCCATAGACATTTTCGTTTTGTAAAGTTGAAGTTTGGGGAGAAAGGCTGAATATATTGAGAGGGATCTAATTTTTAAGGTTTGTGGCCCCCTGCCCTTTTAGAGCACTAAGTAGTTTTAAATATATGCAAAAATATCTTGCTAAAATAGGAAGAAACTTTTCTTCCTAGAAAGTCTGAGTTATGCTTTATTAAAAATGTTAACTCGTTTAATTTTCCCCCCAGTTTAACAGAAGAAAAGTAATGGATTCTGATGAAGATGATGATTATTGAACTAAAAATGTTTAGAGACTAGAACTTAATGGAACAATTCTAGGACAGAAGTTAAGATTTGTTTAAACGTTTACTTTGTTTATTGTCTATATGCCTTTTAAAAGAAAATAAACTTGTTATGCAAAGTGAAACAATTTGGGCGAGTTATTTTAGTACCATAGCCAAGTGACTGGAAGATCTGGATTTTTTAATTTTTTCCCTCCTACCAAAAGCTTTTAAACATGTAGCAGCATGAATATATCCTTTGCGACTGTGACATTAGTAATAGGTAGGGAAAATGTCCTTAGCAGAAACAGCTGTTCCAGCACTCTTCAATAAGAAGAAAATAGCAGTAGCAGCCAGTAACACTGTGGGCATTAAAATCCATATATTAAACTCAATCAGCTTTCACATCTGAGCACATCTTAAATTTCCAAGAGACAGTTTCTAAAAGCAGGTAAACTGTTTCTCTTCCTGCAGGTAGTACTTCCATTTAATGTAAGAAAGAAAAGTCTGAGCTTTCATTTCAAAGGTGTTGAGATTAAATTATCTAACAAATATCATTCTCGTCGAAAAAAACTAGAGCTATAGTGCCACCAGAAAAAAATGACCAAAATAATTAGGACATACTGGTAATGATACTTCAACAATAATAAACATGATTGTAAGAGAAATTACTTTTTTGTTTTTTGGTTTTTTTTTGAGATAGAGTCTCACTCTGTTGCCCGGGCTAGAGTGAGTGCCGTGGCATCAACCTAGCTCACGGCAACCTCAAACTCCTGGGCTCAAGTGATCCGCCTGCCTCAGCCTCCCAAGTAGCTGGGACTACAGGCACGGACCACCATGCCTGGCTAATTTTTTCTATATATTTTTAGTTGGCCCGCTAATTTCTTTCTATTTTTTTTAGTAGAGACGGTATTGAACTCCTGACCTCGAGTGATCCACTCACCTCGGCCTCCCAGAGTGCTAGGATTACAGGCGTGAGCCACTGCACCTGGCCAAGAAATTACTTCTGATTAAAATCTAGTTGGGACAGTTCAGTAGTTAAATGTTTTGGTGGAAATGTTCTGGGTTCTTCACTGATAAAGTTGCAGGTGACTTAAAGCAAGTGTTATCTTTTATATTGTGTTTTACTTCTACTAGGTTATGAAACCTTCACTCATACACTTTGTCTCTTAAAAAAAAAAGACTCTCACTATTTTGCCCAGGCTGGCCTCAAACTCCTGGGCACAAGTGATTCTCCCGCGTCAGCTCCCAAGTTGCTGGGACTACAGGCATGTGCCACAATGTCCAATGCTTAAATGTAAATCATAAACCTAACTATCAACTAAGCTGTTTGTTATAACCTTTTAAGTAAGTCCTGTGAGACCCAGCTCAGGAGTAAGATCATAACATTTAGTAGGATGGACAGGATTAGTAGCAGAAAAGTGATGGGAAATGTGGTTACAAATTGCCTCTGCTCTAGCCAGCATACTGCTGATATATGTTGAAACTATATTTGAGATTTATAACTATGGCCAATGAAGAAAGTCAGTGTTGGAGTAAGTGTCTAACATTCTGAATGAATGAGTGAGTAGAACCATTAAGAACATCAAAATGTTTTTAAAGGAACAGAATGATTATAAATAGTCAAAATAGGCCAGGCGCAGTGGCTCACGCCTGTAATCCTAGCACTCTGGGAGGCCGAGGCGGGCGGATCGCTCGAGGTCAGGAGTTAGAGACCAGCCTGAGCAAGAGCGAGACCCCATCTCTACTAAAAAAAGAAAATAGAAAGAAATTATCTGGCCAACTAAAAATATATATAGAAAAAATTAGCCGGGCATGGTGGCGCATGCCTGTAGTCCCAGCTACTCGGGAGACTGAGGCAGGAGGATCGCGTAAGCCCAGGAGTTTGAGGTTGCTGTGAGCTAGGCTGATGCCACGGCACTCACTCTAGCCTGGGCAACAGAGCGAGACTCTGTCTCAAAAAAAAAAAAATAGTCAAAATAAAATTTAGAGATTTTGAAAAACAATCTGAGTCATAGGTAAATTTTGCTTTTGGCCTCACATAAAAAAAAAATCTGAGGGGACACTGGACGATTCTCAGTAGATTTTGTTACATGCTTTCTCTTGTAGAATAACCACTATCCTAATGGCAGCTACTGATAAAAATGTGTTTAAAGATTGTGAAACTCTTGTCTTCCAAAGACAATTTAGAATGAAAAATGGTTCTGTATACAAGATAGGGGAATACACTTTAGTCAAGTGGGGAGTGGTTATTCTAAATTTGCTAACTTAAATCAGTGCATTGATACTGCTTTGATTCAAAAACTTTTTTCACAAAATGGGAATTCAGGCATTACCAATTTCTAAATTATCAAATCAAGTTTAGTTTTTCAAGTAGGGAAAGATTATTTATAATTGAGGTAATCCCTTAAAACGGCTGATACTGATTACCAGAGTAGCTCAGGAGGAAACTTTTCCCCAATTGATAGTCCCATTTACATTTGTACCTCCAGATGAAAGGCACGCCAAGCTTGAAACTGCCAGTTGGATGCCACTGCCCAGCTGGGCCTTGACTCTAGCTCTAAGATCTCTAGCAAATTAAACTCCTTATTTTTCTGAACCTACCTTATTTGAGAGTTCTACCATCCAGGGCAATTGTTGGAATTAAACAGGAGTGTATATATGAAAGTGTTTTCAAAATTATACTGCAGCACTCAAAAAATTAGGTGGTGTCAAACGTACATATTTATATCTTGAGAATACCTGTGCTGCTAACTGTATAGGATATAGTTTCTTAATTAGGATGGTTGAGAAATACAGCAACTTAAGTCAATAAAGCTATTTTGTTGAAAAGGGGGAAAAATAAACCAGAACAAAGAAATCAGCAAAGCAACAGTGCTTATTTCCACTTAGGCTAGGAAACTATTCATTTTATTCTGATTTTAAAAGAAATTAAAATGTTTGTGGGCCCTGAGCACTGTGCCTACTGGATGAAGTCAGCCCTGGTTAGGTAGATGGATAATGATCTGAACGATCAAGTTTACGTGTTTCAATCACACACAGTAACTGAAACAAAATATACATCCATCCAGTGGGGCCACTGTTCCACACACAAAGCCTGTGTTTATAGCAGAGAGGCTGAGAAACGTATCTCCATAGCGAAATAGCTAAAACATGACACACTCAAGAATCAAAATTTACTGTTTCTTGTCCTTCATTTGGCACAAATCCAAGGCACATTAGAAAATTAGAAATCATAGATTACTTTGTAGAAAAATAATTGATCCCTCCCTTCTATACATACACAATACTTCCAGGAACATGCACAAAACCATTTCCCTATTACAAAGTTATTTGAAAATGTACTCAGGACAAATTCATGTTTGCGGCTCTAGACCAATAACATAAAAAAATAACAGTATAATTTATAGAAATTTATAAAAAGGAATAAATGGCAATAAATTCTAACTCAAAGTAATTTTGACCTGGTTTGTGCTGTAAGTTTTGAATCTGAATCAAAAGACTAAAAAAAGATGTGCCAAATCTACTCTAGTCCAGTAACCATCCGTCAGGTGTGACATTTAAGGGAGGTTCTTAACGGAAAGGGATGTTTCTAGAAACACTGCTACAGGTGCATATGTAGTAACCAAACATCTGTACTTAATTTGTTAGAAGGAAAATTATACCCAACTTTTCCCATATGCATGGTATAGAACAGTTCTAATAAGTCCTTTGACTAAAATGAACATCAAAATGGCATTTAGGCATCTTTTGGTTTGAGTGTTGCTTCGCAAAGAAACATTGTCCAGGTTCTGCTTTCTTCATTCAGAACTGACACTTCTGCCTTACCTCCACAATACCATGAAACCTAACTAGCTTCTCTTCATCTTATCCCAGATGGAGGACTTCTTTTAGCTTGTGGTTTGCTTTGCTAATTTACACACATGGCAGAGGTTTAGCACCTTTCGGTAGGAGGAGGTCAGAATCCGGTGGTAAAATCTCTGCCTACAGCCAAGGAACGCGAATACCTTGGACTTAAGGATCTGGACACTAGGAATTTTGTCCATTCCTTTTCAAGTGTATTCATTAGCTTTGAAGAGAGAAATCGTGATAAGTTTTTTGTTGCATTCTTTGCCTCAGCCACAGAAAAGCTTTCAGAAACTTTCTGCTGACGACTTTTCTTTTCTCAAGCTAGGTATCTGCAAGTATATTGAGTTCTAAGATGTATTCGTGCTTAGCATCTTCTTGCATATGTACTTCTTGGCAGCAAATCGAACAATTCCTTACTACTGTTAGGACTGAGAAAGACTAGCCTCCTGGGGAGTGGTCAGGCTGCCAGCCGCGTCCTCCACCGTGTGCCTGCGGAGCACTCGCCTGTGACCAGGGCCAGCTGGTTTCAGTCCAGGCCTCTCGGGCCGATCACTGTTTCCTCTGTCGGCAGTACGAGATCTGCTCTGGTCTGGTGGGTCATTCTGTTTCGGTGTGACGCTTTGCCTCCCTGGCTGAAGAAAAAGTACATTTCAAACAGTTTCCTTCTGTACTCCAAACCATCACCATGACGACAGCAGCTGCGCTGAGTGCTTATTGTGTCAGACAGTTTCAATTCTAATATCCTTGTGGATGACATGTGCATACTACATGTGTGTCAGACAGAAAGGAAATGCTTTACGTGTGTTCACATTTAATCTTTACAATGCCCAGGAGTACGTACTATTGTTATATCCCCCATTTTATACCCGAGGAAACAGGATCAGCAAAGTTAAAGCAATCTGCCTAAAGTCCCACAGCTAGCAAGGGAAAAGCTAGCACTTGACTGAACTCAGGCAGATTTCAGAGCTTGTGGGTTTCCCACCAGGCAGCAGGTCTATTAGCAAAGCGATGGAAGATTAAATATGAAATCAAGATTAGTCATATTAACAAAAATCATTTTAATTCTCTAAAACAATGATTTAGAATCTTTGTGTATTTGTTCCAACAAGCCTGTGCCACACACACTATAAATTCCTTCTTATCAGCAATAAAAGTCATGTTTCCAAGAAAAGTCACTTTCTAGTACCATAGATTGTAAATCAGGCTTCTTTTAAATAATCGCATAATTAAAAATGCAGTAGAAAGACGGCCACAAAAAGAATTGTCTATATGAGCAATTTTATACCATATTTGGAAACACTGTGTACCCATCTATATACAGTCATTTTCTTCCTTACTTTAGTGACCAAAACCATAATGAAATTTGACATGTTTCACCTACTGTGCATACTATTGAACTACAGCTTTCCAGGCATGCAACTAGTTTCCACTTTCCCGTTTCCACTTTTTAAATACAGCAATCGATGAAGTCTGTACTCTTGACTGTCCCACTGAAGAGTTCCAGTTTTAACTGTTGCTGACTGTCACAGGCAATCATGAAATGAAGATGACTATCCCGGAGAAACGTGTTTGCCACGGATCACTTCTGAAAAGGCCAGGCTTTAAGAAATACGGTTATATGCCAGTGTTTAATAACTTACCTCACGCACAGAACCTTCAGTAAGATTAGGGACACTTCTGTCTCTTGCCATAATCTCCCTTGAAGTCTTTCCTCTGAAACTCAAAATAAACTAAATATTAACTCAAAATGAACCAGAATAAATATTTGAGACAGTGGCATGAAACACTCTGGTTGGCCACAAGGACGCAGTATTTGATGACATTGGTGCAGATTGTCCGGAACCAATTATAGCTACACAAAACCTGCTTCAGTTGTAAGTAAAGGGTACGGTCAAAAGCACAGAAACCAACTCGAATTTTATACTCACTTAAACTGACCAGCTGAGTTGATAAAGTAAAACTGTCTTGTAAAAGGTTCATCTGGTAGATCATACACTTTGGAGTTCCCTGTAGATAAAAGGATAAACATCTAAAAACTTCAAAAACTTTAAAGATTGTTTTAAAATTACAGCATAGATACAATTTTTCAATTATCTTAGTTTTACAAAATTTAGAAAATTAAGCACTGAATTTGCTTAAAGAAACATAACATATACCTATTTATTACAGGTTGAGTATCCCTAATCCAAAACTGTGAAATCCAAAATGCTCCAAAATTGGAAACTTTTTGATCTCTTTGACATCCTGCTCAAAGGAAATCTCACCGGAGCATTTTTGATTTCCTGATGAGGGATACTCAGCCGATAAATATAATAGAAATATTCCAACATCTGAAAAAGTCCAAAATCCAAAAGATATCCTGTCCCAAGTGTTTCAGATAAGGGACACTCAACCTGTACTGTGTGAACCCCCATGAAACAGAAAGATCAATCCTCAATACACTGATACTCCCCAACTACAGCCAATTATGTGAGACAGTCTCAGGATTATCTAGGTATGTGAGTGGGCTTATTCACATTATTGCATTGCAGTATCATAATTTTTTTTAAAAAAAGTAGAACTCTTAAACCTTTAAAAAAGAAGAAAATACTTCAGTCTCACTGCTGTTTGATAACTGCTGTTCTAATTACCATCAACATCTGTACACCTGCACATTAAGAAAAAAAAAATCTTTTAAGGTAGCATTTACCCTCGATGTGTGGGAAATGCTCAGAAGAACACCTGTCTTTGGCACACGAAGCATGAAAGAAACTGCCAGAGCCTGCTCCTCCTCTCCAGGCCTACGTGGAGGCCTGAACCTTCAAGGTAATGTTGAGAGCTTCTTTCTATCTTTCTTCCTTAGGAAACATCATTGCCATCAACCAGAAAACTAGTATCAAAAAAAGCTGACCCCTAATCTGATAAATTAGGATGTAACATATATTTCTTTGGTGCCCGTATCCTCCCCAGTCATGATTATATTTTACATTTATAATTATACGAAAACCAACAACTGCCCATGAATTTCTAAGTGAGCCCAAGTTCAGAGTGATAAAAAGAATGTGAGTTCTTACATTTTTTCCTGATCTTAACAGTAACGCAATCCTTGTGGTCTGTTCGGGCAACGTCATCTAATGAGGCTACACAGCTCGGTACTACCTGAAGTAATTCCATTATCTTTGAATTCTGCAATTTGAAAGGGAAAAGGTAACAGTAACAGTTTTTGTTCTTTCTTAGCAGGCTATAATCTAAATGTCAGCACTGGTGTGGCTGGGCAGGAGAGACTCGGAAACAACTCTGAGGCCACACAGCGTGGCGGTGAGAGCGGCTTTGCACCTGCAGCCTGTCTGCCCTCGACTCCAGGCGGGGCACGCGGCCACTCCTTGCAGTTGGGTGGACAGTAAGATCTAGTACTGTAGGGTTATCATGAGGTTGTCGAAGGCTCACCACATAGTAAGTTCTCAATAAAACACATTTATCATCACATCATGCGAGACAGTACTAAAGTGAAACTTTACAATGTTTTAATCTGTCACTGAAAATTAAAAATTAATATAATAAAGCTCTGAGTAGGGTGGATTTATGGTGACTTTAACACATCAGTTGTGTAATACAACAGCCTGCTAGCTATCTCCCAAGTAGACAGCTAGATAAAGATTCAGCATGAAAACAGGAACAGAAAAGAGGTATTTTATCCCCAGGAGAAAAGGACCTTTTCCTCCCCATTCTCCACAGCAAACGTCCACAGCGCCGGAGTAGCAAACTGGGTGTCACCATTCTTACAGAACTCAAGGAGTTTTAAATCCACAAGCTACACAAACTTTCTACATTGTGCTGCTCAAGCAACACAGGGCTTTGACACTGCAGGGCTGGCGAGGCCAGAACAACGTCTGAACTTGCTCCTTGCCCCGAGGAGCTGGCTGCACGTACGTGAGAGTGCCGGACAGGGAGGAGCACCTCCTCTCACGCCTCTGAAGACCCCCCGTGCAAGCACGACCCCTCCTGGCTGGCTGAGCAGGCCCCCTCTGACCAGGCGACCAAGAGGTGGGTATCCAACCCCCTGGCAGACTTCTGGCACACCAGCTGGGCCCAGCACAGCGATCCGAGGTCTGGCGGCGCTAGTTCCGATCGACTTCAGACACGAGGACTCCAGAGAGTGGTGAGGGAGCCCGGGATTCCCGGGGCTCTGCGGCTCTCCCCACTCACCTGCTCGGCACAGTCTACGGCCGTGCGCTGCCTCCTGTTGAGCACGTGCACCGACGCTCCGTGAAGCAGCAGCAGCTCCACCACGAAGACGTGCTTTTCTGCCACGGCCTCGTGCAGGGCTGTGTTGCCCCTGTTGTTGGAAGCGTTAATGGCGGCCCCGTGCTGGAAGAGGAACGGCACCGCGGGGAGTGCCAGGAATGTTATCGCAGAGCCCCGGCACTCACCGTAAACCACATTCTGTAGGTCTGAATTTCTCAAAGTGTTGGGGGTAAGAGTCACATTGAGAAAAAAGATTTATGGGCAAAGATGTTCACTGCAGCGCTTATCATTGTAGCAGAAAAAAACAGAAGCCACTTAAATGTACGGAGCAAGAACAGTTTAAAAAACAGTATGGTACATCCGTGGTTATGCAACCATTAAAATTATGGTTTTAATAAACAATTTTCTACATTAAATGAAAAACAGCAAGATAGAAAACAAGTGATCAAAACTATACACATTTTTTAAAAGTCCACCCAAATGAGTTGCCTTTGAGTTAGGGACGAGTTGGTTTTTCCCTGTTGCTTTAACTTCTCTTCTACAGTCGATTCGTATAACCGTCATCAAGAGGGAAAGAGCAGCAGTGACACAGAAGGCCACTCAGCTCATGCTCAGGTACAGCTAAACATACCCCCTAAGTGAGGTGAGACCCCGCACCTGGTCCTTGTCACCGCATCCTGGCTCCAGGACAGACGCTGAGGCGCCACCCCACACCCGTTAGAGAGCCCCGCGTGGGAACGTGGGTGCCGAGCTCCTCGCCCAGAGGCCTGTGACTGACGGGCCAGCTTACAGCACGGGGAGGGGCCTTCTCCATCTCCAGCGCAGGGGTTTCACGGGGCACAGGTGCCACACTGACTAGAGCAGGTGTGACAGCCGGCAGGGCTATGAAGGACCCTCACCTGGAGCAACAGAGCTGCGACTTCATGGTGGCCACCGGAACAGGCGTAAATGAGGGGTGTGTTTCCACTTACGTCCTTCTTATTGGGTTTTGCATTACAGTCTAACAGATACTTCACCACCTAGTCCAGAGAAGAAGAATTTTCAACCTTGGACTTTGCAGGGAGAAATCCTCTAACTTGATATTCTTTAGACTTTTCTCTAAGTGCACTGAGAAGGCTCTTTAGTCACATGTCACAGGGTTGACCCTCACGAGGAAGAGGACCAGCTGAAGAGGGGAGGAGCTAACACCGGCCGAGGGTCTCCCTCGGTGCCAGGTGTGTGCAAGGCACTCGTGCGTTCCTTCACTCTTTATACCTGTCCTGTGGAGAGTGGAATCATCACCCAATTTTAGGGATTAGGCAACCAACGCTTGAAGCACTTTACCAGGCATTTGGGAGAGAGCCGGAAGACCTGGAATATGCTTACAGTAGAACTGATAAAGGAAAATGAAAAAATATGCACATAAATAATTTTCTAAGAGAAAAACAGGATTTTTAAAAAGTTAATTATTCCAGAATTATCTCTTGAACCCCTTCTTTAGGGCCATGACTGCACTTTATAAAGTACTCAAGTACTCAGCACAGACCGAGAGCTTTGGGAACGTACAGCTGCTAAGATGACCAATAAATACCCAGGCACAAGAGACGGCTCCTGCTGGGGTCAGAACCAGAACAGCCTCTGGAGCACCCAGGTGTGAATGGCTGGGGGTGCGTGATGGGGAGGAGCTGGCTCCACCCCCAAGGAGTGCCAGAATCCTACTCGGAGGCTGCGTGACCATGCGCACGGCAGAACCTCGGCTGGGAGGAAGGCAATGGGCCCGGCTGCCCTTCTGCAGCAGGCCCACCAGGTGAGGCTCTAGCGGAGGCCGGGCCCCTGCCACGCTGCCCAGGAGATGGAGCCCGTACCTGAAAGTGGCCCTGCTGGCAGGCCAGGTGGAGCGGGACAGCCTGGTTTGCATTCCTGGCACCCGCATTGGCACCATGCTTCAACAGGAGAGGGATGAGGTCCGCCCGGCCATGCAGGGCAGCCACATGCAGGGGGGAGGAGCCATCCTGGTTGGTCACGTTCACACCAAGCCCACTGGCAGGAATCTTTGCCAGCTTCTGTTGAGTGCAGAAGATGGAAACAAAGTCATTAGTACTCAAGAAATCAGGCCGAAGAAACTGAAGCCACCTGCCCCTCACAGCTCCTGTGCAAAATTTGGGATCACAGGAGGATTCAGAATCACAGTGCCCAGAGGTGAATCCCTCTTACATTAGAAAGGTATGACAGACCAAAAGATTAACTTCTGTTGATAGTAAATTAAGTCCCCTAAAATGATGCCCTGTTTTGTCAGGCAATTCAATGGGGAAAGGAACATCTGTAAATGGTACTGGAACAATTGGATATCTACGTACAGAATCAGTGCACATCAACCTTCATTTCACACCTGACACAAAAATTAAAATGCATCACAGCCTTCAATGTAAAAGCTACAACTATAAAAATTCTTGAAGGGAACATAGAAGAAAATCTTTGCAACATTGAGAAAAACAAAGATTTCTTAGATAAGACACAAAAAGGAAAAAATATTAAAAAGTTTCATAAACTGGGCTTAATAATTTTAAGTGTTTGCTCTTTGAAAGACACAATTAAGAAAATGAAAAGGCAAATCACAGAATGGGAAAAAATGTTTGCAATACATGTATCTCAAAGGACTTGTACCAACAAGAATTTAAAATTTTAATTTTGTTTTAAAAAATCTCTTAAAACTCAATAAGACAATCTAACTTTTAAAAAAATAGGCAAAAGATGTGAACAGACCTTTCATAAAAGAAGACAGGTGAATGGTCAGCCAATGAGACATAAAAAGATGTTTAACACCATCAGTTACCGGGGAAATCGAATCGGAGTCAAGAATGGCAAAACCAAAGGGTCAGAAAACAGACCGTGGACTCCAGGAGAGCAGCAGAAGACAAGGGAAGACCACCAGGGCAGGAGAGTATTTTTCTGGGTGAGGGAACATTCTCCATCTTCATCGAGGTGGTGGTCACAAGGCTACACGCTCATTTATCCAACCTCACAAAACCACACGCTGCTATCTCCATACTTCACCTTCATTTTTACCAGCAAACTTCCTCATTATTCGTGGTGGGTTTTAAGTCAACCATGCTAATATAAGAATAATTAATAAAAAGAGCAAACAAAACTGATTTGTAGACTATATAACTAAAAACAAACATTAAATTATGATATTGAATCACACATTTGGATACTGACATTATATGAGTCATGTCAGTGTTTTACGTGGCTGACCAAGGATTAAAGCAGTGATTATCAGAATTTTACTCTACGTAAATTATACCTCAAAAACAAATGAAAAAGTAGGAAAACACACACAGACACACACACACACACACACACACTGAAATACCCCTGCATACTTATCAGAAAGGCTAAAGTTAAAAAGTCAAAATACCAAGTGTTGACAAGGACAGGGAGCAACTGGAACTCTCATACACTGCCGACGGGATTGTAAAGTGCTATAACCATTTGGGAAAATTGGCAGTTTCATGTAAAGGTAAACATATACTTACTGTATAACCCAGCAATTATACTCCTAGGTATTTACCCAGGAACACATATATCCACACAAAGACTTGTACACAAATGTTCACAACAGCTTTATTCGCAAAGCCAAAAACAGGTAACTACTCAAACGTCCATCAGCAGGTGAATGGATAAACAAACTGTGGTATGTCCACTCAATGAAATACTATCCAGCAATAAAAAGAAATGAAGTCCTAATACAACAACGTGGATCTTAAAAATATCCTGAGTGAAAGAAACCAGACCCAGAACAGTATATATTAATACTTCACGATTCCATGATACATAAAACTCTACAAAGTGCAAACTAATCTATAACAACGGAAAGCAGGTCAGCGGGTGCCTGGGATGCCTAAATCTCATACCTTGTACAAAAAGTTACTCAAATGGGATTATGGATTTAACTATAAAATATAAAATTATAACTTAAAAAAACAAACAACACAGGAGAAAGTTTGCAATCCAGAGGTAAGCGAAGAGTTCTCTGACTTGGCACCAAAAGCACAATCCATTGAAGGGAATATTGATACACCAGACATCTAAATTAAAACTACTCTGTAAAAGCCCACGTGAAGAGGTTATAGACAAGCTACAGACTGGAAGAAAATATATGCAAACCGTGTATCTGACAAATATCCACAGATCTAGAATTACAGAAAGAACTCTCAAAACTCAACAGTGAAACAAAAAACAAACCAATTAGAAAACAGGCAAATGAACAGACATCTTGCCAAAGAGCATATTCAGATGACACATGAGCACATGAAAAGACATGCATCATCATCAGCCTTCAGGAAAATGCAAATAAAAACCACAATGAGATAGTACTAGACACCTATCAGAGTGGCTAAAATAAAAAATAGTGAAAACACCAAATGCTGGCGAGGATGCGGAGAAATTGGATCACTCATACACTGCTGGTGGGGATGTAAAATGATACAGCCTACTCTGGAAAAGACTACAGTTCCTTATAAAACTACCCTTGGAATTACCATGACTTAGCAATTGCACTCTTGTGCAGCTATCCTCTCTTAGAAACATGAAAACTGAAGTTCTTACAAAAACCTGTACTTAGATGTTCACAGTTTTATTCATACTATCCCCAAACCAGAAACAACCCACATGTCCTTCCATTGTTGAATGGTGTATACATACCATGGTGTATAAATACCATGGAATACTACACAACAATAAAGGAATAAACTGTTGAATATATGCAACAACCTGGAATCACGCTGAGTAAACAAAGGCAATCTCAAAAGGTTATATACTGTAATCCTAGCACACTGGGAGGCCAAAGCAGGAGGATGGCTTGAGCTCAGGAGTTCAAGACCAGCCTGAGCAAGAGCGAGACTCCATCTCTACTCAAAATAGAAAAATTAGCCGGGCGTGGTGGCGCACGCCTGTATTCCCAGCTACTCAGGAGGCTGAGGTGGGAGGATTCCTTGAGCCCAGGAGTGTGAGGTTACAGTGAGCTGTGATAATGCCACTGCACTCTAGCCAGGGCGAGAGAGCAAGACTCTGTCTCAAAAAAAAGGCTATATACTATGTGACTACATTTATGTAACATTTTGAAATGACAAAATTGTAGGAATGAAGAACAGATTAGTGGTTGCCAGGTTAGGATGGTGGGGTGGGGTGGCAGGAGAGAGGTGGGGTGGTCACCAAAGGGCAGCTTGAGCGCTGCTTCTTGTGGTGAGAGAACTGCTCTTTATCCTGAATGTGGCGGTGGATACACAAACCCAGACACGGGACAAAACTGCACAGAACTAAATGCGCACACGCACACACACACACACACACACACACACGCGTGCGCGCGAGCGAGTACAGGTAAAACTGGGGAAATTTGAATTAAGAGCCATGGGTTGTACCAGTGTCCTACATCCTGGTTATGATTCTATACTATGGTTTTGCAGAGTGTTATCACTGGGACAAACTATTCTCCCCCAGTGGAAGGGGACAAGGGATCTCTCTGTACTTGGCGGGAGAGTCCCCACGAAGGGTGAACCAACATGAGCCAAGCAGCAACAGAACTTGTGTGCAGCCTCCCCCGGGGGCTCTGGCCACATGGACTGTTCATGAACTGCTGCCAGGTGCCTCAAGGTCCCCGGCTGCTGAAACACTAATCACGGGGCCTGTCCCTGCTCACGCACCCGCCCGTCCAGGAAGTCAGGGGCCCAAGCCAGATGCTGCTCTAGTGTCAGCCTGTCTTCACCCTGGGTCATTGATGCCCAGTGTAGCTCAGGGGATACCTATTCATAGCCACGCAGCACAGAAATCATCTGGCTGAGAAGCAGAGAACTTTCCTAAGGGGAAGAAGAATCGCCCCTACCCCAGCCCACCAACAGGAGCAGACCAAACCTTTTGAGCTGGAGCACATCTGGGGCACTGGCACAAGGGGTGACAGAACTCGAGGTCCGCTGCACTGATAGTGTCCTCCACTTCATCCAGGTCCTCCTCTGCCCACTCCAAGAGGTAACGCACCTGGTGATGGAAACGAGGAGAAACCGGAGCTCGACACTCATCCACGGCTCCTCTGCCAGCTACGGAATCTTACACTCACTCACGAAGAACTGCCCCGGGGGGCCTGCGCTCCCTGCCTGCACCACCAGACCGATCCGGAGCCTGCGGGTCCCTCGGGAGGGCGCCAGGGTCACCTGTGCTTAGGCCTTTCCAAATCCCTCTAATGGGGACAGGGAGAGATTAAGCTACCATTTTGCAGCTATGTCAAGCAAGAGTCTTTTCTTCTGTCTTAGAGGGGGCGGACTGGCGCTGCCTTGGTGACGGCGCTGAAACCCTGGTCCGAGGGCGCTGGGGGAGCACCTCCTCCTCCGTCATCTAATTGACGCGACCATCAGCCTGCCAGGCGGCTCCAGACGACTCCTGTCTCACTTGACGGAAAACTCCCTCTGGGGAGGCAACCACTGTTCAAGGGCACACACCTCGTAAGTGGTGTCGGACTGAAACGCGGCCTCCCGGCTCCTCACCAACACTCGGCTCTGTCCCCACTAGAACGCCCGGCCCCAGGGGACGCTGTTCCTTTCTTCAAAGAGACAGGGTCTCGCTACGTTGCCCGGGCTGGAGGCAGAGGCTGTGCACAGGTCACAGTGCGCTGCAGCCTCAAACCTGGGCTCGAGGGATCCTCCTGCCTCCCGCTCCCAATGAAAGTATTGAAAAGACCCCCAAACAGGTCAAATCTATGTTCCAATAAAGACTACTTTGCAGTACATTAAATGTGAGTAAAGAAAACAACATAAGCAGGTTTCTAGGCCTGCTTCTCAGCGCTGAGGAAGTCGGCACTGCCCAGACCCCGGCGCAGCCGCTCCTGGGGTGGGAACGCACCCCCGGCAGACCAGCCGCGGCAGACCACGCACTTCCTCTCGGGGCAAGAGGGGACTGCTGAGCAGGTGGGCTCAGCTGGGGCTTGGGAGGCCACGCAGATTCGTTCGGATGGTGACCCCAGGGCACCGGGCAGTCTGTCTCTGCTCGCCCCCTCAGCCCCTGCCCACGCGCAGCAGGACGAAGAGCAGGCATGTCGTGACACAGGGCGGTCATTACTGTGTCTCCACAGGCCATGCTGCTGGCTCACACCACAGTGCTAGGGGACCCCACGGTGGCCTCCTTTCTTCCTCCAAAGAATGCCGGGCCCTCCTGGGGCTGGTCTCAGGAGAGGAGCTATGGTTCGGGTGTGTGTGCCCCTGAACCTCACGCTGACATCTGGCCCCCCGTGTGGGCGGTGCAGATTCCTAAGCAATGGCTGGGACCATCCTCACTGCGGTGAGCGAGCTCTCGCTGTTAGTTCCCGTGGGAGCTGGCTGTCAGAAAGAGCCGGACACGCCCCCCTGTGCTCCTCTCTGGCCAGGTGATCTCTGCACGTGCTGGTTCCACTTCACCTTCCCACACCAGCGGCAGCAGCCCTCGGCTTCTCGTACGGCCTGCAGAACTGGGAGCCCAGGAAACCTCTTTTCTGTACAAACTACCGCGTCTCAGGTATTCTTTTATAGCAGCACAGACTAAGACAAGGAGCAACCCAGCACCAGTCGGACACGGACACCCCGTCCCACTCAGAACTGCGTGTCACTCTGATGATTAGCAGCGGCCTCTGGGCAAAGGCTCACACTGATGACAACATTCACACCCTGCACGTCCCAGAGGCTGTTACAACCAGATCCCAGCATTTGTGTTCACCGCAAACTCAATCATCAGCGGAGAACACTCCAGAAACACACGTCACTGTAAAGCTCTCTCGTGGTATGATTCACTCAGAGCGGCTCATTTGTAAGCACCTAATTTACTACTCCATTAACAGTGGAAGACACATTCCTTTCAGGAACTGAAGACAAACCAGGGAAACTTGCTCGCAGGAATCTAACAAAGGCTGCTCTGCTGTCCACTGATCGCACTGTCGGAGGTGCCCTGTCACCTGACGGTGACGGTTAGACAGACACCTTCCTTCGAGCCACGATTTCCTCTCCAGGTGCCAGTCCAGGGAGCCCACACCATCTCCTGACTCCCCGGAGCCCCTGGCCTCAAGCAGTCACGGCGCCCACAGCTTCCGCGGAGCTTCACGAAGGCCCCTGGGCTCTGCCCTCGCCGCCATGGCCAAACGCTCACTGATCCACCCCCTTCTACGCGGAACTGAACTTGAAAATGAACTGGAGACAAGAAACACAGGTGGGCCACTATCTTAAACCAAGAGCAGGCTTTTTAAAATGCACTTCTAAAAACTCACCATTTCTAGATCTCCATCAGCAACCGCTCTTAAAAGTTTTTCTACCTTAATAAAAGGAAAAAGAATGTTAGAAAGATGATTTAATAAGATAATGATAGTTATAAACATTCTAAAAGCTAGTAGCTTTCATTTGCCTCTTGATCTGTGGAGCTGTGACTCATTTAGTATCTTTCAAACGTATCCCTAAAACTGTTCCAGTAGGACGTCCTAGGAAGTTGCTGGTGTGCACAGAACCCACTGCCGTTTAAGGTACATAAAATGTAAGTGTCATTTATGTGGAAAGGTGAGATGACAGTCACCTTGAAGCACAAGTGCTTCCTAAGAAGCTGCCACTCCTATGGTTTAGAACTCCATGGACTGAGCTCGGCTCTCACGGTCTGCGAGCTGAGGGTACCACGAGGGTGGACACCCCTCCCAGGAGAGATCTCAGGTCTGTCAGCCTTTGACCGTGTCTCTTGGCTTGCTCTGCTCTGGTCTGCACTGAGGTAGGCTGACTGGGCCCTCCGAGAGCAGGTCATATGTTGGGGGTGGTGGGACATGAGGGCAGAGTCAGTGAGGGGTCCCCGTCCATGGGGAGCTGTCCGCGGAACGGTGTACAGCCACACAGTGGTCCACCCTTCAGTTAGGGGGAGGCAGATCTACTGGGCTGACACTGAACAAGCTCTAAGATAAATTAAACAGAAAAAAGGATATAAATTAGCGTCTCCAAAACTCAATGTGTGCCTGCACGTAAGTGTCTACGTGAACTTTAAGAAGTCAGGAATGACATGCATCAGGGTATTAACAGGGGTGCTCACAGCGTGGGGAAGTGGAGGCCCGAGGGCAGAGAATACCACACACACACACACACACTCTGGCTTTATAAAATGATCTGAAATCACTGAACCTATGGGTGACTTTACTTGTATTTTTGTTAGAATATTCTCTCTCCCTTCCTCTTTCTCTCTACACACACACACTCCACCAAGCAAAGAGCTACACTTAGGGCAAGGACCACGGAAGGGTGAGGAGGGTGAACAGCAGTGTGACGTGCAGCTAGGTCCATCTCGAAGGCAGCGACCTTGGCCACGGCAGAGAAACAGCTGGCCCATAGCTGGCAAGCAGGCTGAGGGCAGCCCTCGTTGGGCTGTGGGCCATTAACTGGCCTCCATAACCTCAGGGCCACCATGTCCTCTTCTCTGCCGCCCAGTCTGGAAGGCTCACCTCTCTGTAGTCCTTCTTGGTGTCCTCTGGCTTGGAGCTCACCGACACAGAGGAGAAGCTGGAGGTGGAGGAGCCCTGGCTGATGGAATCCACAGAGCGCTGAGGGGACTTGACGGGGACCTGCAGCCAGGAAGCCCAGACGAGAGAAAAGACGTGGGCATGCAGACACCTGAGGGCCAGGGAGGGGCCCTGGTCTCTACTGCAGCCGACTGGCACCGTGCTGCTAACTCACCTCAGAAGACTTCTGCCTCCTTTCGACGGACAGATGGCAGGTTTCCATTACAGAGAGAATCTAGGAGGACAAGGGGGTCAACAGTGCCAAATGAGGTGGGTGTATCACCTTAACAAGGCGCCATCACCCACACGCCCACTGCCTGCCTTCCTCCTTGGAACGTGGCGCCGCGGGTGTCTTAGGTCTGCAGCCCAGCCACACGCCTGCACGGACAGAACCAGGACCCAGAGCAGGGGGCACTTGCTCAAGATCACGCCCAGCAAAGCCTGGGCCTCCTCCCATCGCAGAGCAGTCGGTGCTTCCCAGAAACAGGCTGCAAGGACGAGAGACGCCCAGACACAGAAGGGGCCTCAAACGCTACCTCATCCAGCCCCCAGGCCTGCCTGTCCACAGGCACAAAGTGTGGCCTTTCCGTCGGCACCCACGGTCTCAAGCAGGGACGGCTCAGAGCCACGCCTGGGTGGCAGCCTGCCCCTCCCTCTGCAGCTCTCCCTCTGGACGGGCCTCTGGTGGCAGAAGCACCGTCCTCCCGGGGTGTCCCGGCACCTGGGGCCCCGGCAGCACCACTCAGTCCCGCCAGCTCTGGCTGCTGCGAAGCTGGCACCTTGCGAGCGGGCGGGCGGGCAGCCCGGCCAGGGGCCCCGGAGCCGGGAGCAGGACTTAACCTTCAGAAACTGCAGTCCTTACATCTACGCTGGGTGCTCTCGCCACACACAGGAACAGAAACCACTAATGAGGGGGCGCGAGGAAACCCTGGAGGGGACGGATACGCCATGGCATAGATTGCGGAGATGGTCGCATGGGTGTAGCTGTTTCTACACCAATCACACTGCAATAAAGTGGTTTCCAAAAAAACAAAACCAGTGCTACTCCCAGGATGAGGCGCGGCACGCTGAAAGAACGCTCTAGAAGGGAGCTGGAAGCGGCAGGAGGGAGCCAGTGAAACACCAAAAGGCAGAAAGTCAGGCCTGTGCAAAGGGGGCCACATGGAGACCTGCCTGAAAACACAATGGCTCACGGGAGCCACAGCCCAAGGGTGTCCTGGACGCCCCCGGGGGCCTCAGGTCAAGGGCCCGGCTCCCTCCGGGGCAGCTGCCCACACGCTTCCCTCCAGGGGTCACCACCAACGCTGCCGCCCCACGGGCACCCGCACCCCCCAACACTTTCCCGACATGTTGTCAAAGCTATGTTTCCAGAAATTACCGCCAGGAAAAGGCGAGTGAGCCCAATTAACAAATCATTTATGAAAGAGATGGGAATGCGGTTTCCAGGCGCTCGAGGGAAAGTATTGGAAACGGCCCCACCCTGTCCCCGCTCCCTGTCCCCGCTCCCTGTCCCCGCTCCCTGTCCCCGCTCCCTGTCCCCACTCCCTGTCCCCGCTCCCTGTCCCCGCTCTGCCTTCGTTCCGTTTTCACCCACTCTGCTCACGGACACATCAACCACTCTGCTGGGAGCAGCTCTTGGAACAACACTGAGGAAAAACTGCTCGTAAAACTAAAGATAATATAAATAAGTAAAACCCATTAACAGCGAGGTCCCAGATGCAGCAGAGAGCAACAGGCCATGTTCTGGCCCCGGCACTAATGCACAATTTATCCACCAGGCCAAGACCTGATCTGTGGACATCCATTTTTTAAGTCACGCTGCCACTCGGAAGGGAAAAGCTCTACCTTGGAGTTCAACGCGCACTCGAGTGGCGTCTCTTTCAGCCTGTTCTGGAGCTCAGTGGACGCTCCGTTCTGTAGCAACGTCTCTATGATGCCTTGGTACCCCCAGCGAGCAGCGATGTGCAGGGGGGTGTCTCCCTTCTCGTTGCCAACGTCCAGTCTGCACGACTGCACGTCATAGTAGACCAGAGCCTTCACGCACTGCGGAGAAACGAGAAACGACACCATTAACTAAACGCCAAGCCTCGGGCGCCGTCTGTGGTCCCCTTAACTTCAGCCCACGTCCCAGGTCACCGGCGGCTCCGCTCTCCAAGCAAGTGAGCAGCAAGAGACAGAACCCAGGGCTCCCTGGGACCCGATCACGACACCTCACGCCTTAGGACGCGACAGCCAATGAGTAAGAAAAGGCAGGTTAAACGTTCGATGTCTCCACGTGCAGAACACAGTCACCACCGCAGGCCTGAGACTGCACCCCTCGAGAGGCCTGCCTGCAACTGTCCCCGGCTCCAACATTCCCCGGGCACTCGCATGTGGAGAGTCTTCCCCGGTTCCCTGGCTGGTGAGGTGGCTCGCTGGGCCTAAACTATTTTGGACAACAGTGTGGTTTCTGTGAACACCTGCTCTGCTTCTAGGAGTCTGGGACTGTGGTCAGTGCTCGGCGGGGGGAGCCTACATGACCCCCGCCGATTCAGTAAAACTCCTGGGCACTGAGTCCCCAATGAGCTTCCCTGGTAGACAACACTTCATGTGCGTCACATTCCCTGCGACTCTACAGAGAGAGCCGTGTGACGCGCACCCCCCGTTTCCTCTGGATTCACCCAGGAGCCTTTTCCCTTTGCTGACTGTGCTGTGTCCTTTCACTGTGATGCGTTCCGTGCGTCCCCCTAGCAAAGCACTGAACCGGGGGTGGTCCTGGAGATCTCCGACACGACACACGACAGGTCACTGTGCAGCTAGCAAAGAATGGCCTAGACCTACACTGAGTGACCCAGTGACTTCCACAGCGTAGCGTCAAGTTAGGAAAGTTGCACAAACATGCAGAGCATGACGCCATTTCTGTCCATCAGCCACCTGGCCCAGCCCAACCCCACCTGAGTATAAACCAGCCGTGCGTTCCTACGGAGAGACGGGGAAGGAAGGTGGGAAGGGAGAAGGGGGCAGAAAAATTAACACACTCATAGTAACCAGCAAGTGAAAACAGAAATTATAAAATTCCTTGATGTTACTGCAAAACTTTAATATGAATAAAAGTAGAAACCAGATGGCAGCAGGGATGGAGGAAAATGATTTAGTTTCAGGATAAGATAATGGACAATTAAGTTTTAGATTTCCCTTACTTCAACATAGCACCTGTAATGCATTAAAAAGTCTTTTAAATTCAAAAAAATTACACACCCATCGTCCCAATCATTACAGACACAAAGTGCGACATGGAACGCATCGGCAGTTCACACGTCTGCGCGAGTGAGGAAAGCGAGGGGCACTCACGTCCTCGTGGCCGTAGGTGCAGGCCAGGTGCAGCGCGGTGTTGCCGTTGTTGTCCTGCACGTCGGCGCCGGCCTTGTAGTGCAGCAGCAGCAGCTTCGGAGAGAGAAGGAAGCGGATGAACGCAGGCAAGGCCCCCAGCTGGCCCGGCGGGCGCCGCGTCCCCAGCAAGCTCGGCCTGGAGTCCTGGAGGGGAGGTCCCTTGCTCCCGCCTTAAGTCTCATTTCCTTAGACCACTGAGCCCACCCTCCCGACAAAGTTTAGAGATGGAAGAAACCAGTCCCCACCCCACCCTTCCTTCTCTCACATCGAGAAGTTTCAAATCTGAGCCTAACGACTGTGCAGGACGCGGGAAGGTGCCTCGGTCCCCAGCCTCACCGCTGCTGCCGCAGAGCCGGGGCGGGACAAAGCGGCAGGCACAACCCAGGCAGCCAGGGACGCAGGAACCACCGCACGGGGGACACGCAGAGCCCGGCTGGTCCGAGCACCAGGCACCGCGACAGCACTGCCACTCACCGTCACGCTCTGATAGCCCTTCTGGCACGCCAGGTGAAGTGGGGTGGACCCGTGATAGTCTGTGGCGTTGACCACGGCACCCTTGGCAACCAGGAGGTCGATGAGGGACGCCTGCCCTGCAGAACAGACGACTTCACGACGGAGAAGGAAGGGGCTTCCCACCC
>CM052449.1:29755833-29786675 GCA_028533085.1 Varecia variegata | reverse complement strand
TTTCCAAAGCAGCTTAACAAACACCGTTACCAGTTGGGGATCTCTGTTTTCACAAGCAAATACAGCAGGACTGAAAGCAGGTCGTCAGCGCACATGGTCTCCAGGTTAACTGCAAGAGGGAAACACACGTGCACGGCCCTCGTGAGGCTCGAATGGACAGACGGGTGCGTGAGCTGCCCACCGCCCTCCAACCCGCAAAGCGCACTCCGGTGAGGTCACGCGTCAGGGAGAAACGTAACTGCACAACCTCCTTTCCGGCGTCCTGAATAGACGGCAGATTCGGGGGCGGGGGGAAGGACGCCCCTCATTTTCAGAACATGCACAAAAGGAGGTAACTGCGAGCAGCCCACACACCAACAACCCTCCTGGACGGCAAAGAGCCCGACACCAGCGGCCGCAGACACACACGGAAGATGTGCCCAGGGCCGTCCCCCAAAGCCTCTTTCTCCTCCCAAGGTAATTTCCGTTTTATACTCTCTCTCTTCTGAAGTAAATCCCATTTTACACACGTGGAGTCTAATGCCCACGTGTAGCTTCACTTTATTTTTTTCATTTTGAAATTTTCAGTCATCCATCCACGTTTAAAAATTCACAGTACTAAGCCATGACTGTCCCCCCCATGCCTGCCTGCCACCCGGTCTCCTGTCCCAGAGGCTGCAGCTGCTGCACACCTTCCTGGAGACAGTCCACAGACACCACCGCACGCGGGGACACCTGGCCGCCCCTCTCGTCCTGTGATCCTGGGGCACGTGCACCAGGCACACTCCTGCTTGTCCCGCTCAGCATGCTCTGAAGAGCAGCCCCTGTCTACACACAGATCTGCCTCCTCTTCGTTCATGTCTTCGTAGCTTGTTTCGTTTTACTTTTCATACTGGAAATTTTCAAGCATATGTAAAATGAGTAAGAACATTCTAACAAACTGCTGAGCCCCTGCAGCCATCACCGGCTCAGCCCATTTCTGAGGGCGCTTCTTTTCCATCACTGTTTCCCTGCCCTAACTGTGTCTAACCTACGAGACGCTCACACCGCTGAGCACCAGCGCCATCCGTGTGACCCGTAGCCCAGCGCCACCCCGCAGCAGACCTTCTTGTCTGGATGGGTGCGTGTGCCCCTCGCCAGGCCCCTGCGCACGCACGAACCTCTGTGGCTGGGCGACTGCGTGATCAGCCGCACCACCTTTCGCAAGCAGACCAGCTTCTGCTGCGGGGAGGTGCATCTGTTCAGCTGGGCCAGCTCTCTCTTCGCACGAGGTATGTTGAAGCTGCAAAGTAATTGGGAAAGTGACAACTTCAGCCTTTCTTCCTTGATCCAATAACATGGCTCGGAATATATATGACTCCCAACAAACCATAAGTGATGCGGGAAAAAAGATACTGAGAAGGAATCTGACTCAAGTCAGTGGCAAAACACAACAGCTTTAAATGCCACTGAGGCTGCCAGGTGACGGACAGCTGGGGAGGTCACCAGGAAAAAAAAAAAGAGAGCTACACCAGAAATTTGGGGAAAAGATAAAAACTCTTAGCCCCAGAAAGAAATAGCCCAAGGTGGGGGGACTTTAAACACAAACACTTTAGGCATTTTTGTACCCTGATGAAACTTAAATTAACTCAACAGGGAGAGGCTCTACAGCCGGGTTCCCCCAGATGGGCAGGTGAGGAGGGGCGCGCTGCAGAACCCACCTGGGCAAGTCATGTGCCCACCTGGAGCCAGGTGCACAAAACCGCATCCCTGGTAGCTGCCGTCCAGCCTGCACGCCAGTGCACAGGTGAGGGCCGGGGGTGAGCGTGAAGGGGGTTACTACACAGTCACCTGTCAGCTTCAGCCCTTTCCATTAGGTCACAAGCAACTTCACTGCTCCTCCACCCGCCAAACCAGCGTGCCCTGTACCGCCGCGAGGCCCTGCTTCAGGGAGAAAGCTGCACCCCGCCCACCGAGGACACAGCACAAACCCTCACCTGAACTCAGGTTTCACGCCGATATCTTTCTGCTGCAGGTCCTGAAGGCTTCTTGTGATTTTGTTAAAGGCGGCGTCCTAATGACAGATGTTAACGAAGCTTCAGATTTCTTCAAAAGCACAGGACAGGGCTTGCATCCTGGGTGAGGAGGGCTGAGAACCTACCTCGCTCGCCTCCATGGTACCCACGTATTTGAAGATGAGGTCGTACACTTCATGGTGGACGTACATCTGCGAAATCAACGGGCCCCAGTTCAGGGCATGTGCGGGCAACAAGGGCCTCCCCGCCACTCCCTGTCCTAACCTCCACTGCCTGCTTCATCAGGCTCATCTGGGCCTCCTGCTTGGCGAGGATTTTCTGCAGGACAGAGGAGGACAGTTAATAGCTTGGATCTGCACGTGGCAAACTGCAATTCTCCCTCTTGGAAGTCCTGCTGCTTACCAGGTGCGAGTCCCGCAGAAGCTGCTGGAGGCATCTGGTGTAGAGCGCGTTCACCGAGTCCTGCGGAGACGGACGTGCGGCTCTTACCACGGGAGGCCGCAATACACAAACCTGGACGTGGGGGGCGCCCCCGAGCTTCACGTGCTAATTAAAGCAAGCTTCACCAAAGCAATTACATGATGGACTTTTTCAACTTTTCAGGTATATATGCATGAAAAGCAGGAAAAACTTCCCCTTGGGGTTAATATAGATGATAACAATACTCATTTTTATACTTTACCATGATTTCCAAGTTCTCTACAGTAGCTTATGTTATACTTTTATTTATTTATTGCCACGTTCCCAGGCTGGCCTCGAACTCCTAGCCTCGACGGATCCTCCCACCTCAGCCTCCCGAGTAGCTGGGACTGCAGGCGTGTGCCATCACACCGGCTACACTACTTTTATAGTTGCAAACATTTATACAGATCTTGCGACAGCGGGCAAAGTCCCAGGGTGGACAGAGGGACCCGGTGCCCTGAGTCGGGGCACGCCAGGCAGGACACGACACGCTACTGACTATGTGGTGACGGAGGCTCTTCCTTTCACACTCTCGGAACGTTCGGTGGAAAGAGGCGATGTTCCTGTCAAATCTCTCCGAGTGTCTTCCCAAAAATTCTCTCACATCTTCAATGGTTTTCAGGGAAAAGGGGTCCGAGGGTGCCGAAGGCTCTTCTGAAAAAGAGACAGAGGTCAGGCTGGCTGAAGCCTCGGCTGCTTCCCGATGGGCGAAGTTCCATATCCTTTTCCCTACTCCCACGGGCCCAGGGCCCCGTCTTCCAGGGCACAGGGGCGGATGTGGAGGGGGACTGTCCTTATTTCAAGATACTGCAGAAGAACCACCCAGTTACAGAACAGCCCGGGGCTCAAAAGCCTGGTCCTCTCACAGCCTTTTCCTGGGACCAAACCCAGACTACCCAGGGCTGTGGGCAGGAACAGTGAGACCCGGGGCCCCATTCCCGACGACAGCCTCAGAGTGCCTTTGGCACATTAATTGTTATCTCAATTTCCTGGGGCAAATAAAGAATTATTATTCGTTACAAATAAAGAGATCTCAAAGAGGCATAATGGTGGGGCTGGCTGGGTAACACCACTGTGAGAGCAAACCCTACAGCTGAGAACCAGAGCAAAGCCAGGACTACTGCTTTGCACAACTTGGGGGGTGCAGTGGGGACAGTCACATCACAGGCGTACCACAGTACACTGAGGTCCATGTGAATGGTGCCTCGAATTGTGTAATGTCCAACCTGTGCAACCATACACGGCAGCCCCAATCCACATCTCCTTAGTTCGAGATGACTCTGATTGAATTCTAGGGAGAATTACTGTAAACAGTTACGCAGGTTTCTAGTGGGCTCTTGAATATTTTCTGGGATGTTTAACCTTTTAACAGCTGTGTCAGGAAGAAGGTCAGCAAACACATTTCTCCAAATCAGGAGAAAAGGGTTTTCTTCCCAGAATACCTGAACTCTCTCTCTTTTCCAAAGGATGGGCTATGCACAGGATGCTGAAACTTTCTTCTTTTTCATTGTAGAACGTTTCTTCAAAGAGAATGGGCACTGAGAGAAGACAGGCAAAACCGGCTCCTAATTTAATCCTGTTTCCTTGAATAAAGACATCCTGGAACAAGAAAGCCATCACTGCACCAGCGGCCGGTGGCAACCACTGTCCCCCTCTTAGCCAACCCCCCAATATGGCACTTAACCAGACCCTGCCTACCTTCACCCCAATCTGGGTTTGCTGAGACACAAACACTCTCTTGCTTTGCTCTTTTTTAAAAAATATATATATATTTAGAGATGACGGGGCCTCGCTGTGTTGCCCAGGCTGGAGTGCAGTGGCTACTCACAGGCACGATCAGAGCTCACCACGGCCCCAAACTCCCGAGCCTCCTGTCTCAGCATCCTGAGTAGCTGGGACTACAGGTGCACCACGCCCAACTGTTTTGTTCTGTTTGATACTAAAATTTTTTCTTTCCTCTTTGTTCACCTCAGTAGCTGTGGCTATGAAGTACCCAGATCCTTTTTAAATGTTGCCACAGCACAGTGAGACCCTGTCTCTAAAAACAATAAAGTGAAAGTTGCAATACAAAAAGTATTAAGCTACTTCTTGAGGAGAAGAAATCCTATACCCTCTGGGAAAAGAAGTAAAAAGGCTCTCCCGCCCAAGAGACCACAGTGACCTGGCCCGCACCGTGCACGGGCTGAAGAGTGCACGGCACTGTCCCTCCACGGCCCACTCTGCCCGTGGCCAGGTGCACAGGGAAGACCCGCCAAGATAAGCCTGGCTCCTCCGTCCTCTTTGTAGACTTGGGTCTCCAAAGAGAACAAATAAACTAACAAGCGACTGACAGCTACAGCGAGGAGAACCTTGGCAGGAAAACAGCAGTGTGTCTCGTGAGCCACCGGGCTACTGGCCTGGAGCAGACCCACTGCAACCCCGTCCCTCCTGTCCCCGTCACAGCACCCTCGAGCCTCGCCTGCCGAGTTGAGCCGCAGCACCGACACCGGTGAGAAGGCTGGTGTGGCCTGGCTGCCCTGACCGTGGGGGGCTTGGGGAACACGGCCAGTCCTGGCTGGGATTAAGCTTCCGCCTCTCAGAACCTACCGCTTCCACTTAAGAAAAACCAAAACAAAACCCGCATAGCCCAAAGTTAACATCCACAGCCAGGCAAGCTGACATCCTGTGCCTCCTGACAGGAAACACCCCTTTCGGGCATCCCTGTCGAAAACGCGTAATCGTGGGGACGCATCAGACAAACCCACGCTGAGCAGAGTTTGTGCAAGACAATAAAACAAAAATGTCAATGTCATGAAAGACAAAGAAATAGTGAGGGTCTGTTCCAAATGAAGGAAACTAAAAAACACTCATGGCCAAATGCATTGTGTGACCCTAGATCTAAAACGAAAAAAAGTCTTTTTTGTTATAAAAAGACATTATTAGTATAATTAGCACAACTTGCATGAGGACAGTATGCTGGAGAACATTGTATCGATGCTAAACTCACGGAGTGTGATCACTGCATTATAGTTACGTACAAAGAAATACACGCTGGCCCGTCTTGGGGTAAAGGGCACAGCGTCTGCACCTCACTCTCGAAAAGTTTGGAAAAAGTACCACTAATGTGCGTGGAGAGCCTGAGTGATTAAACAAACGTGCCAAAGATGTTAACAGTTAACCAGTCTGGGGCAAGGGTGCGTGAGAGTTCTCTGTACTTTACTGCAACTCTCTGTAGGTTTGAAACTATTAAAAAAAAAAGAAAAAAGGTTTTCAAAAAAAATAAAATATTCATCCCTGATGTTCAACCTGTGGCCAAGAAACCTACCTGCTTTCCAGGGCACAGGGACAAAATGGCTCCCCGGCGCGGAGGAGGGGTGCGCGGCCACTGGCCCACTCCCGGCAGAGACCCCGCCCCCCTGCCACGGCAGCCGCCAGGTCCCTCTTCCCTCCGCCACTAAGGCAGGGGCCGCCGGCCCTCCCACGGGGCTGCCGTGTGCCGGTCACGGGTCACGTGCCATCGCCTTATGCAGACGTGAGAGGCTGAGAAACAGGATTCGCTTTCCTCCCGCCGCCCCCAAACGCTGAGCGAGCAGCCCTGGCTGACCCACCAAGAAACGAATACCTTTCCATTTAGGGTCTGAAAATGCTCTTCCACTGGTACCAAAACATAGGACTCAAACTGACACGAAGACTGAACACTGCTTGACAGGCTTCCTTTGCAGGGGACCAAGACCTGAAAAAAACAATCGGGTGAACATTAGAGAGTGTCGTTTACAACGTCGGCAGAACAGGATGTAGCCAAAGACGCTCCAGCTGGGCTTGTGGGGACCTACTGGCAGAGAGAACTGGAAGCAGACGCTCCCCACCACAGGCAGAGGCAGGACGGGGACAGCACGAGTCCTTTCCCATCTTCAGACATGAAGACTGACGGGCCCACACTTGCTGGGTCCCCCCAGAGCGAAGCCCAGGCACCCTCTCTATCGCCACTGCCCAGGGACAAGTACCAACAGGCTCAGGAGCAGGTCCAGGTGAAGACAGGAGCATTCGGGAAGTACAGAAAAGGGATACCGAAAAGTCACACGTAATCCCACCACCCAAAAGAGAAACACTTCACACTGAAGATGGCTTTCTTCTAACCTTTTTTCTGTTTTTGCTTTTTAAATAGAGACAGGGTCTTGCTCTGATGCCCAGGCTGGTCTTGAACTCTTGGGCTAAAGTGACCCTCCCACCTCAGTCTCAAGTAGCTGGGGACTACAGATGCATGACACTGTGGGCCGCCCCCCGTGCTTTTTTTTCCCTAAAGCCTCGTTGTGATCGTAGATTGCAAGGATGCAACAAAGGCCAAAGAAACGCGGCTTCCCGTCACAGGCTGCAACCTCCACCAGAGACGTCTCAGGGTGCCAGGCGCCCGCTTCGGAGCAGGTTCAACCTGAAACGTGCAGGACGGTTTGAGACGTCACCGCCAAGCTGGGCACAGGGAACCAAGACTGACCCTGAGACCATGCCAGCTCTGATCTTGGTGGTGCAGACGCTCCTGCGACAGAGGCAGGATGAATTACATACCAGGTCTGACCAGACAGCTGGAAGAATCGGTGATGTGAGCGCTCGCACTGAGGGTCTGCAGAAAAACATCACAGACCTCGTGACACAAGCTGAGGGGAGAGAATTGGAGGGCCAGAACAAGACACCTGCCTCGCCAAAGAGCTGAAGGCCACTAATAACTTGCACTGACTCTGGAATACGGCCGCACACAGGGTAAGAGAAGCGTACAGGCCAGTATGAGAAAGAAGGGAACAGCACACAAAAAGAAGACAGAAGACTGAGCAGATGACACAAATGCACCCATCTAAATGAGATGCCTGCAAAGTTCACCGACCTGAGAACTGGGAAGACCCGAAACACGGGGCCTGCCCTCCCTCTAGGCAGATGCCCGCACCAAGACAGGCTACGGATTCGCCTACCTGCTTCTCTCGTTCCTGTCCCCTGGCTGCCCCTGCAGACTCCTGAGGTTGTGGCCTCTGCTACAGAAGTTCTTTCATCACGGCTCTTGCCCTTTGGGAAGTGCCTTTCAAAGCTGTGCGTGAATGTGTTCACATGCTCCCTTACTCTACGGGAGTGAGCACCCACCTCCCAGACACAGGGAGGACTCACGAGGCTCTGGGGAGGAACTGATTTCTGCCCTGGAGAAGCCCTCGTGGTTGACAGAGAAGAGACAAAGGTGACCACCACCGTGGTGGTGTCACTGGGGGTACTCCACGAAAGTGTCACTGGGGGTGCTCCACGAAAGGGCATGATTAGTCACAGACAGGGGCTAAGAGTTCAGGGAAAGGATCACACCCTGGGCTGCAGTCCCAGGAGGCTTCCTGGAGGAAGCAACTCATGCAGGCCCCTTGCTGCTCATTCACACACCAAACATGCTTCTGGGGCCTTGCTAAACTGAGCAGGTTTGTAACGGACTTCCTCTAAACCTAACCTCAGTCTACCACATTTCTGGCATCATTCACACCTAAGGACACCCTCAACATCAACACACTTACAATGCCATGGACTTGGGCCACCTTGCTGCACAAGTCGGGGCGCCACTTTTGCAGAGCCAGATAGAAGGGATTTTTCAGGAGATCTTCATCATATAGAGCCATATGGACTTCAGATGGGTCAGAGTGAGTTTCCTGGGACAAGAGAGGAAAAAGCCATGAACCACCATTTTCAGGTCTACATAACACACAGAGTCTTCATCTGGCAATTTCCAAAAAGCATCCTTGACACGTATTATTCTCCTCCACAGACTCCATCAAGAAATATCAAATATAATTCACCAATTCCAAGATGATGTGTATATTGGTTAGATGTGTGAATTATGCTCAGAAAATTTTGTTAAACTCCAGCTCATGGCAAAAGTATAAATGACTATTCTTAGAACATCCTACATGACCAAAATTATGACATTCTACATTCTAAAGATACTCATGTATTTTTAATGAAATATTTTAAGCACATGGAAAAGTACTGAGCAATAATGCAAATCTACCAAAAGAATTAAGGAAGCTTAACATTTTGCCATGTTTGACTCAGATTTTCTTTTGAGAGAGAAAGTGTAACCTCTGGCATGGCCTGTTGCCAAGTGACTTCACCATTCTTTCCCCCATCAGCAGGTAGTCTGTTCCCCACCCCCTGCATCTGAGCCAGCCCGTGACTTGCTGCAACCAATAGGCAGCACTGACCCTGTTCATTTCTGAGTGTTAGCCTCAGGAGGCCCTGCAGAGCCCACTCTCAGTCTCTTGGCACCCCAAGATCACCATGCTACGAGGAAGCCCACAGGATGAAAGGCCACGAGGGGAGAGAGAGGCCCAGGTGGTCCAGTGAGCACAGCCAACCCACCAGTGGAACACAGCCCATGGCTGAGCCCAGGTAAGACCAGCAGAACTACCTGGCCAACCCCCGTAACAGTGGGAAGTAACAAACTGCAACTATTTTAAGCCACCAAGTTTTGGGCTGGTTTGTTATGCAGCAAATGCTACCTGAAACCTCATCCTTTCCAATTCCAAAGCCACATAGTCCCTATAATTTCTAAAAATATTAAAGTCTTTTTTATTTTTAGGTCTTTAATCCATCTGGATTTTAATTGTGTACATGCTATAAATTGGGCATCTAATTTTATTTCTCCCTATGGTAAGCCAATTGTCTCATCATCATTTTATGAACATTCTATCCCTTTTGCACTGGCTGATAATGCTACCTTCATCATATTCCAAGATCCCATGTATGTTTTGCCTGTTTCTGGCCTAGACTAGTGCTGTCACATAGAAATATGTAGGAAATATGTAATTACATAGAATTACATATGTAATTTTAAATTTTCATGTTAAAAAAGAAACAGGTGCAACTAATTTTAATATTTTATTATCTTAATATAGCCAAAATATATTTTCAACATGTGATCATTATTTTAAAATTATTCATGATATGTATTACATTCTTCTTTATTCCTACTAAGTCTTCGAAATCCGGTGTGTATTTTACATGTACAGCACAACTCAGTTCCTAGTAGCCAAGTGCCTGATAGCCACACTTGGCTCATGGCTATTCTACTGGACAGAACAGGGCTAACCCACATGATTTTACATGAGTACAGCTTCACAAAAGCCTTGATATCTCATAAAGAAATGTCTACCTCCTCCCTTTGGTCTCCAAACGTTATTCCTAGTTCTTTATAATATCACATGAATTAGAATCAGCTTTGTCAATTCCATGAACAGTCCTATTAGGATTTTTATTGGAAATATATTCAATTCATGAACTAGAGAGTCAATATCTTTACAATATTGAATCTTATCATTCATACACATGGTATATCTATGAATGTCTTCTTCTATGTCTTCCAACTAAATTTTTCCATAAAGATTATATACTTTTATTAGACTATTTATATATTCTGCATAGATTTTGCTGCTGTTGTAAATGAGATTTTTAAAACTAGATTGGTTGTGGTAGGTAAGGTTCTAAAAGCAAAAGCCAAAGGACTTACATCAGAGTCATACTGTACAGATAAAATAAGAATCAGGGGGGAACACACCTACCGCCACCATCAGAACTGTGATTTCCGAAGCCACAGTCTGCCCTGACCTGATTTATGACCGAAAGCTCTGTGAACAGAAGACTACAAGTCAACGTTCAACTCACTTGCTGTTTTAAGGATGTTGCCATCTGCAAACTGCTACACGCTGCTAACCAATAAGAGCAGGTGCTTTGCATGTTTTAAGAACAGTCCACAGCTGATCCTCCATCTCCCTGGGCTGCTCCCCCTAGCACAGATCAGTGTGGTTGTACCAACCTACCAGAGAGGCAGTCTACCACATGGGCACAGAGAGGATCAGATTTCTTTCTAACCGTGTCATTCCAGCTCTCTAAGCCTCCACCTTGGCCTATGCAACAGAGACTACTAATACCTGCCTGCAGGGTTCTCACAAGATCACTTACATGCCACCTTCACTATTTGTGACATACAGTACTGCACACCAGTGTGCCACCAGTTACTACAAGCTCACATGGTACCATCATAAGAATTAAAAAAAGGTACCCCCCCCCCAGTGGACACAGTCCCATGCAAATGCGTGTAGCTCGGGAAGCAGCTCACAGGCGGTACAGTAGCCCGTTTGACATCCTTGCTAGCTGGCACCCTGTGTGATGCATGACCCGCAAAATCATACACAATGGCTCTGTTGTTAGTGTTTGATATTTTCTTTTAAACATTTACTGTCTTTTTAAAAATTTATCTTAAAAAGAAATCTTTATTTACCCCGAACAAAAAAAAGAAAAAAAGAAATAAAAAGAAATCTTATTACTACTTTAAATAGAAAAACAGTATCACTTCCCACAAAGAGGAGATAATCTTAAAGTTAAAAATTATAAAGCCAATTAATGTCATTTAAAATCTCACTAGATACTACTGCCTGCCAAAGGTGCTAAACTTAAACCTGTGGCCTTCTCTCCTCATCACAAAGAGAAAGTCAGCAACTTCTAAAAATACCAAGCGAATTTATCCTTGAAACAATCAGCTGAATGAAATCTGAATGAAAAACCAAATTACTTTCCATAATGCATCCTTGTGCAAACACCACGCATAACTGCATTATGAATTCTGACCCTTACAACTAATGACAAAAACAGACACCATTTGGGAGCATCCTTGTTCCAGGCAGTGCAATAACTTCTATACACCCTAATCCTATTCTAGTGCGTATAGTAACTCTTGATAAGTAGGTATCGTTAGCCCCAGGTCATAGATGAAGAAACAGGTTCAGCTGGCTGACTCAAGGTTACACAGATGTCAGAATGTATTCTAAAACTCATCCTGTTAACCACCACACCCACCATGTGAAATAAACACACCTGGAAATGGGTTCATTTCAGGAGCCACAGATGGCCAGGAGCCAGACTTGATTTCCCCAGATGGAAAAGTCCACATGACACTGAATTCCCTCCACCGGTGAGAGCTGTCTTGGCTGCGGGCCCCCTGGGGTCTGCCTGAAAGAGGCCCCAGAGCTCCCTGAAAGTCCTCTTAAGAAAAAGAGCCTCGCATGAAAATGTCTGCATATAATCCCTTCCTGGGTCCCTGGGATGGCTCTGACAATTCAGGTATTTGAACTGCTGAATTCAATTATTACCGGAGCCCAGATAATCTTTTCATGAGTCCCCACCAGAACAACTGGATAATGCAATTTTGCTGGGACAGTCACCAGCAAAAATTCTTCTTGGTTTCTGACATAGTTGCTTCTACATGGCAGACTGCAAAAGCAGCCGCTTTGGACAAAAATCAGGCAAGCAACAGGATGTGATATGGTCAGACTAAAGCTGGGAAAAGACACGCCCCCTCCTCAGAGAAGATGCTGGCAGAACACCAATACCTCCACCCCCAAGACGGAGGTGACAGGGACAAGCTTCAGCAGAGGAACTGACAACCTAGCTGGAAGGTAAGAAGAAGGAGAGCAAGAAGGGAACAGCAGAGAGGGGGGATGGGGGGATGGGAGGGGCATTCCCAGCAGGGCCAAGAGCAGGAAGGAAGGTTCAGGGCAGGTACAGGAAACCCAAGACTCCATGAGAAGGTGAGCCCAGGGAAGTAGTAAGACTCTAAGCAGAGTAGGTCAGAGAGGGGTACAACAGCAAGAGAAGGGAAGGCCACCGAATGCCACATCAAAACATGCAGGTCACATGCATGCACACACAGCCTCCTAACAGGCACTGCCACCGAGTGGACAGAGCTTGCTGTTGTTATCTAGCCTCAAGTCATCCGCTTTATCTTGAACATCGGTCCCCTTGGTCACCAATGACTGAACCCTCTGTCCAGGGGCAGGGATTCAAAGAGCTCTGTCCAACACTGTTCTCAACCTTTCTGTCCTAGTGTTAAAAATACATAATAATCTCATACAATCTGGTGCTTAGTGCCAGAGTTGAATTCTTATACAGGGGTAAATACTTAAAAATAATGTAACACTTCTTACTTGCAAGAATTAGTTTTCTACTTTAAAATACATGCAAAGAAAACAAACTTTTCCTTATAAAACTGGAAAGATAAGTGAAACTGACAAAACTTCTTAAAACAAATTCCATCCCTGCCTGAGCTCAAATGATTGGAAAATTTATAGAAAATCCAGTGGAGTTCATTGGAGATACTAAAGATCCTGGAACGTGAGTTCTCTGACGTTTATCTATGAACAGGAGAACCGTGTGAGTACCCGGCGTTTCTGGAGGCGATGTGTGCACTCGTGGTTTCGTGGTCTCCAACCGTCCCACAAGCCCAGATAAGTCTGGGTGCTCAGGAACCATCTGGTGACAGCGTGCAGCCCAGCTCAGCAGAAGCTGCTCCCATCCTTCCAGGGCCCTGACCAAAGAGCATGACCCAAGCCAGTGATGAGAAATATCCCCTAGTTGGTCTAATTTGTGAGTCAGAAGGAAAGGGCACAGAGGGAAAACGTTCTATTCATCTACCTTTAACTCCAATGGGAGCAATTTGATGATGCAATATACATTGTTATGGTCACCTATGTCCTTCTCGCCTGTAACGTTTATGGATCCTGTCCACACTTTTCTCAAAGCTCCTCATTAAAGCACCCAGCCCTGCATCTGGCTCACTGCAGGCACACAGCTGCTCACCCACTCGAACAAATGACAGCAGAGTGTTAAGAGGAGCTCAGGCTTCCAGGGAGACGACATCTCTCACAGGGGCTGGAAATCCACTGCCCACGTCCAGGGTAGGAGAGGGGCTGGCCCCAGGTACAGCAGGCACAAAAGCAAAAAGCCGAAAACAAACAGGGTGCTCAGAGCCAGCGAAACACAGTGACAGCTGGAACATGCAGGGTTAGAGAAGGAGAGGCCCCAGGGCCAGAAGCAGGGTGGGACCAGGGAGGGAACAGAAGAGTTCAGAGGGGCTATTGTGCTCCAAATGGGCTAATGTGCACCCACTCCACTACCCTGTTCCTGGAGCTGCAGGTAGAACTGCCATGCACCCATCTCTCTGCCAGTATCTTGGGTGGAAGGACGCTTCTCAGGGCCCTCATATGGAGAATCAACCTCAGGACAAATCAGGTTCAGACTCCTCTGGACTGAATCCCTTGTAGGCCTGGTATCTGTCTCTATGTGGTCACATTCCCCTGCTCCTCTACGAGAGGATGAAGTTTTTGGACACCAGCCTACCACTGGCAACTGATAACAGGGAGAGCCCCAAGAGAGCAGATGCCACAGAAACACTAACCAGCACACGGAAACATCGATAACAGACCCAGCAGCTGCCTTTGTGAGGACAACACAGGCCAACGGCCACAATTAAAACCCTGACCCCAGGCCCTGTGCAGACACTTCTCCCTGCCCTCCCAGGAACACTGCCAGGCAAGGTCGTCTCAGGTGGCAAGTCCAGGCTGGGAGAGCTCACCCACGGTGCAAGTTGGGAGTATCCAACTTCCAGGCCCCACTGCTTTCCCGCCATTAGGGCTGGTCAGCAGAAGTCTCTGCTCCTATCCCCCATCCCACATCCCCTCCTCCAAGGCCTCAGTCACACCTGTCCACCTGAGACCCAACAAAGTGATCTTTCCAACAACGGGCTTCCCCTCCGCTCCCTATCAGATGAACTCTCAACTTCCCTGCTTGGTACGGTCCAATATCTGGCTTCTGTTCACCTCTGCAGCCTCATCACCCTCTACTGTCCCCAAAGCCCTGCAAAAAAATAGGTTCTTCCTCTTTCCACCCATTTTGTCCTGAAAACTACTATTCCCCTGTCAAGACGCCGGTGTGGCCTGTGGGTGGCTGAGACGCTCCTCCCCAGAGAATGGTCAAGGCCTGGAGTGCCCGAGCCTTGCAGCCAACAACCAGCCCACTGTTCCGCCAAAGGACAGGCCCCTGAGCGAGCGTGAGCCCGGGGGCCCAGTACTGCGGACCCCAGGTCGCCTCAGCACCAGGCCTAGAGGAGACAAAATGTTAATATCCACTGCTCTACTCTAGGACTGGTGGGGAGGAGGCATTATTTAGTGAAAATAAGGGCATTTCTCCGTGAAACCCCAAAACTTGGAAAATCCCAGCTCTCATGCAACTTTATGGTCCCTCTAGTCTTGCCCCCCCCCAGTTCCCTGAACGTCCTAAACCTTCAGTGAAGACGCATCACTTGTCCCCGCCCCCCAGCACGGACCACGGGTACTCACGTAGCCCGCACCTCGAGGGGCGGCCGGGGGAGCACGGCTGGGTCGCGCGCCGCCGGGCAGTCCAGTTCCCATGAAAAACGGAACAGACCCGAGTCTGGAACATCTCTCAGTGCTGGCGAAGTAATGTTTGGGGGGACGAAGACCCCGCAAGCGAAAGCCGGGCAGGCAGGGATCCCCTCCGCCTGATCACACGGGAAGCCCACCAGCCCAGCACGGCGCGGGGCGCAGACCCCTCCCCACAGCCCCTCCACCGGTCCCGCAGGCGGCCGGGGAGCAGCGGAAGCGACCCCACGCGAGCGACGGCCTCCCCACCCCCGCTGTCCCCAAGTTCGAGCTCCTGGGACCCGGACCCGCCCGCCCGCCTCGGAGCCAGGGACGCCTTCCTCGCGCCGCCCCTTCCTCCGACACGGGGCAGGTGGGCGCGCGGGGCCAGGGCCGGGGTGGGGCGGGCAGACGGCCACCGGTGGGGGCCAGGGCTCGGGGACAGCCCGGGCGGCCACCGGCGGGACCGGGGCCCCAGCGGCGAAGGAAGGGCCCCTCCCCCTTCCCCCGGGCGCCGCCCGGACTCGGGCCCGACGCCCAGGGAGGCGCGGGGACACCAGCGGAAGGACACTTACGGCAAAGGTTACATAGCTTCATCCCAGCCGTCCCGTGCGCAGGCGGCAGCTCCCGGCGCGCCGCTCGGACCTCGGCGCCCACCACCCTCGCGCGGCCGCTGGCTCCACGGCCCACCCCTTATCTGCCGTTGGGTGGAGCCGCGCCCCTGCATGGCCCAATGAGTGGCCGTGCTTATCCGGAGTGACGTGTACGCGGAGCAATCACGGAGCCCGGCCTGGCTGGGGGTGGGGCTCAGGCGACTCGCAGCGCTTCCTACTCAGGCAGCCCCGCCCAGAGCCCACCACTGCGCGTGCCCAGCCGGGGGGGGGGGGGCGGGGTCGAGGGCCGGTCTGGCCCAGGGGTGGGGTCCGTCTGCGCGTCTGGAAGGCGGCAGGACCGCAGTGGGAGGAGAGTGAGACCGGACCGTGCGGCCGAGACTCGCCCTTCACCGGGCGCCTTGGGGGGACGAAGTGCCCAGGCCTGCAGGCACCCCACGTCCTGTCCAGCAGGGTTTGGGAGTCAGCGTTCCTGGGCTGTAGTCCCCTCGCTTGCAGGGACTCCGCGTGCACTAACCCCCTTTGACCCGGCCTCAGTTTCCGCGTCTGTGAAATAGGAAAGGGTTGGCTCTCCCGCGCGCTAACCTTGTAGAACTGTAATGGGGTGCAGGGAGGGAGCGACGAGGGACCCACACGTGACCTCCCCGCGCAGGGCCCCGCCTCCCCTGATCCGGGGGTGGGAGCTCCGGGCGGGGCCGGCGGGAGTGGGCGGATCCAGGACCGGACACCGCCCTCGGCAGCAGCTGGCGGAATGCGAGGCTAGCACTGGAGGAGGATGGGGTCCGCGCCCTCGGCGTCCCAGGCAGCCGCCGTGCCGGCGAGGGCAGTGCGCAGACCCGGAGTGTGACAGGCGTGCGCCCGGGGAGCATGGACCAGGGTCCGGGACACAGCTCCTAGGCTCCCCTCCGCGCCCGGTCTGCTGAGGCGCACGTCGCGGGTCGCGGGCGGGCTCCGTCGCTCACGGGCCATGCGGAGTGCTCGGGCCACTTGGCCCGGGGCCGCCGTCGGGGCTGGCCGCATCCTGCCGCGCTGAGGGCGAGGCCGCACCGGAGCGCAGCGCCATGGCGAGGGAAGAGTGCAAGGCGCTGCTGGACGCGCTCAACAGGACGACCGCGTGCTACCACCACTTGGTGCTGACCGTCGGCGGCTCGGCGGACTCACAGAACCTGCGGGGGGAGCTGCAGAAGACGCGCCAGAAAGCGCAGGAGCTGGCAGGGGCCGCCTGCGCCCGGCTGACGGTCGCGCTCCGCGACCGGGGCTTGGTCGCCGAGGAGCGCTCCGAGTTCGAGCGCCTGTGGGTGGCCTTCTCCAGCTGCCTGGACCTGCTGGAGGCCGACATGCGACGCGCGCTGGAGCTGGGCACCGCCTTCCCGTTGCACGCGCCGAGGCGGCCGCTGGTGCGCACCGGGGTGGCGGGCGGCTCCGCGGGCGTGGCGGCGCGCGCCCTGAGTGCCCGCAGCCTCCGGCACGAGGCACAGAGCGACTTCGACGTCGCGGACCTGCGCGAGCTGGAGCGCGAGATCCTTCAGGTGGGCGAGATGATCCACAACATGGAGATGAAGGTCAACGTGCCCCGCTGGACCGTGCAGGCCCGGCAGACGGCGGGCGCCGAGCTGCTGTCCAGCGCCAGCGCAGGTGCCTCCTCGGCCGGGGTCGTGTCCGTGGAGGAGCGCGCGGGGCCCTGCGACCCCAGCAAGGCGCTGGCCGCCACCGTTTTCAGCGCAGTGTTGCTGGCCGCGGTGGCCCTGGCCGTGTGCGTGGCGAAGCTGAGCTGACGGACGCCCAACGCCCGCCTGCCACTCCCGCTCCTTCCAGGGAGACCGGACTCGGGATGGGCTTAGGGTCTGGTCTGTTGAAGGGGATTGGTGTACACGGGCGTTTCAAGCACACACCTGCCTGGGCAGGACCTGGTTTCCTCTCGCCGGCCTGGGAGGAGTTAACTTTGTGCGGACGGCAGGGCATTACCGCTAATGTCTGCAGGAGCTTTGCGCCCTATTAATAGAAAACCGTCACAGTGACCCCAGATCTCTCCGAGTTAATGAGTCAACACGTATGCTGCTGGGGCGTCTTTACAGGGAGTCCACGTTCGGAGCCCATCTCTGCCAGAGTCGCCCCCTATCCGCGTGGGATGGTTTGAAAAGGGGGCTGGGGCAGAATGAAGTTCGGAGAGGGGTACTTGCTATGTGTGGATGGTGGTTTTGTTTCCTGCACAAGAAACAAATTGCAATAAGATGTAAGCAGCTTTTATTACCTTAATCCTTGGGGGCCTAAATTTAGGAGAGCGTGCAGATGTAAGTTCATACAAAGTGCTTTCTTTGCGGCGCGCTGTTGCGCTTCTTGGCAAACTTTATCCATTAGTCACCAAAAGCAGCTAGAAGAGATTTGAGGTCGTGACCTCCCACTGCTGCTCCTCAGGGTCTGACTCCGTTTAGGAAACCAAAGGAGGCCTGGTGACCCCGCCGTTGCGGGGCTGGATCCACTGCACACACTTAACTGCGGAAAAGGGCTCTCCCAGCCAGCCCGGGATGGGGTACAAGGGGGAGCGGAAGCTTTGGGAAGAGCCACATGCTATTTAAACAGGCACTTTCTCCTTCTCTGGGGCTTATTTTTGTTCCAGAACTAGACCAGAGTGTTTGATCCTCCTCTGGGGGAGGGCTGGGGAATCCTCTTTGGAGCACTTAATCCTATCTGCCCCCGCTATTTGCTTGCTGGCCAGTAGGAGAGCTGGCTTTGGAGGGAGCTGCCCAGCTGCCTGACCCCACGCGGCCCCCACCCCAGAGGGTAATGTGGCATTAGCGGCCCTCGGAGGTGTTGAGCCAATCAGCTCTGACACTGGGCTAGAATGTAACAGCTTTAAGTTGGACTTTAAGAAGCTTTGTAAGAAGCTTTTAAAAAATGATAATCTTCTGAAAGAAAAATGATGTGACCACATCGTGTACTGTCAAAGCTGTTTTTTTATAAAGAACACTGGGCCATGAATTCATACCTGCCAATGAACGACTCAAACATAGCACTCTTTACATACATATTTAGGTTACCAAATATACATCTGCGTCTGTTTTTTTAAATGTTCTCTTTTTTTCCCCACATTTCACTTCAAAATAAATCTACACTCTTGATTAGCATAAACTACTGGAACCACAGGTGTAGATGACAGAACTGAAGTGGCCCCTAATTCTTTGGATCAGTAAGTAAGGAAAACACCCTGGGTCCCAGGAGGGCGTTTGCTGAGCAGTGTTGCCACTGCCCACCTGTGGTCCAGAGAGGGCCCCATTGCATTCTTGGGGAAGTACCACGGAGACAACAGATGGATTTAACTTTCTAAAGGTAACTTCTAATAAAATCCAGAAACTTTGGCTGAAAACTGACAAGGATTTTTTTCTTTTCTTTTTTACCCCAGAAGTGGGAAAGGGTACCAGGAGGAAGAGATTGACAGTTTGTCACAGGAACAGCTGGGAGGGCCCAGAGGAAGAGGCAGGTGGCATCAGAGTGCTGTCTGGACACCCAGTTCCAAGGGTCACTCCCCCCTTGCTACCTAGCCCTCCCCCTCTCTTCCCCAGCACACAGATCCTGTATCGCAGGAAAAACATGGGATCTGCTTTTATGTGTCTCTGATCGTGCTTTTTAAAGGCCCACAAGGTCTTAAGCCGATTAAATGTTTTATGACAATAACTAATAAAAGAAACTCCTTCTGCCTCACCCAGTCTGGGTGAGTCTCAATCGGAGCCACTTCAAATTCTTTTGCACCTGCCTTCCTGGGTGCCTTTGGAGATGCCATAGAAAGTTTTTAGGCCAGGCATGGTGGCTCTAGCCTATAATCCCAGAACTTTGGGAGGCCAAGGTGGGAGAATCACTTGAGGCCAGGAGTTTAAGACCAGCCTGAGCAACATAGCAAGACCCTTGTCTCTACAAAAAAAAAAAAAAATAGGAAAAATTAGCCAGGCCTGGTGGCGAACGCCTGTAGTTCCAGCTACTCTGGAGGCTGAGATGGGAGGATCACTTGAGCCCAAGATTTTGGGGTTGCTGTGAGCTGTGAGCTGTGATGACACCACTGCACTCTAGCCTGGGCAACAGAGTGAGACTCTGTCTCTTTAACAAAAATTTTTTTTTCGAAAGAAAAGAGAAAGTTTTTTAAACTCTTTCTATACACAATACAACATGGAATCTTTGTCACTTTCTTCAGAGTCTCATCTCTCTCAGGCAAGAGAAAGCTGGGGCATTTTGTGACCCAGTGTTGGAAAATATCCCTAAAAAACAAGCCCTAAAGGTATTCTGCTATTTCTAAGACAGTGCCCCTCTGTTCTTATCAAGGTATTTTGGTTCATGAATATTAAAAAATTATTCAGCACAACCTATTTAACAACCCATCAGATGTGTAATCTATTGAAAGCAATGGGACAAACAAGTCTTTTTGTTGTCACTTTCCAACTGCTTGGCAGATCCTTGGGTATTTTACCTGCATCAGATGTATACCTGATTCTGAGGGTCCTCTGCTCACTGAAATTAGTGATAAAATGTTGCAAAAAAAATCTGAATTGCAATAAACATTCATGCTGTGGACCTATTAACCTAAACAACTCTCTGAGTTTGCAAATTTTAAGCATTAGAAACATTTGGCATTATTTGGAGTTATAACATTGCCTAATACGACTTCCGCTATATGACTCAAGCAAAATCATTTTCTGCCTTGTGCAGTAGGCTGCTCTCTAACTAGTATCTCTGCTCTCATCTCTATGTATAATTCAGGAGATCGCTTTCTGATAGAAGCTTGACTCAATTTAGATGTTTGATGCTGAAGTCATTAATTTTTTATAAACATTTGGTATCATTTATACCATGATACAAGTACAGGGGGAAAAAAACCCTGAAAATTCAGAATGTGTTAGCTGACAGTGAAGACACAATAATTTGGAATGTCAAGGCGTTTATCATGGTAACTTTGTTTTCAGAAGAATGAATTCTGAACTATTGCCATTAGTAAAATAATAATATTTGTAGGAGAAAAAATGCCCGGCACATTCTTTTTGGGCTGTTCTAAGGGCTTATGCTTTTAAATGCCACAAGGGACACTATTTTTGGTGAATAAAATTCGAGCGTAAACTTCATGATTTACCTAAGGTTTACAGTAAGCTACATAAAAGATGTGTGATATTGAATGACTGAAAAACGATGTCTGATGCTGAATGACTAGAAAGTAGTTTTGGTTAAAGAGAGTTCTGGTTTGCATAAGGACCTTGCTAGTGCTGCATTTTCCTTTTTAATGTGCATGTTGCTACGTTTTTAGCTACTCCACGCTTTTTCAGAATGCACTTCTCTGCTCTGTAATGAATGCTTTTTAAGGGTGGGAGCCCCAAAGCGTGAGCCTGTGTGTCAGCCTGAGAAATAAAATGCTGTAGGACTGGCCTCTGCATTCCTCTGCGGTGTGCCTCCTCCTGCAAGGCCTGGCAGCTGTGATGGGCAGGGGACGCCACCTCTCTCTCCAAGTACCTCAACAAGTCATTGACCTCCCTGTGCCTCACATCCCTCATTTGTGAAATGGGGGTCATGACTGATTAACTCAAAGATCCCTTGTAGAGCTTAAAACGTTTAACAGAATGCAGTTAAACACAAAGGGTTATGTTGTTTGTTGGTCTTGTTTTGTTTTGTTTTGTTTTGCTGGTTGGTTGGGTGCACATTGGAATGGAATCTTATAGTTTGGTGGTTATTGTCTAAAATTAAAAAAAAAATTCTTTAAGATTTCATATTTTAGGCTAGGCGCAGTGGCTCACGCCTGTAATCCTAGCACTCTGGGAGGCCGAGGCGGGTGGATCGCTCGAGGTCAGGAGTTCGAGACCAGCCTGAGCAAGAGCGAGACCCCCGTCTCTACTAAAAATAGAAAGAAATGATCTGGCCAACTAAAATATATATAGAAAAAATTAGCCGGGCATGGTGGCGCATGCCTGTAGTCCCAGCTACTCGGGAGGCTGAGGCAGGAGGATCGCTTGAGCCCAGGAGTTTGAGGTTGCTGTGAGCTAGGCTGATGCCACGGTACTCACTCTAGCCCAGGCAACAAAGCGAGACTCCGTCTCAAAAAAAAAAAGATTTCATATTTTAAAAATCAGAATTAACTAAGCTTACTGTGATTTTAGTACACACCAGAATTAGTAGATACACTTAAAAGCTAATGTGTATAAATGCAATTTATTTGTAGTATTTAAATTAGATTAGGAATTTAAATTCAGGCTCTAAGTCTGAGTCTAAGAAAACCTACTACTTACTAAAACAGTTTTTCCCAGCAATCAGGCCACCTGAACGGATTCTGGGAAATTGCAGATACAAAACCCTGTCATTTGTCTTGGAAGCTGGGAGAATCCTATTCTGTAAGTAAGTCAGTGGCCTCAGAACTCTAACTGCAGAGCTACCTGCTGTTGGGAAACACAAACGCAGCCTGGTTGCTTTTGTCTGTGGCATCAGATCTAAGGTGGAATTAAAGGCTTTGTGTCTACTTTCTGAATGATGTCTCTAACTAGAGTATTTATTAATAAGTAAAAAATGTAAAGGCAATATGCAGCATTTATAATTTAGTGGGAAAGGGCACCCTCAAACGATTCAGCTATCAACTTGTCATTTTCAAAAAAATAATCTTAATTTTTTTCACATGCGTTTGAAGGGAAGTGAACGTCCTGATCAACATATTTGCCCTTCACAGATATCATTGCATAAAAAGATGTTCAGAAATATTCCAGGATTATAAATCTCCAAGTGCTTTTCTAGAATAAGATTAAATTCCTCTTTTAATGTAGAATGGAAACCAAGAAGAATAGGTCTCCACCTGAAAGATCTTTGGCTGTGGCCAACACAGATCAAAGCCATATTTCAAATATTATTTCTTCTGGCTCTCAGGAACTGACCAAAGGTCGTTTCAGCCCCATGTCCATGAGGACAAGATGGATATCTGGAAGAACGTTTTTCTCACTTGTTTTTCATCTCATTCAGTAGAGGATGCTGGGTGTTTTCACTGTAATACTGAGATCTTGGGCATACTCATTCTTTGGTGTTTGAGTATTTTAAAAGGCTTGTATGATCAATATGAATAAGCCAAATGAGAGCTCCTGTTGTCAAAATAAAGAATCCTTTTAATATGCTGGTGCCAGAAAGCAAAGTTGAGTGTCCCCTGCTTGTATGTATGTATTAGGCGTATGGAAAAGATCTACAAAGAAATACACAGAAATTAAAATCTTTGTTAAGGTTGTGGGATTATGAATGGTGTTTTTCAGTGTTGTTCTTTAATGTTGTTACATTGTTTTTACAATAAAATTTTGAATGCTCTTGTCACCTAGAAAATGTTATTCTGTTATTAAAGATGTAAATTTTAACAATCAGGGTCTTAAGTGTAATAAGAAATAACTTCAGGCCGGGCGAGGTGGCTCACACCTGTAATCCTAGCACTTGGGAGGCCGAGGCCGGCGGATTGTTTGAGCTCAGGAGTTCGAGACCAGCCTGAGCAAGAGCGAGACCCCGTCTCTACTAAAAATAGAAAGAAATGATCTGGCCAACTAAAAATACATATAGAAAAAATGAGCCGGGCATGGTGGCGCATGCCTGTAGTCCCAGCTACTCGGGAGGCTGAGGCAGTAGGATCGCTTAAGCCCAGGAGTTTGAGGTTGCTGTGAGCTAGGCTGACGCCACGGCACTCACTCTAGCCCGGGCAACAGAGCGAGACTCTGTCTCAAAAAAAAAAAAAAAAAGAAAAGAAAAAGAAATAACTTCAGAACTTTCTCCAGAAAAGCAAAGCAAAACACTTCAGGATCTTACCCCAGAGGATCAGAAACATTTTGAAATGTAGTATCAAGACAGAATAGCATAGAATTAGGATTGGCTATGGAATAAGGCACACCTGGGTTCGGATCAGATCTCATTGAAGAAAGTCCTTAATCTCTGTGACTTCATTCCCTTCTCTGTACAGCGGGAATAGTAATAGGGTATACGTCACAGGGATATTGAGATAATGCTGTTTCTGGACACAGGGCTCAGGAAAAGTTAGCTGCCACTGCTGTTACTATTTATCATTCTACTTTAAAAGTGCTCAAAATTGAGTGGTTGGGCAAAAGAAATAATATACATGAAAACATTTAATTTTCTATAACTCAGATAAAATCTGCTAAAAAGCAGTTTGAAGGTTAAAGCTAGATATACTTGTCAAAATGAGAGAAGGTCTGTGTAAAGGGAAAAACAAGTCAACCCTATCCTCCCACCCCAGGCTCTGGCAACCACAGGTCTGATTTCTTTCCCTGTGTGATGCTGTCTGGATGTTTGTCTCCTCCCAAGCTCATGTTGAAATTTGATCCCCACTGTTGGAGGTGGGGCCTGGTGGGAGGGGTTTGGGTCATGGGGGCTGATCCTTGAATGGCTTGGTGCTCTCCGAGGCAATGAATGCGTTCTCACTTATTAGTTCATGGGAAAGCTGGTTATTTAAAAGAAGCTGGCACCACCTCCTCTTTCTTGCTCCCTCCTTGCTATGTGACATACCTGCTCCCCCTTGGCCTTCTGCCGTGATTGGAAGCTCCCTGAAGCCGTCCCCAGAAGCGGATGCTCACACCATACTTCTCCTACAGCCTGCAGACCCATAAGACAAATAAACCATAAATCTTTCTTTATAAATTACCCAGCCTCAGGTATTTTTTTAATAAATATAGAGAGGGTCTCACTCTGTCACCCAGGCTGAAGTACAGTGGTGCGATCATAGCTCACTGTAACCTCAAACTGCTGGGCTCAAGTGATCCTCCTGCCTCAGCCTCCCAAAGTGCTGGGATTACAGGCGTGAGGCACTGTGCTCTGCCAGGTATTACTTTATAGCAATGCAAATGGACTAAGACCCTATAGTTTTGCCTTTTCTAGAATGTCACATAAATGGAATCCATACATTTTGAGAAAACAATGTTGTGAACCTTTTAAAAAGACTTCTTAAAAAACATTCTGAGAAATAATTTTTAGGTGGTGATTCCTGACGTACAGGACATTACTGGTCATCCGTTGGTGAATTTTATTTATCCCCTGTGACACGCCTTGGTTTTCACGCGGGTTACGCCAACCCACCTGAGACTAGCCAGTCTCCAAGCTGAAGTCATCTCTCCATAACTGGCTCTGTAAAGCACATTGTCTTCTTTTCTTTTTTTTAAACTGAAAAACCTGATAAACAATGAATAACAGAAGTAAGTTTGGGCTTGCTGAACTAGAGTTAAAATAAAACCCACTGGAAGTACAACATGTTTTGAAATTTTTTTTGTTTTTACTTTCAGGCTTATGCATGTTCTAATAAAGCAAATAAAAGTATTTCTTATCGTAAAGATAGCTAGCGAAGACCACTGGAATAGAAGAATGAAGAGTCCAGTGTCTTTAGTTATGAAATGAGCAACTGTTGCCATAAGCAAAGTTGCCTGCTCTCTTGTGGCTGAGTGGCACAGGATAATTGCTATGTTCTCGGGAGACGGATTATACTTTACTGCCAGGCTTGGGGCAGCTGGCACCGTGCCACCGCAAAACAGGGCAGGGTGCTCTGACAACACGCTGGTAGGTTTGGAGACAGATTCCCACACTTGCTGGCTGAGTGACCTCAGGTAAATCATTACCAACTGTCTTTTCACATCTCTTTCCCTTTTTCCTACGCAGTCATAGGTTTTTGCTTTTCCATTTTTCCTAAACTCTAATCGTTAGTGACAAATATTACAGTTAATTTTTCCAGCCAGTTATTTATCTTAGACTTTGTTTAGAGTTTTTGTCATAATAAAGTTACATATATGGAGAGTCAAATCGATCAGTCTTTTCCTTTATTGCTCCTTGATTTTGAGTCAAAGGTTATACAGAAATTTATGTGTTTTCTTCTAATGCTTAAACGGTTTTATTTTTTTATCCACTGTGGTAGCCAGCCTCCAAGGTGACGGCCAATGATCCCCATCTTCTGGCATTTTCTCCCTCTCACACTGAACAGAGCTAACAAGTGTAAATAAATGGTACTGTGGAGGTGACAGAGTGCGGCTTTTGAAGCTAAGTCATAAAAAGCATCGTGGCTTCTTCCCTCTTCTTCTGTGGGGGAAGTTAACTGCTCCCAAGTCCTGAAGATATTCAAGCAGCCCTATGGACCCATGTGGTAAGGAACCGAGGCCTCCACCCAGCAGCTGTGTGAGCGAGCCATTGAGGAAATGGATCCTCCAACCCGGCAAGCCTGGCTGACCTGCTGACCACAACCTCATGGGAGATACCAAGTCAGGACCACCATGCCAAGATGCTTTCAAATTCCGGATCTACCGAAACTGTGAGATAATGTTATTGTCTTAAGCCAAGTTTTGGAGTAATTTGTTAACAGCAATAGGTAAGTAATATATCCACAAATTCATTTGCCCCATGAGCAGAGCATGTGAGATTTGAATGTGATATTTGTGTGTCTTTTAAGGCTCAGGGACTGTTCTTTGGTTCTGTTCTGGTCCTGGGCTACAGTTTAGGTAACAGGTTAGATGATGTCTCTCTGGATCCGTACATAAACTGGTGTCGCATCATCACAGAGCCCCCTAGTATGACAGACATAGCAGTGTGCAGGTCTTGAAGGCCGTTCTGTGTTGGTTAAGATCCAGTTTCTGTTGCTTTGACCACTCCAGGACTTGGTCATCTCACTCATGAGTAAGCAGCCTCTGGGAAAACCAGCTGATGTCAAACGAACCTTTGTACCTACACAATCATGGTGTTATTTTACAGCGAAGGGAATAATGTGTTCTCTCTTAAGGAACTTAATCCCTCCATGAATGGTTGGTCACCTGTAAAATGGTGATAACTGTTTCCACTTTAGTAAGGATTATACAACTGATACTGTACTTATAAAGTTCCTAGTGCCTCACACACAGTAAGTGCTTAGTAAATATTAACATTATTGCTCCTAGGATTGAAGAAATGTTACTTCAACCACCCAAGCTAGAACCTTAACTCCTTCCTCTCCCTTCCTCTGCATGTTCAACCCATTACCACATTGGACCAAGTCTATCCCTAAATACTCTAAATCATTCCTTTCTCCCCACCCCCTGGCCTCTCCACAGCAACTCTCCACATTCAGGCCCTCATTGTTTCTTGCATAGCACGTTCTATGGGGCTCCAGTCCAGGCCCATCCAATTGAGTCCCTGTGCTGCTGTCCGGGTGACCCTTGAAGACATCAACTTGATCATGTCACCACCTTTTATGGCCTCACATGGCGCACAGTATTGGAATCACCTGAAGGGTAGGGGATTGTTAAAAATACAGGCTCAACAGTACCACCCTAACTCTACAATAAATTTAGGAATGATTGTTTCAGAGCAGAGAGTTTAACGTTTCAAAGCTGAGAAGCAGTTCAGGAAGAGGTCCCCAGCTGTGGATTCTCCAGAAATTCAAGGTGGGTAGAAGTTGGCAGATCCTCCCAGTAGGACATGTGTCCTCCTTTGACTTCTATGTGTGCTTTTCTCAACACATGGCCCCATTTTCTGTTTCTGGGGATGCAGTAAGTACACAAGCATTTGCACCTTTAGGAAATTATGCTAAAAAAAAAAAAAAAAGAAAAGAAAATGTTAATAACAAAAATCAACCTAAGTCAGAGCAGTGGCAAGATCTTGTCATCCCAGATACTTGGAAGGCTGAGGGAGGATTGCTTGAACCCAGGAGCTGGCAGCTGCAGTGCGCCATGATCGTGCCTGTGAATAGCCACTGCACTCCAGCCCAGCACCATATTGAGACCCTGTCACTTAAAAAAAAAAAACCAACCTAAATATTGCCCGTGCCATCTGTGGATTCTCCCCAGGAAATAACCCATGGTAACATAATGGTTAGTAAACGAGGCTCGGCAGTATAGTGTATCTCATCCAAAAACGTAAGGAATGTGTGATCAATTATATCAGCAATCATGGGAGAAGCTGTCAGTGACTGATAAGGAGTTGTAAAAGAGAAGACTCAGATTTAAACGCGCTCTTTCCAAAAAGATCATAATGCTGTTCTTGGAGGTGGGAGTCTTCTAGCCACTAAAAAGATGGAGAGAAATCCCCTTCTCTAGGCTTGGCTTAAATATTTCACATCAAATGACCTAAGATGCCTAAGGTGGTCCCCAAGTGCCCTGACAATAAAAAGTATCCAGAACAGAAGACAAATTATCACCCTAGAGGGCAGGGACTCTGGGAGGGCCTTTCACATCCAGGCTGTGAGTGGGAAATGTGTAATTTGGCACCTGGCATCCATTCGTTTCTCATTGGCATGGTTCATGGGAGTTTGCAAAGCTCAGACACCTGTTCCTTGAACTTCCTCTCTCTTCTCCCAAAGGGAACACGCCCACATGTGGACCTTTGTTTAAGGGAGAAGGATCTAGAGTCCTCAGGTTTTAGTGGTGTCATTGGGCCTGGCTTTGCATTGCATTTTTACTATAGCTGCTTGTATGCGCCCTAAGCATTTGTGCACTTGGTCGAGTGTCCCGCGTGGGGATAATGCAGCCTTCCTTCAGGAAACTGTGAATGACAATGGCCTGCTGGCTGCTGTGACAGCCCCTGTCGCGCGAGAGCGACCCGGCTGGGCCTGAGGGCACCCGAGGCGGTGCTTGCTCGGGCGGGGGCGGGCTCCGGGGAGGGCGGAACAGCCCAGGTCCACAAAGGGCCGCCAGGCTGCTCGTCCTCAGGCCCAGGGAGGCCGCGCGGGTGCTGGGGTCGGGGCAGCCCCGCAGTCCGCCCAGAGGCTCCTGCCGCGCCGGAAGCCGGGCCGGGACGCCACCGCTATGAGCGGCCCCCTGCGGCCGGGCCCAAGTGGCTGGCGGCTGGCGGCCACCTTGGTGCTGGCGGCGGGCGGGACGCGCCCGATCGCCGCCGCCCCGTTGTCCCCGCCGCCCGCCGAGGGCTTCCGGCTGCTGCTGCTGCGCCGCTCCGCGAACCAAGGCTTCTTGCCCGGCGCGCACGTGTTCCCCGGCGGCGTGCTGGACGCGGCCGACCGCGCGGCCGAGTGGCGGCGCCTCTTCGCGCCCCGCCAAGGGCCGCCGCGCTTCGGTCTGGGCCCGGCGCCGCCCGACGCCGGGTCCAACGGGGACGCCGCGGCGCTGCCCGATGACGTCGCCTTCCGCATCTGCGCCATCCGCGAGGCCTTCGAGGAGGCGGGCGTGCTGCTGCTGCGGCCCCGGGGCTCCGCGCCGGACCCCGCGCCCGGCCGCGCCCTCGCGCTGCCACCCGGCCTGGCCGCCTGGCGCGACCGCGTCCGCCGCGACCCGCGCCGCTTCCTGCACCTGTGCGCGCACCTGGACTGCACGCCTGACATCTGGGCGCTGCACGACTGGGGCGGCTGGCGCACGCCCTTCTCGCGCGGCGCCAGTCGCCGCTTCGACACCGCTTTCTTCCTGTGCTGCCTGCGCGAGCCGCCGCCCGTCTGCCCCGACGCGGCCGAGGTGGTGGGCTGCCAGGTAGGGCTCCTCCCGCCGGGGAGCGGGGGCCACCGCCGGGACTCGAGGGGGATCCCTTCCCAAGGAGGACTCCCTTCTCAAGGAGGACCCTTTCCCAAGGCGGACCCCTGCTGGCGGCCAGGGCCCTCCCGGTCTGGGACCAAATGAGTGAGGGACCAAAACATGCCCTTGGTGAAGCGCCTTCTGCGCACCCCACCCCGCTTCGCAGTCTCAAGGCCTCGCCTCTCCCCACGCGCTTCTCCCGAGAGGGCGACTGCGGAGGTCCCAGCCGGCTCTGCACAGTGCTTATGTGTGTACACTGATTTCGTCTCCACAGCCCTTTAACTCGGTTTCCTCGGAGAACATACTCTATATGATTTCAGTCTTTTTATTATTTAAGTTTATTGAGACTTGTCTTATGGCCACGAATATGCTCTTAGTGACTGTTCCCCTTTTGCACCTATAAAGAATATACTGCTGTTTGATGGTGTGTTTGTAAAAATGTCAGATTAGGTAGAATCGGTTGGTAGTGTCTTTCAGTTCACGTCTTCCATGTCATTTACTTGTTCCAGCTAATGCAAGGGACTGCATACACATTTAGGACTGTCAAGACTTGATGGACCGACCCTTTGATTGTTATGAAATACGCTTCTTTACTCCTGGTGATATTTTTGTTCTGAAATCTGAAGTTTACTCTGATATTAATATAGTCACTCTTTTATTTTGATTTGCATTACCAGGCTGGAGTACAGAGGCGTGATCGTAGCTCACTGCAGCCTCAAACTCCTGGGCTTAAGGAATCCTCCCACCTCAGCCTCTGCAGTAGCTGGGACTATAGACATGTGCCACCATGCCTTGCTAATTTTTAAAAATTTTTTTTTGTAGAGACAGGGTCTTGCTGTATTGCCCAGGTTGGTCTCAAACTCCTAGCCTCAAGTAGTCTTCCTGCCTTAGCCTCCCAAAGTGCTGGGATTATAGGTGGGAGCCACTGTGCCCAGCCCTAATAAAGAATCCTTAACCTGGTCTGGACCAGTGGTTCTCAACAGGGGTGATTCGCCCTCCCTATCCCCAGGTGCACTTGGCAGTGTATGGAGACATTTTGGTCATCGCAACGGGGGGTGGGTGGGGTGTGTGTGTGTTGCTACTGCCATCTAGTGGGCAGAGCCCAGGGATGCTGCTCAACATCCCTATTTAAGTATATAGGACAGCAACACAGCAACACAACAAAGACTTATCTGGCCTCCTGTCCATAATGCTGAGGTTCAAGAACTTAGTGGAAACAGAATGGAATTTGGAGCCAAACATCTCCAGAGTCCGAAGCCCAGATTTTCTAGTTAAAGGAGCTACCTGAGTTTCCTTATCTGTAAAATGGGTGTATGCAGCATTACCTTAAGGACTAGAAACATTTTATGTAAAGCATTGTGAGCAATGCTTTACTGATAACAAGTAACCGATAAATGATAACCTATTGTAACCTATGGTCTGGAATAACCTGAACAGATTGGATTAAGTGGGTTGATGCCTATCATTTAACTCATCCATATTGATAGTTATCTCTGATCTCACACGGTTGCCTTGGAAATAGATTGGGTGGCCCTTTAAGGCCCAGGACTTTATTTATCTTTTTGTTTTTTTTAAGTAGTTTTGGCCAACTTCAGAATGATTTGGGGTGCTTATTAAGCTCATAGATTGCTGGACCCCGTATCAGGGCCCTAGGAATGTGAAGTTCTTAACAGGCTTCTCAGGAGATGTTTAAGCGTACGTAGCTTGCATACCTTTGACCTCTAGTCATCCAAGGCAGAAATCAATTTCAACTCACTGGCCTTGGGGGTAAGAATCAGTTTCTCCCGGTGTAAGTGGATATTTAGTAAGCCAATTAAAGGAGGACCTTTGGGGATTATCCATATTCATTGAGTCAGCTCTTTTTACCCAGATGTCTCTGGAAGGAAGGCTGGAGAAGGAGTGCAGCTTGCAGCGATGAAGCCCCTTAAGTTTAATGGGCAAACACTGCCTGGTTGAAACTCTACGGAGTTACTGCACTTCCTGGACTGTCAGCTCAGTCAGGCGTCTCCACCTTCCTTAAAGCCGGTGCTGCTCCTGATCCTTCACCTCCTCTGTAACGTGGCACACATCACACTGTATTTTGGTTGCTGTAGTTCC
>CM052449.1:29727720-29755333 GCA_028533085.1 Varecia variegata | reverse complement strand
TGGCCAGGACTGTGCTTTCTTCTTTTGATTACTTTAAAAAATGACTTCAGTGTTTTATTTAGTAGTGGGCAAGAAGTTATTCTACAGTGATGAATATGGAACCTTTTTTATACGAGGACATCATTTCTATAAACACACTCATCTGCTGTGGTGTTAGTTTACTACCTTTTCTCCCCAGATTTCCGCGTTTGTAGTATGCGCTCATTGTAAGGAATTCGGGTAACGTCAGTGGGAAGAAAGTGAACATCACGAGTGAGCAGCCTGCTCACCCCCGGCATCAGCTGCTGGCATTTTGGCTGGCTGCCCTTTCTGCTGGGTGGCACGAGGGCAGAGGGTGCCGCAGGGTGCAGCTCTAGGGCTGCTCAGAGCCCACAGAGGTCACCTTAACCACAGATTTTTTAAAATTGTATTGTGAAATAATTTCAGACTTAAAGAGTTGCAAAAATAGTGCAGAGATTTACCCAGGTTGACCCAACACCCAATGCTAACGTCATGTAGTGCAGTTATTAAAACCAGAAAATTAACCTTGTACAATATGCTATTAAAAATCTACAGACCTTGTTTAGCTTTTGTTTGTTTTTAGAGATAGTGTCTTACTCTGTCGCCCAGGCCGGAGTGCAGTGGTGTGATCATAGCTTACCGCAGCCTCCAACTCCTGGCCTCAAGCCACCTTCCCACGTCTGCCTGTCATAGTGCTGAGATTACAGGTGTGAGCCGTTGAGCTCGACCTTGCAGACCTGATTCGAATGTTGCCAGTTTTCCCACTAATTTAACTTTTCCTGATCTAGGATCTGATCCCACACCCCACATTGCAACTGTTTGCCATGGGCCCTTAGTGTCCTCTAGGCTGTGACAGTTCCTCAGTCTTTCCTCACCTTTTGTGACCTTGACCCCTTTGAAGAGCACTGGCCAGTTATTTTGTAGGATGTTACTCAATTTGGGTTTGCCTGATGTTTTCTCATAATGAGATTGAAGCTGTACGTTTTTGGCAAGAATGCCACAGAGTGACACTGTGCCCTTCTCAGTGCGTCTCAGCAGGGGGTCGTGATGTTGCTCTAATTACCAGTCATGTTAATGGTGATCACCTGGCCAATGTGTTGCCAGGTGTTTCCTGTGCAGAGTTACTATTTTCTTCCTGTTGACATTAATAAGTATCTTATGGGGAGATACTTTGGGACTATGCAAATACCCGTCAATGATTCTTGCCTGTAAAAGCTTGTTGTTGTGGTGTTTGCCTTGTTCATCAATCCTTCTACATTTTTAATTGGAATTCTATAACAACTGTCCCTCCTCACCCATTTATTTATTCGACAATTTATATTAGTATGGACTTCTGGATATTTATTTTAATTTGGGGTTATCATCCATTGCTATCATTGTTGCCTTGCTCAGATTGCCTCGGATTTTGGCCATTAGAAGCTTCTTCAGAGGGGCTTACGTGTCCTTTCAATGCACCCATCATTGCTTGAACACTCCTTACTTTCTGGCACCACAGTATGTTTCAGGATCACTTCGTCACGTTCCAGACCCAGCCCTAGGATCAGCCCTAGGATCAGCCCCTTCTCCCAGAAGCCCTGGTCCTTCTGTGTGAGAGTGCGATGGGGATGGCAGGATGAGGGCGCCAGGTGTGCTTGTTGCTGCTGGGAAGTCATTGATTGTAGATCCGCTCAGAGTAGGAGTTGGGAAATACATGTACACACACTGACTCATGCACACGCATGATCTGTATTTACTTCTGTATCCGTCTGTACATACATTAAGAGCTCTGATTTCGATCTAGCACCACAGGGTTCTTTCTAACCCTTTTTCCTCCTTACTCTTAACACCTTTCTCCAACAGTGAGAAACCTGCGCTCCTTAGCCACAGTATACTCATTTGACTAATCCCACTATTCACAGAAAGTAGTTTCAGAATCGCTAACCCACATTCCTGTGCAAAAGGAATTTGTCTCTAGCCCTAGCATCATGCAGCCAAAATAGTATTTTCCAAAGCTCCTTACGTTTGTTTTTCTCTTTCCCACCCTCTCAGCATGATGGTTATTCTTTTGTAATGGTTCATTTGTTGCTGTTTATGTTGCATTTGAGTTCCCCACATCTTGGTTGGTCTTCCCTATGACTTTTCATTGCTTATTTTACAACTTGGTAAAAAACCAGAATGTTGGCTGTAGGACCAGTCTTGTAAAACATCCTTCTTAAAATAAATTCTCTATTGTCTTGCTTTCTTTTTGCTTTTCAAAAGTAGATCTTTTTTCTCACCATGTATGTTGCATGCTGATGATGACTTGTTCTTACTTCAGGGTGATGAGGTGCAGAAGGCAGGGAGGTCCGTGCTTAGCTGGGAGGGCCTGTGATGGGTGCATGAGGTCATAACTGCCAGAGAAAGAAAATCGGGGCCCACAATCCTTTTCTAGCTCCCAGAGGGTGCACAAGGACGGGTCCCAGAGTGTCCTCTCTTTCTGCCTGGCTTCTTTCATTCAGCAGAATTATTTTGAGACGCATCCACATTGCTGCGTGTGTGCATGGTTCGTTGCTTTTATTGTCAGGTACTCCCCCATTGTGCGGATGTACTGCAGGGTATCTGTTCTCTTATTGATGGACGTTTGAGCAGGTGGCCAGTTTAGGGCTATTGCAGATATTCACACAAGTCCTCCTGTGGACCTGTGCTTTCGTTTGTCTTGGGTAAATACCTGGGAGTCAAACTTTTGGATGATACTGCAGGTATTAAGGAACTGCCAAATTGTTTTTCAAAGTGCTTGACCATGTTTACATTCCCATCAGCAATGAGAGTTCCAGGTGTCCTCTGTGTCACTTGTACGCTCATTCTGATAGGTGTGTAGTGGCAATTCATTGTGGTTTAAATTTGCATTTCCCTAATGACTTATGATACTTTTATATGCTTATTTGCAACCCATATATCTTTGATAAAGTATTCATTCAGATCTTTTGTCCATTTTTTAATTGAGTTTGCTTTTTACTGAGTTTTAAGAGTTCTTTATGTATTCTGGATACATGGCCATCCAGATACTTGATTTTAAAATATTTTTGCCCCATCTCTTCATTCTCTTTTGAGAAGCAGAAATTTAAAATTTTGAGCAAATTTAATTTTTCAGTTTTTCCTTTTATGGTTAGTGTTTTGTCTTTGTCCTCCTGCTGGATCTTTGCCTGGCCAGTTGTGTTAGCTTTCCAGACCCTTCAAGAAGAGGTTTTATATATTTAGTGCAGATCCTTGCTGTTTTTCTCATTAGGATTGGTGAGAAGTATTTAGTTCACCACTACCAGAGCAGAAGTCAGATCTGTTTCTATCAAATCATGTTCTATTAAAAAAAAAAAAAAGCCAAGCGTAGTTCCGTGTGCCTGTGTCCCAGCTGCTCAGGAGGCCGAAGTGGGAGGATCGCTTGAGCCCAGGAGTTCGAGGCCAGCCTAGGCAACACAGTGAGATCTTGTCTCCTAAAAAGAAAAAAGAAAAGAAAGAGAAAATAAAGTATGTTCTATAAAATAATTTTTCTGAAGATTGAAATTTGAGGTTACTTTAAAATATTTTCTTGACAGTCACTTGACTGTATTTGTCTTATTATCCATGGAGTGTTTAAATTTTTACAGGTTTGCGTTAATGATGATCTTGTCGCAAAGAACTTCGCTTGTTATATATCACCCACAGAGAATAAAGGCCTTGATTATTTAGAGAAACCAAGATTGAATATAAAGTCAACATCCTTCTCCAATAAACTCAATCCAGCACTTACTCTTTGGCCAATGTTTTTGCAAGGAAAAGATTTTCAAGGAATAGAAAGTGAGTGGATTCTCACCAATATCTATTTCCTTTAAATTGTTTTATTTATAATCTTATTGATATAAGGTGTACAAACTTTTCTCCACATGGGGACAGAGACTCGGACTCTGTTTAATATTTAAAGTTTAATCCTGATGAGCCTGTGACAGGTTTTACAGTCCTAATGCTGGTACGGTTTGTTTTTGTGAGACCGGGAAAAAACTGTCCTCAGTTTCTTATTAACGTTGAGTTATGTTTTTAGAAGTCCAGGTATTTGTAGTTTAAGCATATTAAAAAGACAGGGTTTTAAATATTTGGATTTTTAGACACTTTAAAAAGAACTGTTTATTACAGGGTGGGTGCGGTGGCTCACACCTGTAATCCTAGGACTCTGGGAGGCCAAGGTGGGAGGATGGCTTGAGCTCAGGAGTTCAAGACCAGCCTGACCCCGTCTCCCTAAAAAAAAAAAAAAGAACTGTGTATTACAAATGACTCTTAGCATAAAAATATGAGAAGAGTTAGTCGTGGACCATGCATGGAACAACTTGAAACGTTTCTTGCTACACTGAGTTTTTAGTCCCCCTAGTTAGATCTCCCGTAATCTTACGGAAAAAGCAGAAGTTATACCAAGAATTCACATTTTTATTTTGGGTTTTATTTCATGCTTTAATTGTGAAATTTATTCTCTCTGTCAGATTCACGTGGCTTAAATTTTCTGGCACAATCTCTCCAGCATACGTGGTGCAAGGGTGTTGTTGGCGACCTGGGGCCAACTTCTGCAATACCGGGTGAGTTCTGCGCGTTTGATTTATTTTATAGGTAGCATAAAAGAATAAAACATCTAAAGATTTTAAAGATTGTATCTTAATTCAGTATAACCAATTTAGGATGTAGTTGCTGATAGAGATAATTTGCCCCGCAGCCTATACTTGGAGATTTTACCGTAATGTAAAGAACACAGCAGGCACTGGCTCACGTGTGGGACTGACTTGTTCCAGCTGACTTGGACCAGTAATTACTACTTATCCTCAGTGTATACATATGTATTTATGATCGATTTTTATTTTAAGCAATAGGGTGAATAAAAATAAGGAAGACACACTTATGAGGGCAGAAATAGCTAGTCTTTAATTCCATGTCTTCACGATAGTTAATGAATTGGAATTGCTGGACACGGGTCAGATTTGTCAGCCTCTGTGGCAGTTCCTCCACCACGTCACTCTTACGTTGGACGTACGAACGCAAAGTCTTCACCTGACATAATCGGTGGGTTCTTGGAAACTGACTTTAAGTGAAATGACTTTGTAGTGAAATGACCTTGAACGAAATGTTACTCGAGGACATGCTGTCCATTGTTGAGGTTAGAGTCACAGTTTCCAAGAACCATTGACAATGTTAGTGAGGACTTAACTGTGTTCCTGCAGGTGTGCTATTTCAATGTGCGTCCCTGGTAAACCACAACTGGACTAAAGCGTCAGCCAACTAAAATATTCCCTACACTTAAAATTATTTTTAATTACTTTGGCAATGCGGTTTATCATAGATAAAGACAGTCAAAATTGTAAAAACATGTCATCTTACCTACCTACTTGTTACAATTTTAGAGTCTTTCTTTCCAAAGTTTTGCAGAGGGAATGTATAAAAGCTTTATCTCACAGAAATGGGGTCCTATTATGCATATTTCTTTGGTAGCCCTTGTTGTTGACGTGGATGTGTTATTTCTGTTCGTACTCTTGTCATTTCCATTGCAGCAGTAGAAACGCCAGGTGTCTACATCACTGTGGTTAATCCTTGCACAGCTTTCCGTTGTGTGAATGTGTCATAATTATTTTAAGTAGCCCTGGATCGCTGGGTGGTAACTGTTTCCTACTTACTGCAATCAGTGCTGGAATGAACTATGAATATCTTTGAAAAGGAAAAGGTTCTGATGAACAACAAAAAAGCTGATGTGTGAGGTGTGACTGGGTTGTCATGTACAAAACAGAATTATCAGATGTGACTTACCCTAGTAAAGATTTCCCTTTAATCATAGCGTGAAGCTATTTCAACTATATTTGAGTTAATTTTGGGTACTTCTGTTTGAAGTTCCCTTATATTTTTCTTCTATTTTTATACAAGATTCAAGAGACTTACATTTTTTAAAATCAAGATGTGATACTTAAATATTTGATTAAATAATCAAACATTACAGAAAGACTGTAATGAGAAGTAACTTTGTGCAGCCTCCTCTCACTTTACCTAGAGGTAAACCCATTTTTTAAAGCTATTTATTTTGGTAGTTGTCTCTAAATTTTAAAGTAATTATGTACATTTTACTATTACTATTTTAGACATTGTCTTAACTACAGGTTAGTTCTCTTATCCCTAATTCATTCCAACTTAACAATATTTTTTCCTTTATGATTTTGTGTCCTTTCTAAGAAATCTTTGCTTTCCCTGTGTACATTTAGTTCTATGATCCATTTCAAATTGATGATGTGAGGTAAGGGTCAAGGTTTTGTTTTGTTTTTTCCATGCAGGTATCCATTTGTTCAGGTATATATTATTTTGTATTTGTGGAGATGCATCTTCAAGGTAGAGTCCTGGAAGAGGATTTCTGGGTCAAAGAATGATTTATTATATATTGCCTGGTGCTGCAGGTACCATGTCATCCTGGAGTCCACCAGGAGTCTAGGAGACTGTGGCTGTTTGCCCATAGCCTCACCAGCCAGAGTTTCAAGTTTTTGAATTTTTTCAGTCTACAGTGAGAAATAATATCCTAAAGTAGTGTCCATTTGCATTTCTCTTAATATGAGTGCCACTTAACGATTTTTTAAAAAGTCATACATCTGTTGTGATTAAACACATATTTGGACGTATTTTCATCATCTCATTATGTGTTTTCAATTGACCGTGATTTTTCTTTGCTTTTTTTCTCTGTTCTTTTCTGCTTCTTCTTAACTTGACCTTTTTTTCTTTTACTTTCCCCCCTTTGTCTTTTATGTATTTCATTTCTCTTGGCCTAAATTTTTTTTATATACTTATACCTTCTAGCAACGTTTCAAGGTAATCATTGCCTAGCCTTCTCACATCAAGAACCTTACCTTTTCTAGTCTAAAATTCTTCTATATTTGTTCTCACTGTTTTCTAGAATTTTGATTTTAACTTGTTGTTGAACATACACATTTTGCACTGTTTTTGTTTAAGTTCTTTGGAGCTGAACTGCTTGGGTTTGAATCCCAGATGTGTGCTTGATTAGCTGAGCAAACATAGGTAAGTTCTCTCACCTTTCTGAGTCTCCTTTTCCTCATCTGAGAAAGTGGGAAATAATGGTGTCATATAGGAGCCATATAGAATTCAGTAATGTAATTCAATAAAGTAAAATCTTGTCACATAACACTGAATTAGTTAATGCATGTAAATCATTTAGTGGACTAGTTCTTGATGTATTATAAACACTAAGTAAATGTTGGTTGTATTATTAATATTATCATACTACCGGTTTAATTTTTCTTCTTTCTCAAGTCCATACTTTAGCAGATCTTCTAGTAGGGGCCTGTAGGTAGGGTATGTCAAAGTAAAGGAATAGTTAAGCGGGATGTAGTATTTTAGGTTCTTAGTTATTTTCCTTGAGCATTGAAGGTAGTACTTAATATTCTTATAAATCTGTTGGTCTTTCTTTATAAGTAATTGGTATGTTTTGTCAATTGACTGTTTAGATTTTCTTTTTATCTTTATTATTTCTGCAGTTTCTTTATGGTGGGATTACAAGTGGATGGTTCAAAATGTATTCTGTTGACACTTGGAATTTTTCAATTACAGAATTCATGTGTAACTTGAGTTTTTGAAGAGTGTTAGATGTTAACATCTTTAAAGACTTTATTCTTCCTCTTCTCTTCGTGAATCTATCAGACAGACACAGGTCTCTGTTTCCTCATCTGTCATTCATTTCTCTTAGCCTCTTTTTTATATTTTCTATCTTCTATTTCTCTGAACTGATTTCTGAGAGATTTTCTTAATTTTTTAGTTTACCATTTTTCTCTTTACTTCTAGCCTAATATATTTAGTCCATCTTTTGAGTTTTCAATTTGATGACGACTTTTTATTGCTTAGAGTTCTACCTGGCTCTTTTATGTTTGTCTTTTCACCTGTTTTGTTTCATAAATGCTGTCCATTCTTTTATTTCTTGGATATTTTATTTCAAAAGTTTTTAATTTTACAAATTTTTATTGGTACATAATTACTGAGAGTAAAATGCACAAATTTAAACATACAGTTTAATGGGTTTAACAAAAGTTTAAAGCTATATCACCCAAATCCCTATTAATATATGAGCATTTTCACCTCCCCAGAAAGATCTTCTGGTCCCCCTCCCCTCCAAAGACAGCTGTTGCTCTGCTTTCTATCCTTATAGCTTAGTTTTTCAAGTTTGTGAGCTTTTTTTGCTCAGTCTTAATGTGTCTGCCAGATTTCTCCTTGTTGCAATGGATTAGAACTTCCATCCTTTTTATTGCTGAGTAGTGTTCCATGGTATGAATATACTGTGGTTCATTTATCCATTCTTGTATTCGTGAACGGTGGCGTTGCTTTCAGGTTGTAACTATTGTAAATAAAGCTGCAATTAGCATTCTTTTGCAAGACTTTGTGGGCATATGTTTTCATTTATTTTTGTGGAACTATTTAAGAGTGAAATGGTCAGATCGTAAAGTATGTGAATGTTTATAGGAATTGCCAAAGTGTCATCTGAAGTACCTTTCTGTAAGGCTGCTTCCTCACAACACAGTAGCTGGATTCCAAAAATGAGCGTCCAAGAGAGCAAGTCACAAGTACAGCGCTTTTGTGATCTCGCCATGGAAGTCCCGTGCTGTTCTGAGCCCACCCAACTTCCTGGGAAAGGAATACAGACCCCGCCTCTCACTGGGGGTTAGGGTGTGATGATGAGAGACTTTATCGTGGCCCTCTTAGGGAAATACACTCTGCCAAGTTGGGAAAATAAATTAGGTTCCATTCTTAGCAATCTGGTATGGGAATTGTTAGAACTTGTAAATCTTTTTACGACTAAGGTTGAAACAAGATTTTAAAATTTAATTCTCTCAAGCAAGGTTTAATACAAAACCCTATTCCATAATAATTTTATGTGTTCAGATTTTATAATGGTATTTATGTTTTATTCCTTTTTGTCCTATATTCTATCTGTTAATACTATTTTTAAGGAAACTTTTTTTACACTATTTTTATTTTGCAGATAAAGCTATAAAATGTAATGTGGATTCATTGAGAGATTCACCAAAAGATAAATCTGAAAAGAAACAGCATTGCAAAGATATAAATAAGGTTGTATATTTTAAATGTTCCTTAAATATAAAGTTTATATAATATTGATTTTAGAATATTCTCTTTTGAAAGCCATTAGGAACCATGGGATTCTATTGGGAACAATGAATAGAAACTATGTTTTCTATTCAAAAATCCTTGGCTATTATAGTTTTTTCATGAAAAAATATAGTATGCATGTTTGCTTATTTTGAAAGAACAAGATACCTCCAGCTCATCTTGTGCTACGCTCTTGTTCTTGGCCCAATGGCCTCCCTACAAAATTGAATATTTATTCTCATTTTAACAAGAGTGTGAGTATCTGGGATTTGGGGACATTCTAATAGTTAAGTTCAAATCTAACCTGCCCTTCAGTCCCTTTGACAACACAGGTAAAAGTAATTGCAGAAGATTTTAAATACTGATTATCTGAAGGGCCCAGTGGGTGGCTGTGATCTAGCACTTAGGGAGGCCGGGAGTTCAAGACCAGCCTAGGCAATAGAGCGAGACCCCGTCTCTACAGAGAATTAAAAAATGAGCTGGGTGTGGTGGCGCATGCCTATAGTCCCAGGTACTCAGGAGGCTGAGGCAGGAGGATCACTTGAGCCCAGGACTTTGAGGTTACAGTGAGCTATAATCACGCCACTGCACTGCAGCCTGGGTGACAGGGTGAGACTCTGTCCCTAAATAAACACATGCATACATATCTGGCGTGCCAGCTGCCTGCTATCTGGAAGTTTCAATCGAGGGGTTATAGCAATTATGCCCAACTTTCCAGTTCTTTGTCCTTCCATATCTGTGTTGTGTGTGAAAACTGGCTGGAATAGTTGTTTATGAGAATAAGTCATGGATTTTGGTTCCAAAAGAATATATATCTTGCTAGCATACATATTCTTTATGAAAAAAAATTTTTTTTTTTTACAGTGTGTTGAATCTTCGGCATACTGGCCAACAAAAAGAGGCATAACCATATATGCTGATCCAGATATACCAGCAGCAAGGTAGGATTTGAAAATTCATTGTAATCAACTAGAGATTTAAGTACAATGTTGTCTTACACAATGTTCTATAAGAGTGATGACAGCAAAGTATTCCATTTCCAAAAAGGAGTGGCCCAGGAAATTTTGATTAAACATATATTGATTTTAAAGGAAAGGTATTTGTGACAGTTGGTTAGCACAGTTGACTGAAAACTGGTAGTGGTTGTTTGTGTGAGGCAGACGCAGCCAAGGCTGGCCCGGTCTGGTCTCGAAGGGCACAATGGCTGGCATGGGCCCGATGGCGGGACGGGGCGATTGGTTACAAGTGGGTGGAGAGCAGAGAACGCTTTACTGTTTTCTCAGAGTTGGGTATCAAAGGCTTTGACTTTGTCCTCTTTAATATACCTGTCGGTGACATTAATGAAACCACAGAAAGGATGTTGTATCATACCACTTTGTGTACAGTACAAGAACTCAAAATAGTATACTTTCATTTTTCTACTTCTGGACCTTACGGTATCGTTGTCATACATTTTATATATATTATAATGCTAGAATCTATTATCACATTCATTTAAACAGTCCATTATCTTTTAGAGAGATTTAACCAAAAAAAATCTGTATATTTACCTGTGTGGTTACACTGGTGCTTTTCACTTTTTGTGTAGATCCATATTTCAATCTGATACCCCTTTCCTTCCACCCAAGGGGCTTCCTTTAATATTTCTTATGTGGTGAGTCTGCTGCTGACCAACTTTTTTAGCTTTTAAAAAATAATTTATTTGAAAATGTCTTTCAGCTTCATTTTTGAAAGAATTATTTTGCTAGGTATCGAATTCCAGGTTGACAGTGCTTTTCTCTGTATGTCGAAGATTTGCTCCACGGTCGTCTTGCTTGCGTTGTTCCTAACGCATGACGTCCCCTCATCTTTTTCTTTCTTCTCTTCCTTACTGGTTTGAGCAGTTTAATATGCGTTGGTGTGATGTCTGTCGTATGTCTGATGCCTGAGCTTCATTAACGAGCTTTGTTTGCAGCTTTCTGTCTTTCGTTAAATTTGGGACGTATTCAGCCACTATTTCTACGTGTATTTTCACTGCCCAGTCTCTTTCCTCACCTTTTGAGATCTGATGAAACAAATATCAGGCATTTTGATATTGTCCTCAAGGACCCTGAGGCTCTTTTCATTTTTATCAACCTTTTTTCTTGCTATTCTTCAGATTAATAATCCTACTAATCTGTCTGTCAGTCAGGTGACTCTTCTGCTATCTCCATTCTGCTATCGAGCCCATCTGGTGGATATTTTATTTGGTATGTTATGTTTTTCATTTCTAAAATTTTCATTTGATTTTTTTTTTTTTTTTTTTTTTTTGAGACAGAGTCTCACTCTGTTGCCCGGGCTAGAGTGAGTGCCGTGGCGTTAGCCTAGCTCACAGCAACCTCAAGCTCCTGGGCTCAAGCAATCCTACTGCCTCAGCCTCCTGGGTAGCTGGGACTACAGGCATGCACCACCATGCCCGGCTAATTTTTTCTATATATATGTTTTTTTAGTTGGCCAGATAATTTCTTTTCTATTTTTTAGTAGAGACGGGGTCTTGCTCTTGCTCAGGCTGGTCTCGAACTTCTGACCTTGAGCGATCCGCCCGCCTCGGCCTCCCAGAGTGCTAGGATTACAGGCGTGAGCCACCGCGCCCGGCCTTCATTTGATGTTTTAATAGTTTACATTTCTTTGCTGAAAACTTTCATTTTTTCCATTCAAGAGTACTCCCTTTTCTTTTCTTTTTTACTTTCTTTTTTTTTTTTTTTTTTTGAGACAGAGTCTCACTCTCGCCCAGGCTGGGGTGCAGTGGCCTGATCATAGTTCACTCTGGCCTCCAATTCCTGGGCCCAGGTGATCCTTCTGCCTTGGCCTCCCACATTGCTGGGATTACAGGTGTGAACCACTGTCTTGTCTTGTGCAGCATGGTTATGATAGCTGCATGAAAGTGTTTGGTAATTCCCCTCCGAGTTCCCTTTGGGGTGGCATCTATTGTCTTTTCCCCGACAGTCCCTCTGATTTTCCCGGTTCTAGGTATGTGAGTAACTTTGGGTTGTAGGAGTTGTAGTCTGGACTTTTCAATATTATGTTGTGAGACTCAGGTTTTTGTTAAAATCTCCTAGAGAATGTTGATTTTTGTTATTGTCGTCTGTCTTGGCAAGAAGTCGACAATTCCATTGGGTTCAGACCTGAAATTCTGTTTTGCTGTCTGTGCAATGTTAGCCCAATTCCCAAGCCATTGGTGTGCTGCTTTGGGTCTGTTCTGCATATTCTTAACTTGGGGTGAGGCTGGGGCTTGTGCTGGGTCATAAGAAGAAATAGGGGAACCCCCTCCCCATCTCTCTCTTTTCAGAATTTCCCTCACATGGATGAGTTTCTGGGTGTTCCTTCTCCCTGTTCTTCTGGCCAGATATTAATAGACAATTTCTCCTGGAGAAATTGCTGTGCAGTAACGTGGGATTGGGCCACTCTGGGAACAAAACAGAGATAGAAATAAGGGAGGAAGGAAGATGGAGATTCCTGCACACAGCCTGTGGATCACAGGGTTCCCGTTTCCCAGTTCCTCTGGCTGTGGGGACAGGTTTTCTCTTGGGCTTTTAGGTGACCATATGTTGTTGCCTTTGCTGTGTGCAGCTCCCAGATGGAGCTGCCCTCGCGGCAGGGCCAGGAGGGAAAAAGATGAAGGAAACAAAATCAGTGGGGTTCCCTGCACTGTCTGGCGTAAATGGTGCGTCTCCCCAGCTCTCTGGCTTGAAAGAGGGGAGGTCTCTCGCAGAGCTTTTTGTTTGTCTGTTTCTAGAGATGGGGTCTTGCTCTGTTGCCCAGGCTGGAGTGCAGTGGGTGATCGTAGCTCACTGCACCCTCCAACTCCTGGGCCCAGGCGATTCTCTCCTCCCTCAGCCTCCAGGTCACGGAGCCCACAAGTGTGCGCCACTGCGCCTGGCGCTCTCTTGGCGTTTCCGATGTGTGCATCTGCCACGCAGTTCACCTACGGGTCAACACCAGGAAATAGAAAAAACCCAGGAAATGCTCTGTGATTCTGTTGGTTTTTCAAGTGTTTACTTCTCTTCCTGTTGTTTTGTGCCTTTTCCAAGGTTTCTGGCTGTGATAAGTAGGAGAGGCAGGCTGTGGTGCCCTGGCTTCACCTAGGCCAGCGCCAGAAGTTTCCAAAGTGATTGTCATACCTAAAGGGCTAAGCATCATTCTCCCAGAAATGTCCTTATGTAGATGAACTAATTCCTCAGTGGCACTTCTTAAATTTTCTCCTAGAAAATAAAGATATTTTCATGCTTGGGATAAATGGGTTTACAAGTTTTAATGAATGTTTTTCAATTTCTAGTTCTTCGAGTCAGAAGCCAAATGAGAAGCCACTTAGATTGGTGGAGAAGAAAGAATACGATGAGAAGAATGGTTGCGTGAAGTAAGAATTTTTTTCTTGGCCTGAATTGTTTATTTAAATAATTATAATAAAATTATAAGCAAGACAAATTTACATATTTTATTATTAATTTCAAACCTGTATTCCCATCAAAAGATATACACACAGTAAGTCTCCTGTAGGCTTTGAAGTAAGTTTTTTCTTTTCCATTCACTGGGGTAGATTTTTCTGTTTGAAGCTTTGTTCCACTGTCAGTAGTCGTTTTCTACTACTTTTTCCTGATTCTCATGGTGAGTTTTACAGAATGAATTAGAGGGACAGGTGCAGTGGCTCACACCTGTAATCCTAGCACTTTGGGAGGCCAAGGTGGGAGGATCACTGAGGTCAGGAGTTTAAGACCGGTCTGAGCAAGAGCGAGACCCCATCTCTACAACAAAAAGAAAAATTAGTGGGGTGTGGTGGTCGCACCTGTAGTCTCAACTACTTGGGTGGCTGAGGCAGAAGGATTGCTTGGGCCCAGGCATTTGAGGTTGCTGTGAGCTATGATGACGCCCCTGCACTCTACCCCAGGCAATGGAGTGACACTCTGTCTCAAAAAAAGAAAAAAAGAATTAAGATACAGTTGATCTTTTGGGCTGTTGATTTTCTATGGATTGGTGTTTGGTTTCTTCCCATTTTTCTGATGTTAAATAAGTCCACCACCTGCTAGAGAAACTATTAACAACAGAGTAATAACTTCATTTTATATTTGTGTAATCTATAAAATATTTTCATTCCAATCTTTATGATACTTTTTACCATGCTAGCCCAAACAATTTCACATTCCAAGTAACTGTGGCTACTCTGGAGCCACCAGAGCAACGAAGAGTTTAAGACAGTTGGGAGGTGGGTAGGTCACATTGTATCCACTGATTGGCCCGGGAGTCAGAGGGAGTTGTTGACCATGCAGCTGTGCAGCCGGGCTGCCCAGCTTCCCAGAGGCCCTGCTGATGGCTTACCCCTTAGGAGCACCTCACAGTATTCCAGGGCCAAGGTATCAAGGGCTGCCACGGAGCCCCAGAGCTGGGGATGGGCATCAATGCACCTGATTGATGCTCTCCTCCCAGGGCAGGCCACCGCCCCAATACTTGAAGGCTTTCCTGTTCCAGTGGTTATTTCCTTTGGAACAGAAGGCCTTGCAGTATTCATGCAACTCATTTCTTTCTTTTATTATTTTAAATTATAAGCTGGTAAATTAACACTGAAATATTCTATTCCCTTTTGTTTTTGTATCGGAGAGTTCTGTCTCATCTCCTGTTCTGCTAATTGCTCTTTACTTAGAACCCACTGATTAAACTGCATCAGTTATTCTGTCAGTCTTCTGTGGGTTCCGGGGAACCTTGAAGTGGCTCAAGATTAAAGAGCAAAGAAGAAGGAAGACAATGGTTTTCTTAGAAACATGAAGAGGAGCTGGTGATCATGTGATCCTTCTCCTTGGCCAGAGCAAATGGTCCTGGATTGCCTGTGCTGTGTCCAAAGTCTGGAGAACCATGTGCCCGCCTTCTCTGGTCAGAGTAGTGAAGACACCCTTTCCTTAAGGGTGCTCAGTCCTGGGTTTGCAGATGGCACATCCCTGTAACTTAATGTGTGATGAGGATAACCGTAGCAACGTTAGAAAAGGGGACGCAGTGACCGTGGCATGTTGCCAGAAATCCTGCTTAATCTCCTCTGTTTGAAGCCTGTCGTTTGCTTTTCTTGCCTGCTTCTTGCACCGATAGCATTGCTTAAGTTTATAAATTCTAGCAAGCAGTTCTGTTTCTTTTTCCTTAGACCTGTTCTTTTGCATGACACATTTGGAAACCCTGAAATCACAGTAAGTTGAGTAGGCGGTCACCCCAGATGGGGTCTTTCCCATGCCAGGATCTCACACCATCTTCTCCTTTGGAATCCCGGATCCTTGGGTGGTAGAGAGAGCATCAGGGTCCACATGCAGAGTCCAAGGGCCCAAATGGCAGATTTCTCTTTAGTGATTTTGGGTATCCAAGAGAAACCGCTCTGTTCACTTAGAGCTTCTGGAGATGACTAGGCAGCTTAGATTGGGTCTGAGATATAATTTCAAACCTGTCACCAACTTCATCAGCTGCCCTGTGGTATCTGCTGGGGGTCGCAGATGAAACTCAACTCTGGTTGGTTGGTAGCAACTCCCTGAGCATGATTGATTTATTTATTTTTAGACAGAGTCTTGCTCTGTCACCCAGGCTGCAGTGCAGTGGCACAATCATAGCTCCCTTCAGCTCCAAACTCTTGTGCTCATGCCAGCCTCCCACTTCAGCCTCCCGAGTAGCTGGGACTACAGGTGTGCGCCACCACGCCTGGCTCGTTTCTTTGTTTGTTGCAGAGGTGGAGTCTCACTGTGCTGCCCAGGCCCCTGCAGTGTTATTTCACAGAGAATTTTGACACTACAGCCAGAAATGCTTGGGGGAGTACTTTTATGGTTGATTAAGATGTCCTATGCCAGGCGTGGTGGCTCATGCCTGTAATCCCAGCACTCTGGGAGGCCTAGGCGGAAGGATTGCCTGAGCCCAGGAGTTCAAGGTTACAGTGAGCTATGATCGCACTGCTGCCCTCCAGGCTGGGTGACAAAGCAAGACCCTGTCTCTTAAAAAAAAAAAAAAAAAAAGAGTCCGGTGTATAGGAGAATGGGGTGGTGGCCTGCTTGCCACTCATTTGTCATCTTTGATGTATGATGTAACCCTGTAGCTTTCTTGGCAATGCTGTGCTTTCTATCTTTCCTGCACCCTCGTACCTCCTATAATATACATTCTTTATGCTTCATTTTGTCTTCTTGTAAGGATTTTAACATGTGCCTGCTTTGTACCATCCATTTAGTTAAGATAGAAATTTTCTGTATTCTTTATAATATTGCTTCGATATCAGAGTTTGAACAGCAGTGCTTATTAAAGCCTAAAGTGAAGCACCCTTCACACAGGCTGTTGAATCCTGGTGTTGGGAGCTGTCCTTCCTGACCAGAGGCCGCTGCCAACACACATGGTGGGCAGTGAGGGCTCAGCCCTGTTGTACCACCCCCCTGCCCTCTTGAAATCACACCCTCGCTTTTGTCCCTCCCATGATCCTACCCCCCTGCATCGCGATCCTGGTGAGGTGAGTGTTTGGTGTACGTGGGCTCGGAGCAGATAAGTGCTCTCGAGCTGTCGAGCCAGGCAGTGATAGGGCACGGTTACTTGTCTGTTCTCGCATGACTTTCTGGTTTACCTGAAGGTAACAGTTATCTTCTGTTGTTCTTTCTTAGTTTTCTATACATATCTACTGATTAATCTCCAGACCTTCTCCTCTGTTGTCTAAACTCAGTTAAACTCAGTGTTCTCACTCACATGTCCTTAGACACCTCTCCAGAGCCTCCCATCCTGCTTTGGTCCGTGTCTGATGCATCGTCCTGTGCTTGTCGTCACCAACATCCTGTAACTTTCTTGAATTCAATCCCCTTTTTTCTGGATATTCTTCCTCTTACCTGGCTTACTTCCTTGTGTTGGTGGAGAACGTCCTCCAGTAGCTTCCTGGGAAGGGAAACACGAAACACAAAATTTTTAGAGACTTTGCATAAATGCTTTTAGACTGTCTTCACACTGATCAGTAGTTCCGTTATGGAATTTGAAGGCATTTCTACTTTATCTTCTAGTTTCTAGTGTTGTCGTTGAGAATTCCACTCCATTCTGATTCCTTATTCTCTACATATGACTCTCCTCTCTCTCGGATACCTAGAGGATCTTCCGTTCATTCCCAGTGTTTGGAGATTTATTTCACGACGCTATGCCTTCATGGGTTCCGTTGTTGTGGTTGGCACTTGGTGGACCCTTCAGTCTGTGACCTGTGTCCCTCGTTTCTGGGAAGAACTCTTGACTGTCTCATTGCTCTCCTTTGCTGCATGTTGTATGTCTTCTTTCAAGATTTCCTGTGACTCAGATGATGGACCTCCTAGACTGGTTGTGTAATTTTTTTTTAATATTTTTTTCTTCTATTTTTTATTTCTGTAAAAAAATAAAGCACAAGCTTTACTTTTTGGAATGTTTTCACAACTTTGTCCTTTTACAGAGTTTTTGTTTTTTTTGTTTTTTTTGTTTTTTTTTTGAGACAGAGTCTCGCTTTGTTGCCTGGGCTAGAGTGAGTGCCGTGGCGTCAGCCTAGCTTACAGCAACCTCACACTCCTGGGCTTAAGCGATCCTCCTGCCTCAGCCTCCCGAGTAGCTGGGACTACAGGTATGTGCCACCATGCCTGGCTAATTTTTTTTTGTATATATATATTTTAGTTGGCCAGATAATTTCTTTCTATTTTTAGTAGAGATGGGGTCTCACTCTTGCTCAGGCTGGTCTCGAACTCCTGACCTCGAGCGATCCACCCGCCTCGGCCTCCCAGAGTGCTAGGATTACAGGCGTGAGCCACCGCACCCGGCCCAGAGTTTTTTATTTCTAATGTCACATTTTTAATTTGCAGGAGTTTTCCTTTTGTTGTCTTTTTCTTATATTGTCCTATCCTTGTTTCATGTATGTGATTTTTTTTCTCTCATTTTTCTAAGGATACTAATAATTTGGGGGCAAGTTTTTTTTCTCCCTACACTGTTTCTTGCAATTTGCATTACTCTGCCTTTACTTTTTGTCTCTGTAAGTTAGAGGCCTTCCTCAGATGTCTTGTGGTCCTTGACTGTCTCCTCATATTTTAACTTCGGGGCCTCGTGAGCCAACCTGGGTCTGAGTGTACAGAGGCTTGTTGTCCGTGAGTCTCCCTATGGGGTGAGCTGCTCGTGGTGGGGGGAACTTCGCAGTCTCTCTGGTCTTTCTCTTAGGGGTGTCAGATTTCCCAAGGAAGGCTCCTGCTGTCCTCAGTGCTGAGTGGCAGAAGCCGGCTGGGGTCTCCATTATTTAGTACCTTCTCTTTTCAGTACGGCGCCTCCATGCTCAACCGTGTCTCCAGTGCCCCCGTCCTGAGAGTTTTGTTTTAGCCGCTCCGGAGAATCACTCCCTGGCCTTCCTAGGATGGGCGTGGGTAGCTGTCTGGTATTGAGGAGTGCAAGACGACCCCGAGCTTGCCCCCCTTATTTTAGCTTCCTGCTACCCTGCCACAGCCAGAGGAGCCTGGCCCTAATTCCTGAGTGTTCTGAAGATTAGAGTTGGGCCTCCCATGGCTGGGTCAGATCCAGCTGTCTTGGATCTGTAGAGTCCGTGACTACCTGCCTATCTGTTTTCTAGCTTCTGAAATTTTGTTTTGGAATATTGTCTTCTCTGTAGTTCTCGCCTTCATTGCGGCTTTTAAAAAAAATAGTTTTATGGAGATCTCATTCATAGACCATAAAGTTTACCCTTTAAAATGTACAATTCAGTGGTTTTTAGTATATTTGCAGAGTTTGCAGCCATCACCATTGTCTCATTTCCAAACAATTTCATCACCCCCCCCACCCCTGCAGAGTTTATATCTGTTAGCAGCCACTCTCTGTTTCCCCTCCCCTCATCTGCCTCTGATCTGCTTTGTCTCTATGGATTTGCCTATTTGGGATACTATGTATAAATAGTCACACGAGTGTGTGGTCCTTTGTGATGGGCTTTGTGCACTTAGTGTAATATCTTCATGATTCATCTCTGCTGCTGCGCAGGTAAGGACTCCGTTCCTGTGTATGGCTGAATAATATGCCATGGCCTAGACAGAGCACATTGCACTCATCCACCCACTGGTCGATGACATTTGGGTCTTGTGGCTTTTCCGTTCAAAAACCCGTATACAGGAATTGGGTTTTAGGGAGGCGTGCAATTTTATGTGTGTATTTGCTCCATCCTCTCTACCCTGACGTCCCCACTGCCAGTGTGGCTTGTGAGTTTTGCTGCTGTCACTGTCCTTGCCCACACTGCAGTTGGGGCTGGGTAGAGGAAGCAATTTCAGGTTTTCTCCTCTCAGCACAGGTGGTAGTGGACAAGTCCTGTCTGGTCTCGTTTTCTTATCCATAAGATAAAGACAGTGAAGTAGAGCAGTGGGTCCTGAGCTTGGCTGGGCCCGTCTCAGACGCGCTCAGAGGGGCCTGGACGGCAGGGTTGGCACCGCACAGGTCCAGGCCTGGCCCGGGGGGAAGCACCATGGCCCTTGCATCTCAGTGTGACCCAGCGGAATGGAACGAGCAGTCGTCGTACCACCGTGCCTTGGATAGTTAGTCCATTTTACCTCTGTCAAGGAAGAATTAAAAAATAGCTCAATTGAGGAAATGTAAACACTTGTTTCTTCAAATTGTTTTTAACTATTTTACAGATTACTGCAGTTTTTAAATCCTGATCCTTTGAGAGCTGATGGAATCTCTGATCTGCAGCAGGTATCACAAGCCCTAAAAAAGTGAAAAAAGAGAGAAAACAGTTTATTCTTTAAATTCTTCTCCTTTCTTAGTTGAGCGTAGTGATGTGTGCCTGCAGTCCCAGCTACTAGGGAGGCTGAGGTGGGAGGATCGCTCGAGCCCAGGAGTTCGAGGCTGCAGTCTGGGCTAAAGAACGAGACCCCATCTCTTCAAACAAAACAAAAATTCTCCTTCCGCCCTCCAGTCTTGAGATTAGAAAAAAAACTCTTAGATGGGGGACTTTACCTAAAGACATCCTTTTAGAAATTATCATCTGGTGGATTGCTTCAGAGAAATTTCCCTTTTTTTATTTGAATAGTATTAATAGATCTTCCTTTCATTTTGGTAGTTTTGGTGTTTTTTGTAATAAGCATATTTACCCAGGGTTTTACATTGAAATCTGTATTTTTTTTTCTTTTCTTTTTTTTTTCTTTTTTTTTTTCCTATGCTTAAAGCTTCAGAAACGTTGCAATGAAATCTGTATTTTTTGATTCTCATAAAGTTCTTGATGTTCTGTGCTGCTAATGCCTCATTGTCTGCATTACATATTCACTCACTCAGCTGCAGAAGCTGAAGTCGGGCGTGCAGGCCCCTGTCGTGCTGCTCCGAAACAAGGTCGAGCCCTGCCTGACCGTCGACGTGGCACCCCTCTCAGCAGACTTGAAAAAGGTGAAAGTGCTCTTAAAACCAAACTCATGGAGAAATACCAACCTTTTCTAACACAGAAGGATTTTTTAACAAGCATTTCTAAGGTTGCATTGCATAATTTCTTTGCCTTTGAAATTCTCTTTTAAGCTTTTGTTACTGATTTCTCATTCTTAAGTCCAGATTAACTTCTTGTAAGTGGAGAAGCCGTTGTATAACCATAAGTCCTCTTCTGAAATAACTTTTCAAATGTGCCTCTGGAAAGGAGCTTAAAAGGGGCAAGGTACCCAGGCAGTCGTAATATACTTTTCAAAATTGCTTTATAGACCTGTGGTTTCATTTGACGCATTGATCGTACGTGTTTATCTACTTCCTTCCTGACTTAAAAAAAGTTTAAAAAGGTAAAACTGCGAGGATGAATGGAATGAAAGAGAAGTCTCCGGTGGACGAGGGATTTCCCCAGGCCGTTAGAGGACGGAACGGGCGGCGCAGTGTGGCCAGAGCGGTGAAGAGCGGGCAGCCGGGGCAGGGAGCTCCCTCCCTGTTTCCTGGACACCCACAGCCCGTTTGCATTTTTCACAGGAAGGAGATTGGAGGCTCTTTTTGGAGAAACCAAATGGCCGTGACCTTTAGATGATGCTATTTGGAGCTCTCCCCTAAAAGTGCTGCTCGCTGCTGTGTCTTCCTACAGTGAGGTGACAGTCGCAGGGTGACGAGATTGGCCGTGCCAGCAGAGCCTCTAGTTGGGTTTTGTGTCTCAGGGCTCATGGACATTTGAGGAAAGCCTTCACCTTGAAAAAAAAAAACAAAACAGAACTCTGAAGGAAGCAAACAATGCAGGGAGTAGGAGAAAATGCTAGAAAATGCACATTCTCAGAGAAGATAATGCATCCATTTAACAATAACAGGAGGCTGTAAAACACGAATAGTCAGAATAAAAAGCGTTCTTGAAAAAATACAGAAATTTTTAAAAATCACTGGTAGATTTGAGATATAAAATAGAAGCTAACTATTAGAATATGGAAAAAAAGGCAAAGATGGAAATCGGTTTGAGGTCCAGTATCTGAAAATGGGATTTCTAGAAAGAATGAAGGGAGAGGGCAGAAAATTCTTTTTTTTTTACCATCCTAGATCATGTATTAGGCATGAATTTTACAAACATTACTCACATTGGCAGTAACGGTGGAGCTGGAGAGTGCTGTGCCTCCTCCAAGCTGCCCGGCGAGAACCACCGACAGGCGGCGGACACGGCCCTTCCCCAGGCTCTCGCGGCCTGCGGGTGTCGGCCCGCACCTCCCTGTGCTTGTGGGCTGGTTCCGTGAGCCACCGGCTGTCAGGATTTCTTCTCATAGCTTTGCGGAACGAATCAGTGAGGAAAACCTCAAAAAATGTGTAGGTGAAATCTTCCCCCACCCGCTAAGAACTCAGAACTCTTACAGCCCCGCAGTGGCGTCCAGCTCACTCCTCGGCAACAGGCTGAAGGCTCCGCGCCAACTTCAGCTGGTTAACACCACGATGGACAGGCTTGCCGTGGGTCGCACCCTTGGGAACTGGGCGTTTGCAGCCACCGTGGTGCACATGAATCCTATATGTGACATAACCTGGCTTGGCCTTGTATCCCAGTCTGCGCGCTTTAGCTGGTCGGGTGGGGCGGGGAGCCCTGTGGGGCGCAGGGAGCTGGCGGTATTGCCAGCAGCGGACCCTCAGAAGAAAGCACAATTACATCAGACCGCTTCTTCCTCCATAGCTCCTGGATGACCCAGTATGCACCCAGAAGGAAAGGAGAAAATTCTTGAGGGTTAATGCAGGAATAGTTTCTGGACCAGTGGACATGAATCTCCAGATTAATAGAGTCTACCTACTACACAGGCCCAGCATAACTGATGAACAAAGACATTAGATTCATTGTTGTGAAGCATCTAAACTTGAGGGATTCAGAGACCGTGAAAGCTTCTAGAAAGAAGAAACTGGTCGTACACACAGGACTAGGAATCAGAATGGGTTCAGACTTCTCCACAATGCACCAGAGAAGCATTGACTACAAAATTTTGATGAGAAGTTATTTCCACCCGGGCGTGGTGACTCACACCTGTAATCCTAGCACTCTGGGAGGCTGAGGCGGGAGGATCACCTGAGCCCAGGAGTTCAAGACCAGCTTGAGCAAGAGCGAGACCCCATCTCTACTAAAAATAAAAAAATTAGCCAGGCGTAGTGGCATGTGCTTGTAGTCCCAGCTACTTGGGAGGCTGAGGCAGGAGGATCACTTGAGCCCAGGAGTTTGAGGTTGCTGTGAGCTATGATGACACCACTGCACTCTTGCTAGGCAACAGAGTGAGACTCTATCTCAACAGCAACAACAAAAAAGTTAGTTCCAACCTAGAGGTCCAAACTCAAATTATCAATAAAGTGTCAGGATAGAACGAAGATATTTTCAGACATGTAACATCTCAAAAAATTTATTCTCTGTGCCCTTTGTCAAGAAGCTATTGAAATATGTTCTCCACCAAAACAGAGAAGTAAACCATGTGGGTTGCAGACAAAAGGGTGATGGCAGGGACGGTCCCAGGAGAACAGCTGGATCCCAGGTACAGGGAGCACTGGGCTTTGGGAATCGGGAGGAGGACCTCCTGCAGGCGACAGTGCTGCCAAACTCAGCCTTTTGGAAGGTGGTGTCTGTGTGTCTGGAAAGCTCTGTTGGAACATTTGGGCCTTGGTGACAGTTACATAGAAAAATAAGCAAATAAAAGCATGTTTCTAAAAAGCTTTGCAAGCGAAGCTGATAAACTGGCAGATTATTAGGAGAATAAGGAGAAAAAAACACATCCTTATTCCACTGAGCTTATAGCTCCTGGTCATGGACCACCTATTGGATCCTTTTTAATTTGGGGCCCACAGAAGCGAGAGTCTTTTAAGAGGAGTTTGGTGTCCTATAAAGATTCGGGGAACTTACCGTGATAGGTCTTGGAAAACACCAGATGAGGCAACATGTAGTGGTGGTTGGAGTGAAGTGAGCGGCAAGACGGGTTTTTGTCAGTTTTCTCCACTTTATCGTGGCTTTTGGTGGTTGATGTTTTGTAGGCTCTTCAGAGAAAGAAATTTCCGGGACCCAGCCACGCTGAGTCTTACTCCTGGCCTCCCATAGCGCGGGGCTGTGACGTGGTTGTCATCTCTCACTGTGGAAACGACCCTTTGCTGTACCTTCCGCCAGTGCTCACCATTCTGCAGACAGGGGGCTGCTACAAGTCCCTCCCGAGTAGAAACGGAGTGAGTTGAAGACAGTTTTGTTTCTGAACAAAATGGGTTAAATAGTTAATTTTAATTTGTATACCTGACGCTCCACAATTTGGTTTTCAAACTGCCGGGACAGAAACCGTCCTCTCTCTCCTCCCAGCTGCCGATTCCCGCACAGCCATGCTCACCTGGAGCCCCAGCTGCGGGCTGCTGGCTGCAGCTTTTGGAGATGAATATTTAACTTTTGAATGATTGCACTGACCTTAATTTATCTAAGTGTCACGGCAGCCAGGTGAGATGATCAGGCTCTGTACTGTTGTCACCATTTTATAGATGAGAAAGTTAAGCTCAGGGAAAGTTACTGGGATGAATTCTTAATAGCTGGCAAGCGGTAGAAGTGGGATTAGAATTTCAGTTTCTGCTGCCTTGTCCCATGTTCTTTGAATTATTCCATAACACCCGACACTGTTTTACAATCCTCCTTAACTTTCATCATGGGTAAGAATCTGGAAATGACCGAGAGATGGTGGCAAGGAGAGAAATGGGGGTGAGGATCCGTGGTGGTGGGTAGCGACCTCTGCTTTGCTGGGCGCTGGCTGTGAGGTGACTGATGGACAGGAAATGTCCATCTCAGGCACTGGCTCAAGGGAGAAAACATATTTAGAGTTGCAGTTAGAAAAGATACTAGTTTATTTTTCTAATTATACCATGCAGTTTAATGATTTCCCTTTAGAAATTTGCATTCACCCGACATGGTGCTTAGGAGCAGGGGATCTGGAGCCAGATGCCTGGGTTCAAATCCTGTTGCTACCATGTATTCGCTGTGCAGCCTTGGGCATCTGACTTCACCTCTCTGTGCCTCAGACTCCTCATCTGTGAAATGAAGTAATAATGGGCCCTACCCCATAAGAGTACTTTAAGGACTAAGAGAGTTAATACCCTAGGAAAATCTGATTCAGTGTGTCTAAATATATTTTAATGAAACTATATTTTAACTTTTCTGACCTCGATGATGATGATGGTGATAGAAAAAAGTATGCTTATTCTATACAGGGAGATGTTCTGGCTGTTTCATACGTAGTATGTTTAATTCCTAACTATCGTCCAGAAGTTTTTGAATTTGTCTGTCTTTGCAGCCTCTTGCAGTCATCGTGTGCCCCGGATGGAAAAAGGCGCAGTTTATTTCTGAATTATTGGAAGACTACACCATGTTCTCCAGGCCTCTTCATCCTGTGTTATTAACCATCGGACTCCACAAAGACGAAGCCAAAAATATGAAGCTTCCGCGGGGGTGTAAGCATCCTTTCCGAGGTGTTTGGTTTTTCCTGCAGAAGACAGTGGACCCTGCCCAGGCGGGCCTGGGATCCCCAGGTGCCGTGGCCGCGTGTCGATGCCGCTGAGGGTCACTGGTCCGGACCTCGTGCGTCTCTTACTGACGGGTACCAAGTGCGAAGGTTTGATCTCGACCTGCGTCTGTTTCGCTGGAAAAGCTTTGCGATTTCATTCGTTTACCAACCGTTTACTGAACACCTACTGTTGTCAGGCGCTGGGCACCTGGCGTTGACTGCAACCCCCGCTGCCCCCGCCTTTCCTGAGCGCAAAGCCGGGTGGAGCCCGGGTGGTTAGGTCACACAGGGTGTCCTGGTAGGAGCCTTGCCCCACTCGCCTGAGTGTGGAGCAGCTTCCTCTTCAGCTAGAAGGCGCTTCTGGGAATTAGCCAAGGGAATGTTAGAAAAACCTGTGGAAAATCTAAAATGTTTGTGTTTTCCTTTTAAAATGTAGGTGATGTGATCATTACAACACCGCACAGCCTCCTGAGACTGCTCACCTATCAAAGCCTGTTGTTCCTCCGACTCTGTCACCTGATTTTGGATGAGGTGGAAGTGCTGTTCGTGGAAGCTAAGGAGCAGGTGAGTACAGCGTCCATTCGAGTGTCACTGCTCTTCAGAACACGTGTAATTAAAGTCTGACTCGCTTTGCAGGGTCAGGAGGTGTCTAGTTGGGAAATAGACTGATTATTCTAAAAATATTAATTTTCCCTTAGTTTCTATAATTAAATAGAGAAAATGTTTATCTGAAATTTCTTTCCCAATGTTAAAGTTCTTTCTAAAGAGCAAAAATTCTTTCCCAGGGAGATTTTCTGAAGCATTTAATTAATATTATTCTGATTATGATAGTTTTCAGTTTTAAAAAATTGAGAAATAGAGAAGAGCACTTGAGAAAACCCACCATCCATAGTCGTTCTCTCAGAGGTAATCACTGTTACTATTCTCGAGTATTTCCTTCCTTTTCTAAACATCCCTGTGTGTGTCGATGCGTGTAGTTAGCCTTGCCCAGAGCGTCCTGTGCGCTGCTCTGTGACTTGCGCTGCGCTGTCCTGCCCCTGCTCCGCAGCACCGTGGCTGCCGGCCGGTGGTGGTGATCGTGTGGGTGTAGCACAATACGTTGGAAAACTGTCTTGGTTTTTGGATATTTAGCATAATTTGTGTATGCCTGTGGCTAAAGAACCTGTTTCCCTTAAGATAAATTCCTAGGAAGGGAATTAACGGATCAAAGAGCATGAGTTGTTGGAAGGCATTTGTTGGAAGCAGTGTAAGGTGATGACCAGGAGCATTCCTTTGGGAGCGATGGTGGCCCCAGGTTCAAGTCCCAGCTTTGCTACTTGCTGACTGTGTGGGGCTGTGCGTGGTTCCTGAGCTCCTCTGAAGTCTCAGGTTCTTATCTGCAGAATCCTGCATCGTGCAGTGGCCTTTCTGGAGACACAGACCAGTTTACAGCCCGTCAGCACACGCCCGCGTGTCCCGCTCCCTGCACACCTGGCCGCAGCTTCCACCTCACTCTCTCCTGTCGTCTAATTGATCAGCAGTGGGGTCTCATTAGCTTAATTTGTGGTTCCTCGATTGCTTGTCAAGTTGAACAATTCATATTGATCATTTGTATCCATCCTTCTATGAGTTGCTTCTTCATTTTCTTATTTTCTGTTGGTGGGATCATCTTTTTCTGATCTGCTTTTAGACATTTCTGTGCAAACATGTTAATCCCTTGTTGTGTTACAAATATTTACTGAGATGTTGCTTGTCCTTTAATTTCATTTATGGTGGAGTTTATGGGATGTTTATTGGCTTTAAACTTAACATTGTCTCCTTTTTAGTTTTTCCCTTTACTTTTATTTTCAGAGAATAAAAACAGAAAATACACAATCCCTTACAGTTTATGTTCTGTCACACTAATTCTTATTCTCTTTTGAAATATAAATAAAATTAACTATACTAATTTTTTAGATGTTTGCTATATTAGATAACTTTAAAAAAAATATTGAAGTTGAAGAAAGGGAATCTGCACCACATCAGATCGTGGCAGTTGGAGTTCACTGGAGCAAACACATAGAGCATTTAATCAGAGAGTTCATGAACGACCCCTACATTGTGATCACAGCCATGGAAGAGGCTGCTCTCTACGGCAGCGTCCAGCAGGTACTGGGGGAGGGGGGTGATGAACACAGCAAGTAACTTTTATTTCATGGCTTAATAGTAAATAGTTATAGCTTTGATTTCATACACAAATCTGTAATTGTATATTTAAATTTATATTGATTCCCTATACATTCTTTTCTATTAAAATCATAATTCATCTGTGAAAAGTGAAACTGGAGCACCTTGAACATTTTAAAAATCACTGCTTCTGTATTTCATTACCAGGTTGTGCACCTTTGCCTAGAATGTGAAAAAACCTCTACTTTACTCCAAACTCTTGATTTCACTCCAAGTCAGGCCCAAAAGACCTTGATCTTCACCTGCTCGGTAGGCGAAACAGAAACAGTGTCTAAGGTGAGCCCGCCCTCATATAAAGATGTTCTCACTGTTTGTTTAAACTGCGGTGGAATGTTCAGTCATCAGAAGATTACTAGAGTAGTTGAACA
>CM052449.1:29670690-29727220 GCA_028533085.1 Varecia variegata | reverse complement strand
CTTGAGGATCACTGTCATGTATGTGTAGGAATATATATTCATATGCCTACGTGAAACATGGTCATACGTGATTGCTGCATGTAATATTAAAAATGTAAAAGTCAAAACGTATAAAAATAAGTGAAAAATATATGGTTAGTCTGGATTTATAATAGGAAGAAGCATTTTTCAAGCTAAAAGAGAGACCACCTTTCTCTGGAATTTAAACACTGGGCCGTGGCATTTTTGGAAAAATATGAGAGGTTTCTTTGCATCTAAAAAGTAAAATTCAGTATAGAAACGTACTGCTGTGTGGCTGTTGGAACTGCTCACCAAAGTGAGTGCGGCAAACCCCAGCTCACCTGAAACTGTGGGACTGCTCTTTTCCAGCCCTGACTGACGACTGCGTGCCACTCTTGGCCATCACCGATGCCACGTGTGTGATCCACTTCAGCTTCCCCTCCTCTCCAAAAATTTTTGGTGGACGCCTGTATTGCATGTCAGATCATTTTCTGAGTTTAACTGAACAGGTTTGATTAATTTATCATCAATATTCCACTGGCATTTTCTGCATAACGATAAATTCAGAGTCCATACAGTTTCCTCATTTAGACTAGCACGGGTGATCCACTTCCTCTATTCACTTCTGGTTTTAAGGGTTCTCCTGCAGAACAGGGAGATAAAAAAACCAAATCCGTTTTGCTGCTGACGGAGAGAAATGCCAGCCATGCAGTCGGCATCCTGCGCTACTTGGAGCGAGCAGATGCCAAAGTCCCGACTGAGCTGTATGAGTTCACCGCGGGGGTTCTGGAAGCCAAAGAAGACAAGAAAGCCACGAGGCCTCTCTGTCCTTATCTTAAGGCTTTTGGATTTTGCAAGTAAGCCAGTGTTCCTTTTTAAAAAAATTAGGGAATAACGTGTGGTAAAGAGCACAGATGATAAGTTTACAGCTTGATGAATTGCTACATACCTGTGTGAACTACCGTTCGGCTCTGAGAGAGTGCCCCAGACATCCCCCCACCACCCCGCACTCTTACCGACAGGCCTCTCGCGGAAGGGACCACCCTCTTGAAAGCTGCTCGGTTTTGAACTCCACGTAAATGGAATTGTAGTATGTACCCTTTCATGTCTGGCTTCTTCTCTCGACCTGGCATCTGTGACGCTCATCTATGTATCTGTGTATCTGTATTGTATTTATTTTGTGACTCCATGTTCCATTGTATGAATATATCACAGTGTGTTTCCATTCTCCTGGGAATGGGCCTGTGGGCTGTTTCCGGTCTGGGGCTACTGTGTGTGAAGCTGCTGAGAACACTCTTGTGTGTGTCTGTTTGTGGAAATATGCACCCATTTCTCTTGGGTATGTTCTCAGGAGTGGAACTGCTAGGTCGTGGGGCAGGTGTATGTTTGACTCTTCCAAAGCGGTTGAGTGTCTTATGATCCCGTCAGTACTGTGGGAGGGAGTTTGAGTTGTTCCGTGTCATCCCCAACACTTAGTATTTGTGAGGGTGTAACCGCTGTGGTTCTAATTCACATTTCCCTAATGGCTCACGAGGCTGAGTATCTTTTCGTATGCTTGTGGGACATTTGGCCATCTTCTTTTTGTGAAGTGCCTGTTCAGGTCTTTGGCCCATTTTAAAAATGGGGGTAATGTCGGGCGCAGTGGCTCACACCTGTAATTCCAGCACTTTGAGAGGCCAAGGCTGGAGGATTGCTTGAGCTCAGGAGTTCAAGACCAGCCTAGGTAACATAGCCAGACCTGTCTCTACAAAACATTTCTAAAAATTAGCTGGGTGGGTCGGGTGCGGTGGCTCATGCCTGTACTAGCACTCTGGGAAGCCGAGGCGGGAGGATCGCTTGAGCCCAGGAGTTTGAGGTTGAAGTGAGCCATGATCGTGCCACTGCACTCCAGGCTGAACAACAAAGCAAGACTCTGTCTTAGAAAGAGAAAGAAAAATGGGAGTGTTTATCTTTTTCTTATTTGTTCGTGGGAGTAATGTATGTATTCTAGGTATAAGTGCTTTGTCTGTTATATGCATTGAGAATATCTTCTCCATCTGTGGCTTGCCTTTTCACTCTTCCATTCGTCTTTTGATGAACAGACATTTTTAATTTTGATAAAGTATTTTATGGTTATTTGTGTCCTTATATAAGAAATATTGGCCTATCTCAAGGTCATGAAGACATTCTCCTCCTGTATTTTCTTCTAGAAGCTTTATAGTTTTAGCTTTCACATTTAGACCTATGATCCACACTGCATTAATTTATATGTTTAGTGTGGGATATGGAGCAAGGTTTGCTTTGCCACGTGGGGAATCACTTGCCTCCAGCATCATGTTTTAGTCGTCATACTGTCTGCCTGAATTAGTGCCTTTGACGTGACCGGGTGATGGTGTATGTGGTTCATTCCTGGACTCTGCTCTCTCCATCGGTCTGTCTGTCTGTCCTTGTACCAGGTTTGGAATAGGCCTGCCACTTTCTTCTAAAACCTGGAATTTTGATAGGGACTGCGTTGGTTCTACATATCAATTTGCAGAGGACGGTCCAGTATGGTGGCACATGCCTGTAGTCCCAACTACTTGGGAGGCTGAGATGGGAAAATCAACTTGAGCTCAGGAGTTCAAAGCCAGCCTGGGCAACATAGCAAGACCCCATCTCTAAGAAATAAAAAATAACTTTAAAATTTTTTTTTAAAAATTAGGAGAACATGACTAGCTTGACAGTCACAAGGGTCCCTCTCCTGCCCCAGACTTGACACCACTACTGGATACATGGATGGCTGGGGCATAGGAGTCTGATACATACCTACTGGATTGAATTTAATTCTTTTTTTTTTTTTTGAGACAGAGTGTTGCTTTGTTGCCCGGGCTAGAGTGAGTGCCGTGGCGTCAGCCTAGCTCACAGCAACCTCAAACTCCTGGGCTCAAGCGATCCTACTGCCTCAGCCTCCCGTGTAGCTGGGACTACAGGCATGCACCACCATGCCCAGCTAATTTTTTTTTTCTATATATATTTTTAGTTGTCCAGATAATTTCTTTCTATTTTTAGTGGAGACGGGGTCTCGCTCTTGCTCAGGCTGGTCTCGAACCCCTGACCTCGAGCGATCCACCCACCTCGGCCTCCCAGAGTGCTAGGATTACAGGCGTGAGCCACCGCGCCTGGCCGGATTGAATTTAATTTTAAGATAACTGTTGACATGAACGTTTTTGAATTATAGTACATTAAACGTGTTGTTAGCATTTCTCTTTATGCCTTTAAATAGGATATTGACTTTTAAAACTGCAACTTCAACTGTTTCGCGGTTTGGAAACAGCATTATAGTTAAGGAACGCCTTTTGGTGTAGAGGTGAATTGACCTTTACTGTGGGTTATGGTGTTTCTGATTCAGGCTGTCGATTCTGGAAGTACATTTTGTTCATTTGCATAATACATTTAAGACTGTCAAGAGAAATAATGAAGTAACTCTAAGTTTATTTAGTGTTGATTAAATTTTAGAACCCTGTTCTACTTACTTATGTATTGTTAGTGTCATCTGAAGTATTTAATATGGTTACTTAACTTTTAGGGTACTTGGAATAAAAGTTCTCTGATTTAAGTTGCAGATTAATTTTTTGACGAATGCTTAAAAATCCATGTTAACAATTTTTTTTTCTGGTTTTAAAATGTAGTTTGTTTTTTTTTTTTCCCAGAGACAAAAGAATCTGTCCTGACCGACATCGTATTAATCCAGACATGGACATGCCAAGGAAATTATCCACCCAAACTCTACCAATGTTTGGATACATTAAAGTAAGTTCTGTCAAAGATCCTTTTGTCGGACGATTGATGGTCATTTGAATGAACATGTTATTTTTAAGCAGCAGCATCTTAGCAGAGCATAGTTGTGACTCCAGCGGTTGGTGTTAACGTGCTGCTGTCAATCTGACAGTAGGTGCCTTGCAAGGTGCCTTATTTCAGGGCCCCAGTTTATTTACAAAACCAAGATCAAATTGGGTAAATGGATGACAATTTAGGCGGTTTCTTCAGTTATGTTTTCAAAGAAAATTGTTTCCATTTGGGGGCTATTAAAAATAATGCTGTGGCTGGGTGCGGTGGCTCCCGCCTGTAATCCTAGCACTCTGGGAGGCTGAGGTGGGAGGATCGCTCGAGGTCAGGAGTTCGAGTCCAGCCTGAGCAAGAGCGAGACCCCGTCTCTACTAAAAATAGAAAGAAATTATCTGGCCAACTAAAAATATATATAGAAAAAATTAGCCGGGCATGGTGGCGCATGGCTGTAGTCCCAGCTACTTGGGAAGCTGAGACAGGAGGATCGATTGAGCCCAGGAGTTTGAGATTGCTGTGAGCTAGGCTGACGCCATGGCACTCTAGCCCGGGCAACAGAGCGAGACTCTGTCTCTAAAAAAAAAAAAAAAAAAAAAAAGATGCCATGATTACGTGAATCTTTTCAAGACATCCATGATTATTCCTTTGAGGAAGATTCTAAGGTGCAGATAGAATTGCCGAGTTAAGAGTTTATTTTCTGTAATCCTAGCACTCTGGGAGGCTGAGGTGGGTGGATTGTTTGAGCTCAGGAGTTCGAGACCAGCCTGAGCAAGAGCAAGACCCCGTCTCTACTAAAAATAGAAATTAGCTGGACAACTAAAAACATATATAGAAAAAATTAGCCGGGCATGGTGGCGCATGCCTGTAGCCCCAGCTACTCGGGAGGCTGAGGCAGGAGGATCGCTTGAGCCCAGGCGTTTGAGGTTGCTGTGAGCTAGGCTGAGACTCTGTCTCAGAAAAAAAGAAAATTAAAAAAAAATTTAAAAAGTTTATTTTCTTTCAAATCCTTTTTATTAATGTCTTCATTTCCTTTTGAGTGTAACATTTTTCTCCTTTTCACCTCTTTCCCTTAAGGCACATTCTGTGGTTAGTTTCCGAGGGCTACTGTAACCGTCACCACAGTTGGTGATTTAGAAACTTAACACAAATTTGTCCTCTCACGGTTCTGGAGGCCAGAGTGGGAAATCAGTGCCAGCAGGCCATGCTCCCTGCAAGCTCTAGAGCAGGGTCCAGGCCTGGCCTCTCCCAGCTTGCGTGGGCTCCAGGGATTCCACGGTGGTCCTAGCTCTCGGCGCATCAGTCTGAGTCCTGCCTGCATCTTCAGGGCGCTTTCTCCTCCTCTCTGTCCCTTGTGAAGGACACTTGCTGTAGGGTGGAGGCCCCGCCTCCTCTGGGGATGCTGAATCACATCCGCAAAGACCCTTCCTGCGCATCAGCTCTCAGTCGCAGTGACCTTGGGAATTAGGACGCAGACCTGTCTTTTGTGGGAACTACCACTCACCCCACTACAGTTTTCATTATTGAAATAATTTTTTTCTTTAATTTCCAATTCTTTCCCAGGTTCTGTCACCACATTTCCAAGTTTTTCTAATTTTGATTTATGTTATTCTTTTATGCACGTATCATTTTCTTAATTAACAAGCTGAAAGCCACTTGTTTTGAAATTGAAGGTTACGGTTTTGAGCTATTCTGTGGATCGTCTTGCTAATGGTTTTCATGTCTGTAGGGACTGTTCCTCTACTCCCTATTCTCTTCTTAGTTTATATGTTATATATCTTATTGTTTGTTATTTTATTATGACTTGAATAGGATTTTACATGGATACTTTTGGTATGGCTTATTTTTTAGATAAAATTTGTTTTCCTTAAATTTTAGAGGAGATATGGGTCAGGGTAACTTCTCTGATTTCACAGGGTTCCCATTTCTGTTGTTTATGTGTTGTGTAAAAAATAAATAGGTAACGGATACAACGAACACTATCTGGGTGATGGGCCCACTTTGAACACTGACCTGAGCATTGCAGAAGCGATCCGTGTAACCAAAAACATTTGTACCCCCATAATACTCTTAAACAAAACAGGGTGACATAGTGTCACATGTCTGAGCTCTGTTGCCCTCCCCACTCTTACCTGGCCCTTCTCTTCCTTCATCCCTCTTGCCCCTGGTGGGACAGTTTGGAGGTCTCATCGGGGTGCTAGCTTCACCCACTGTTGGAGCAGGGGAACGCCTTCCAATTCAGCTGCTCTTGTCATGTTGGCCGGTGCGTTTTCAGTGAACACCCATTGCCTCTTTGGGGGCCTCTGTCCTGGGTCTGTCAGATGCTCTTTTGCTTCCCTCTGCCTCCTCCTGCACGGACGGGCACAGACACTGGCTCCACGCAACTCTTGTCAGCACGGTCCTCGACCCCCTCTCCTAGGTGGCTGCTCGGCACTCTTGGCACCTGCTCAGGGCAGCCAGGGCTCCCTGCTCCACGGAGGTCGTTTCTGCTCCCTGCACGCTGCCGTCCCCCTCGCGCACAGAGAGCCCTATGTACCCCGGCCTGCGAGGGCTTGCCTTCCTGACCACACACGAGCTGTGGCGTATCTGTCTACTCCTGGGTTGCTTTCATCTCTGCCTCTCTGGTGGCTAGTGGTATACAGTAGGCTCTTAATAAAATGCTTCTTGTTACATGGAAAAAGATCAGAAGAAGCTAAAGAGACAGCAGTGTTATTTTAAGAAAAAATTTTATAAAAGTGTAGATTTTTATAAAAGTAAAGAAGGTAACACTTATACCTAATAATGAAGTTTTAAAATAATGAAATTTGCGAAAGAAATTGTCCATTAGATTTAAAGTGAAACTATAATTATTTGTGAATATGGTAAGGTATTTGTTTTGCTTTGTTTTGGTTTTTGGCCAGTTTTCTAGTTTATTTTTAAATTCTTGGTTATACACTTGGGGTCCTTAAGTTAGGTGCTGATTTCTGCAGATACAGGGAGTGTGCCTATCTTTGGCTTAGATTGTTTGTTTTCTGGATATGCTTATTATCTATGTTTCAGGTAATACCTTTTTATATTTCGAATGCAACAAATTACTTTGGTCGTATAATTGATAAACATGTGGATCTTTATGCAACTCTTAGTGCTGAAATGAATGAATATTTTAAGGATTCCAGTAATGAAACGACTGTTGAGAAGGTGGAGAAATTTGGATTGTATGGATTAGCAGAAAAAACCCTTTTTCACAGGTGACTATCTATTTAATTCATCTCTAAAGTTGTGAAGCATGAGGTAACTTTAAATGGTATTGAATTCCTACTTTCTCCTCTGCGCCCTTGACTGAATATGCGCACGTCAGCCTGGCTGGCTCCCAGGAGGATGGGGGTCCTCCCCGTGCCTGGTGCAGTTCTGCACCTGAAGCTGCACCCCAGACTCCTGAGCAGGGTAGAGTGACAGTGTCCCTGCAGACATGTATTGAGCCGTCACTGTGTGTGACATATACATACATCTTTAACTCAGTTCTTGCCAAGTTCCTATAAAATGGGCATCATTCCCATTTTACAGATAAACAAGCTGAGCCTTAGCGATGTTATGTAGATTGTCCAAGGTCAGCTCAGTAAGTGGCATGGTCAGCGTTCCAGCTCCGGCAGTCCGACTCACAGGCCTGTTCACACCCACTTTCCTGGGGTCCACCTGGTGCTGCTTGGTGATGGCCTTGATTCAGAAACTTGGAAACTTTAATTTGCTTTGAAACTTTAATGTTGTCAGAGAAAGAGATTTATTAGTGTATAAATCTCTAAGTTGTATACTTAGTATTCAAAAGTACTACGTGTCTTTATACTTATATATGCTTTAATCCACCACTAAGTGCTTTTGAAGACCTTGAGTTTTTATTTCTAGTATGGAGTAAAACCATGCAGTTGAGTCTCTTTGTGTGCTTTCCATTTAATGGTAAATTGAGGCCAAGATTATTCCCTTTTTGAAATCCCTGTGTTAAAGTGATGCTGCCGTTGTTCTCCAGGGTGCAGGTGCTAGAGGTGAACCAAAAAGAAGACACCTGGGCCCTGGACAATGTCCTTGTAAAGTTCATAGATGAAGGCAGGACTGGACTTGTCGCAAGAGACCAACTGTTGCATCTCCCGGAAAATTTCCTCACTCTCCCCCCACAGGCTGTGGAGTTCATTGTTTGTAGGGTGAAACCTGCTGACAACGAGATTGAATGGAATCCAAAGGTGAGTTATTTGGGCTTTTTTGGTTTGTTGATTTTTAGAATATATTTAACCCAGAATATGCACAGAATTGAGGCCTTGTCTGAACTGAGAGTATTGAGTTTGGGCAAAGTGCTTCGTGTTCCTGGGCAGTCGAGTGCAGTCTGCTTGGATCCTTGCTGGTGCGGGAGTGTACAGATTGCCTCCGCCATGGAACCCAGCTGTGAACCCTCAGAGAGGTGCTGGGTATCCTTGAAACTGTTGCCATCACTATCCTTAGTGCCTACAGTCTTAGACTTGGTATAAAATAGGGATTATGATGAAATAACTTGCCTGTCAGCTTAAGAAGAAGAAACAATGTCAGCACCTACAAGAACAGATACCCCAGCCACAGGGGAACATAGGTGCTGGATGCTCTCTGGAGAGGCCAGGGGATTCCACTGGGGCTGGGGGGACAGACAGAGAAGGAAAGATGGAGGCCAGAACAGCCCTCAAAGGAAGGGACGTTTCCTCTGGGCTTTGTGGATAACTAGGACGTCACCAAGAGGAATGGATAAGGCAACTGAAAGCAAAGAAGACTACCTGTGCCGAGGCGTGGGCCACAGAGGAGTGGTCCCCTGGGGGCCCATGCGGCCGTCTGTGGTGGTGTGGAAAGGCCCGGCCCTTGCTGGCCAGGCAGAGGCCTGACGGTCCTCATCCCTGCGGCGCGAGTCGTGCTCGCGGTGATGCTCCCGACTCTCCAAGAGCAGCTTACATTTTGCTTACGACAAATAGGATGTGGAAGAAGCCATTGCATTTGGCAAAGTAAAGAACAATTTGGGTTATAAACAAGGTTGTGTAAAGTAGATTCAAACATAAAATTTTAAAAAATAAAATTATAAAAAACAAGGTTAAACATTATCTAGTAAATAAACAAGTGAGTGTTTCCACAATACAGTATAAATACACAACCTTACGTTGTGAGTTTGGTAAAAATAGCATTTATCAAATAACAGTCATTTTCCTTCTTTGTAATAAGTATTTACTGAGTGTTCACTGTGTGCTGAGGCCTTGCTGGTCCTGGGGATGTCACCATCAGCAAGAAAGTTACCGTCCTTGTCCTCAGGAAACGTGGTCTATAAAGATTATTGACCACGTGTATTTCTTGAAGAGCAGCCTTCTATGGAAAAGGGGGAAAGTTCTCTTGTATGTATTTTTCCAAATTCATTTGCAGATTCAAGGGGGATGGAAACAATGTGATGGTAACTGACCAGTTTCCTCCTGCTCTGCTTTACTGGTGTGAACATGTGCAGGAAAGATTGCTCAGACGGGTCTTATCTGTTGCCCTGCTTGCGAGGAAAACAGCCAGGAAAGAGGACACAAAAGACCAGAGCCCCTCAATTCCAGTGTCACTGGTTGCAGAGCTGCTCGGTCACTGTGACTTCCTCTCGAACAGCGCGAACAACTTTCACTTCACCCTCATTGAGCTTTCAGAGAAATAAACATCCAGACAGATTGATAGTTGACAGAGGAGAGAGGGGTACACATGTCCACAGTGGGAAACATGCAGTATTAGGAGTCCAAAGGCATGAACCCTCTCCTGTTCTTGGGACTCACTAGGGAGAGACCTTGGGCAAGTTCTGGCACCTTTGTGCATCTGTCCTTGTTAGACTCTACCGTCAGCCTCGATGAAAGGCGGGTGATCACCTCTGTAACCTCATAGCGTTGCTGTGAGGCTCAAACGAAATGCATGGAATAGTTTGCAAACTATACAATGTATACTGAATAAGCCTCAGATAAAAAACTTAAGCGCTTTCTTTTTCTAGGTTACTAGGTACATTCATCATAAAATTGTTGGAAAATTGCATGATGCAAAAGTGATATTGGCTTTGGGAAATACAGTTTGGATTGATCCAATGGTAAGTGTGCAATTTTCTTAGAAAGAAATCTCTGTTTGCATGGTCCCCTAAAATTATTCAAATTATTCTAGCCTGTTACTTGAATAACCGCTTCACAGAAACAGGGACTTATTTGGGGCTGTCTTTTAGGGAGAGGTGTTTTTCATGTTATTTGGGTCATAAATTTGGTTGTGGGTTTAGCTTTTGTTCGGGGGAGTATTTTACATTGTGACCCAGTGCACACATGCATTTGTGTGTGTGTGATAGACCTGCACTCACACACAGACAGCTGAACAAAAGTTTCATGAGACTTCTTACTACACGTGACATTCTCTAAGATTTAAGTTCTGTTTCTCTTTTTCAAGCATTGATTGTGAACCATGAAATCACCCTCGCAATCCACTGTCCACACCATTTGAGAGGCCCCAGGGCAGTGACTGCTGTGACAGCCACTGTCTTTTCTAGTTTGTAAATGATCCTAACGACCTGAGACATGGTCGGTGATGTTGAGGATTCCAGTCCCTGGGCATTCGGAGACAGGTGCTGTCACGTTCACAGTTTGTACCGCGTAGTTATTGAGCACTGCCACGTGCTAGGACCAGCACTGGGCTCCTGGGCTCCGTCTGTGAACAACGGAGACGTCTGTGAACAACAAGACAAAGCCGCCTGCCCTTGCAGCGGATTGTAGGGGAGGGAGGGGTGAGTACTGGACAAACTCCGTCTCTCCTCCGAGGCTGGCACCACCCCTTTCTGCTCCGCTCTGAGAATTCTACTGCTCAATTCAAAGTTTTGCTGCATTAGACTTAAATCTTAATTATTATGATTATTTATAAGGCTTAAAGGAATTCAGTTTATAAAAGTTGTTTTGCTGAATGTTGTTTCTAACGTGTTAAAAGAAGAGTTTGTGTATAAGATTTAAGAGTAAGAGGAGAAAATCATTTTTAGAAGAGAAAAAATAGATGACCAGTGCAGGTAAATGAAGAGATTTGGGGGTCTTAGTTGATGTTGTAATAGTTAATATTGTAGTTGTTCTTTATTGGAGAAAAAATGGAAACTTTATTAAGCAGAGATTTTTAAAACTATAGCTAAGGGAACGAAGCAAAAAAGAAAACCCGCTGGGCAAATATGATTCCACAGCTGCAAAGTATATTACAGTGTCCACCGGCACGCTGGAGGGAACCCAGACCCCCCCCCCCCACTTCCCTTCTCCACCGAGGCCTGCTACATCCCAGTTTGAGTGCAGAAAGGCTCTGCACGTTCCCAGCTGGGGACGTGTTCCCAGGGTTCCCTTAGGAAAGTGCCCAGCCAGTGCCAGCCTTGCCCACCCTCCCCTACCATGCAAGGGCTGCTCAGTCCTGGGTCCACACCCCCATCAGCAGAAATGAGACTGTTGCAGATTTTCGTGTTTTACTTCATTTTGTATAAATTGAAGTAGATGAGAATGTTTTAGTTGCAGAGAAGACAAATGGAGGAAACAGTCTGGAACGTGGAATGTAGGCCTCGGCGGGGGCCCTTTCTGGGCACACAGGGACTCTGAGCCTTGGGATTCTCCTTGTTAATAGAGATAAAAGTCATTGAGTAAGAATCAGAAAAATACAAGAATTTTGTGTCTGGTTACAGCATTACACATTGGTCTTGACTAGGGGTTTTATCCCAGGATTCAATCTTGGCCCCACCCCACACCTGATCATATTTCTGGGGCACAGGGCTGGGCTTTGGGAAATTCTGACGCAGCCTCAGCTATGAAATGCAGATGCTGCCGTGGGAAGCCCTCGCACTGGCGACCTGCGCAGTGTGCGTCAGACGTTGCAGAGAGACGAGAGGCCGTGTGAGAGTATCTATGATTCCGTTACAGTTCACAGAGTGATTCCTGCAAATGCTACATTTTTTTCTTTGATTCAAGGTGCATATTACAAACCTTTCAAATTTGAAAACTTCTGTCATTGACTATAATGTTCGAGCTGAAATTTTGTCAATGGGAATGGGCATTGATAATTCAGAACATACAGAACAACTGAAAAAATTATACGAAGGAGCTAAAATGCCAGCGTTTGAAGAGAGCCTAGGCCACACTCCGTAAGTGGATTTCTCTTTCCCTTTTAGAAGAGCCGATTTGTGGGAATAGAACGCACAAGCGTTAAGGCCACTTTTTATGACAGTAGAGTAGTTTAATGAGTCTCCATCCCGTCGCTTGGCTGTAATTATTACCAAGATTTGGGACCCTTGTTTTATTCATACCCCAGCCCATACTCTTGTTTTTAGTGGAATATGATAAAACAAATCTCAAATATATTATTTCCCCTGCATCTCTTACACAAAGGGTTTTTGTTAACTTTCTACTGACAAATCGCACACACGGAGATGTGCACACATCAGTGTGTGGTGTGATGGGTTTCTAAGCGCACTTGTGACCAGCCCCAGATCAAGAAACAGCCCAACTCAGAGCCTCCTCTTCCCCCTCCCCACCCCCCTTCCCAGGAGGAGCCATTCTCCTGACCGGGAAAACACAGGTGGGTTTTCCCTGGTTTTGTACTTTGCATAGAATCGTGCAGTGAGTCTCTTTTGTGTCTAGCTGCTTTAACTCAGCATTGTTTGTGAAATTTATCCACGCTGTGCACGTAGCTGTAGATCTAAGTTCTCGTCACTGCACAATTGTTCTCTTGTATGAATATACCAGAGTGTGCTCCCCCATTCTACTGCTGACGGGAAGTTTCCAGCTCTGGGTGCTTCAGTAGTGGTGCTTTAAACATTCTCGTACTCACCTTTCGGTGCACCTGCAAGTACATTTCTCATGGAATGTGGTTGCTGAGTCACAGACGAAGCTACTGCCCAGCAGTTTTCCAGAGTGGCCGTGCTGGTGTCCGGGCCCACGAGCAGATGGGAGACTGGAAGGTGCACCGGCCACCCCAGAGGGGACGGCAGGCCAAGCGTATGTGTCCACAAGAGGATCTGTTTCAGTAACTCCTTCCAATCAGGAAGAAAACTGCAGACAGGAAAGCAGGAAAAAGACGTGAACAGCAGCTTAAAAATGTCCGATTAACATGTGAAAAGGTGCTGAACCGCACTGGTCTTGGGGAAATGCAAATTACAACTACAGTGAATGACACCGCCAGGTGGAATGAGAGAGAGAAAGTACATAGCGAGTGTTGGCGAGGATGTGGAGCAACAGGCTTTTAAAAACTTGACTAGAGTGCTGTGATCACATCTAAAAATCTTAACGGTAATTTCTTAAATTGTGTGTGTTTTCTTTATTGTGATAAAATACACACAACGTAAAATTTGCCATTCTGACTATTTTTCAGTGTGTAATTCAGTGGCATTTAGTACAGTCACAGTGTTGTGCAGCCGTCATCACTATCCATTTCCAGCCAGAACTTCTTCACCCTCCCGGACAGAAACTCTGTACCACTGAGCAGTAATTCCCTGCTCCTCCTCTGCCCAGCCCTGGTCACCTCTGCTCCGCTTGTCCCCGTGAGTCCGCCTGCTCCGGGCCCCTTGCTCTAGAGAGATGGGAGCCGTGCGAGGGTGTTGAGCGGAGGGACGACTGGAATAGAAGACGGCCCTTGGCTGCTGCGTTAATGCGTTAAGAATTAGACTGAAGGGGGGACCAAGGCTGTGCCAAGAGTGTAGGGCGGGGCGATGCAGGTTTTGTGGGGGTGGCGTGAAGTCTCTGGCTTCCGACGCTGGAGCTGGTGAGGCGGACGAGGGGAGCTCGGCCAGGCCGGCCGACAGGCCAAGCGAATGAGGACCGGCCACGGGGCTTAGCGGTCATGGGTGACCTCGGGAGAGTCCTAAGGTGTGTAGCTAAAAGTAGGGGGATTTAAAAGAATGTGGCAAAAGTGAAAATAATTTGTAATCTAAAGTTTTTTAGTTTTCTGTCATAATAAAATTGGGTATCTGTGCGGTTAGGATACCAGTTGGTTTACACACACTTTCAGGACACAGTTTTTCCATACGTATGAGATGTTCTGTTAGAAGTGAAGATGTGACAGTGGAGTAGATTTAATCAGAACGAGGCTCAGTCCCTTAGGGAAGCACTGCTGGTGAGCCCAGCTCTGTGCAGAGGCCCCGCATGCTCCCTCTCCACACTGGGGTCTTGTCACGGAGCAGGGAGTGTGACACAGACGTGGTCGTGACACGGGCGGAGAGGGGCAGAGCACTGGGAGACTGTCCCAGGAGAGCGCGTCCATGCAGCTCTTGGAGAACGGGAGCGATGTGACAGGGGGAGAGGGAGCTGGGAGGAGTGTTCACAGTTGTGGGGAAGCAACCTTTCGAGAAAGGATAAGAAGATGGGCGAGCTGGGGGCAGATTGGCGTAAACGGTGAGTGGCAGGGTTTGGTGGAAAGAAGGTCTGCAAGGCTGGGTTGGCAGCTGGTCAAGTCGCAGCATTTCTGACGCAGCACTGAGTAGACAGACGGCGTGTGGGTTGCGGAGAGCCAGTGTGCGGTGACACGGGTGGGAAGCGCGGGCAGTCATCTGGATCAGAAGCGAGGAAGGTGGCACCAGGGGACAGACAGATCTGGAAGCCACCGACAGGACTTAGTGAGTGGCAGATGTAGGGAGTGGGTTTCCCAGAGAGCAGCTTATTGGCAAGGAAGAGAAACTGCCGAGTTAGGCTTGGGGCGTGTTTCCAGGTTATTGAAAGCACAAACCTAGAGCTCGGGAAGGACGCTGGGGAGGCTCTCGGTTTGCTGGCACCTGGGGAGCGTGTGAGGAGGCAGGAACAGGCCTGGCAGAGGAGGATCCGGTGGGGAGGTTGGTGCCAAGGTGAGGGCAGAGAGTGGGTGACCACACCAGGGTGGGGAGGCCACTGGGGGTCCCTGCGTGGTGGCTGGCCTGGTGCGCTGCCCCTGCCACCTGGGTCGTGAGTGCCACAGGCTTCCTCTGTGGCCCTCAGAAGTCCCCCTGGAGACACACGCACACCCTCCTCACAGGCGTGTGTGTCGCTGCATGTGTCTGCATAGGCCTGCTCGTTCGGGCTTGCGTGACCTCTGAAGGAGACACAAAAGATGCATTACGTTGCCCCCAGGAGGAAGGGAGCTGGGGTGGGGAGCAGGTGTGAGGCAGAGGTTTTCACTGTACAGACCTCATTGCTTACTCTAAAATACGGAACCACACGGATGGTTACTTGTTCAAAAAACCAAAAGAATAACACAGTTTAAATTTTTTAAAAGAATGAGGCAGCCCTGGCCGGGTGAGGTGGCTCATGCCTGTAATCCTAGCACTCTGGGAGGCCAAGGCAGGAGGATCACTTGAAGTCAGAAGTTCGAGACCAGCCTGAGCAAGAGCGAGACCCCGTCTCTACTAAAAAATAGAAAGAAATGATCTGACAGCTAAAAAAAAAATATATATATATATATATAAAAATTAGCCGGGCATGGTGGCGCATGCCTGTAGTGGCGTGGTGGCGCATGCCAGCTACTCGGGAGGCTGAGGCAGTAGGATCGCTTAAGCCCAGGAGTTTGAGGTTGCTGTGAGCTAGGCTGACGCCACAGCACTCACTCTAGCCCGGGCAACAGAGCGAGACTCTGTCTCAAAAAAAAAGAAAAAGAATGAGGCAGCCCTCTATGCACTGATATGAAATCATCTCTAGTTATTAAGTTTAAGAAAATGAAGGAATTTGGTAGGTTTCCATGTCTTTAAATGTGTGTGTTCTAGATAGAAACATAGATGGCAATGTTTCCTTTTTTATGTAAAGAATTCTTTGGACCGTCCCAGACCCAAACTGGGAACAGGGATGGTCTCTGGGAAGATGGCCCGAGAGACTGGGGTGGGGAGGAGGGAAAACTGGCTTTTCCTTTTCTGCCCTTTGATACCTTTTGAAGTGGGTCGCAGTGTAAGCTGTTACTCTCACAGCTCAGTGAATCTGGAAAGACAGACATTTTGGCAAATGAGTTAGTGCCTTTCTTCGGTGATAATTACCGGGTCTGACTCCAGGGTAACAGGCACTTCACAGTCACTTGTTGCCCTCCCCCTCCTCCTCCTCGGGAAGCTCCTGTAGAGAGCCACCTGTGCCTGCGTGCCTCCTGAAGGCCCGAGTTAACCTGCACCTCTCCTGTCTAGGACGCCTCCTGCAGCAGAAGATGCCACCTGCCTGCAGGACACACAGCAAGGGAACGAGGGTGCGGACAGAGAGGCCGACCCCGAGACGAACTCAGAAAACCAAAAGCCCGGTGGGTACTTGTTATTTGAAAGGCGGTTAACTTCAATCATCAACATTTGGGTATTTTTCAATGTTTAGACTTTCCACTTTTAGGTGAAATGTTGAGAAGGTGACATAAACTAATATTATCTAACTGTTCTATTTTTGACAGTTCAGCTTCCAGTGTTTGTTTTCTGCAACTGTTTTCTTTCCTTTATTTGAGGTATGATGTGTAGCCAGTGAAGTGTGCTGGTCTTGGGTGAACAGCTCGTCAGAGTGTGTGCGTGTGTGTATGTGTGTGTGTCCGTCTGTCCGTCAGCCACACCCACATCCAGCTATTGAGTGTCTCCAGAACCCAGCAGTCTCCTGTCTAGACCCCTCCCCAGCGACCACTGTTCTGATTTCTGTCACCAGCAGTTTTGCTGAATCGGGAAGTATATAGTATACACTCTGGCTTCTTTCAATGTAATTTTTTTATCAGCAAGCTGTATTCTGTAATACTAATGTTCCACAATTTATCTATCTTGTTGCCTACTGATTTCTATTTTGGGCTATTGTGATTCAAGCTGCTATGAACATTCTTGTTCAAGTTTTTGGATGGAAGCTTCCAGTGTTTTAGGTTGAGAAGTTTAAATTGCGTTGTTGTAGAAAATGTCACGTTTGGCCTATTGGCTGCTGTTCTGGAAGTCATCTTTAGCGGGGTCCTGACAGGTTAAGGTAGCACCAAAGAAGCTGGAGCGTTTGTATCCCATGGTCAGCAATTGTAATGTGGTTCCTCTTCAAAAGAGTAACTTGACTTTCCTGATCACTTAATTTTAATATTTGTCAAAAGCTGTTTTATTTTAAAATGTTATGTTTTACTAAGTGATGTTCATTTTAATTTTTTATAATTATTCTTTACAACTGGATACTTGGCTTACTATGAGACTCATACTCTTATATAAGTGATTCCTCATCTAAAAGTTGCATAAGGGCCAGGGGTGGTGGTAATCCCAGCACTTTGGGAGGCCAAGGTGGGAGGATTGCTTGAGGCCAGGAGTTTGAGACCAGCCTGGGCAATATAGCAAGACCCTGTCTCTACAAAACTTAGCTGGGCATGGTGATGTGGGCTTGTAGTCCTAGCTACTGAGGAAGCTGAGGCAGGAGGATCGCCTGAGCCCCGGAGTTGGAGGTTACAGTGAGCTGTGACGACACCACTGCACGCCTGCCTGGGCAACAGAGCGAGACCCTGTCTCTTAAAAAAATAAAAGTTGTATAAGGTGCAAAAAAGTATATCTGTGCGAGTACATCATGGAGTTGCCTATGAATAACCTGCAGGAAAATCTGACTTTGATTTGTACAGAAACTTCATCCGAAAACACTGAAGATGCTTCCACTAGCAAAACCGCACAGCCAGGTCTGAAAAGGTATGTCCACCCATTGCTGGGGGTCGCTTCGCTTCACTGGTGGATGAGTGTTGACGAGCTCGCAAGTCTTTCTCTTCTTTCTAGCTTCCACCCACAAATAAAGTGGTTCCAAAAAGATGATGCTGTCATCTTAAAGATAAGACTAAGGAATGTAAAAGATTACAAATGTAAATATTTTAGAGATAGAGTCATCTTCAGGTAGGTTTATATATATCTTATAAAGTAAAATAGAAATAATTTCTGTTTTAAATAAATAGATTAAAAGGCTGACTTTATTTCTTTTTATAAATCCTAGTGCCTGGGTGGGAGACAAATTTTACTTGGCTGATATGGAGCTACAGGCCAACATAATAAAAGATGACTGCAAATGCGTAATTAAAAATGATGAACCTGTAATCACTCTGGCAAAAGAGAGAAGAGACTCTTGGTGTCGCTTACTCAAACGGAGGGTGAGTTGGAAAGAACTGCAGCTGGCTGGTCTTGACACCCTGGGCATGTCCTGTTCACTCACTCAGTGTAAACTGTTCTGTTGAACAGAACCCTAATGTGACTTTTGATTTTGATCACTGGGAAGACTGTGAAGAGGACAGCCACTTCTCCAAGGGTAAGATTCGGAGCTCCCCTCCCTAGAGGGGTGGTAAGTCCTGGGGGCCGTGGGGGGACACAGTCTCACGCCTTAGGCCGACCCACCCAGGGACTCGGCTTCTGTAGGGTGGACTGTTCATGTAAAGCCCTTAGACATGTAAAGCCATTAGACAAAAGACATTAGTTTGCTTTTTGTGGTTGGTCTTGGTGCTAAAGGTTCTGGTTTGAGTACTTATCAATGCTTGGTTATAAACACACCTTGTTATAACACTTTTACAGATATTCTTTGTAGGAGAATAATTTATAAGCAGACAAATTTTACCTGCTCATTTCTTGCCTAAAATAAGTTGCAAGACAGAGCTGGAACCCAGGGATTTTTTCTGCATTGACCAAAGTAACGGGGGAGAAAAGATTTGCTAATTAGTCTACACTTAACATATTTTTATAATATCTAACTCTTTTAGTTGTAAGTTCTAAAAACCTGCCCTACAAAGTGACAGAGGCGGTTGAAAGCAGTCCCACGACGTCAGAGGATGAGAAAAGTGAGAGTGACTGAGAATGTGCGTTAAATCCTGGGAGCGGCCGGAAGGCACTGAACAGAAACGGACATTGCCACGTGCGGGGAAGTGAGGACAATCACAGGCAGACCTTTTCACCTGGTGCCGGGACTGGTAATGGAGAGAAATTCTCAGTGGGTTTAAAAATGGGCTGGTAAGAAGACGACTGTGGAAGGAGAGAAAGCAGAGAGAGGACGTGCTGGTCTAACCGCCCGGCCCTTGCAGCTCGACTGGCAGCAAAGCACGGCGCTCGCTCGGGGAATGAAATGTCGTCTCTGGAGTTTGTCCGTTTGGTATGGTTTGGTTTGGTTTGGTTTGGTGTTTTCATTTAGACCTGTGTTTGGTCCCTTGCTAAAACCTGGTCATAGGCGTGCGGGCTGAGGCTTCCAGCTTACAGATTCACACTCAGCCACTGTTTGACAAACCCTTTCAGCCCCGAGTGAGCTGGGGTTTGACATACCCGTCTGTGTGTCCAGGACTTTCGGTATTAAGATATTGGTAGCTACTAAGAGTAAGTTCACTTCTGATAAGAGAGTCCAGGGATAAAAATGAGATTGCCTCAGCGATGCCAGCAAGACCCAGCGCTTTCTGGAGGTGACGCTGCTGGTTCTAAATAGTATCTTGGATAGACAGAGTCCTGAGCAAATGAGACAAAGGTTTCTTTTTAGTGGAAACTTAACAGGACCTGTGCGGTACCTGGAGGTAACCCTCAAACACCTGGAGATGGTGTTCATGACCATAAAGCATTCGTGACCCCATGAAGGGGTAAGGCTGTAGCACCAGGGGTCACCTCGTTCCTTGGGAGGAGAGCGTGCAGGCATGGCCACGTAGACAGGAGTGCCCGGAGGCCGGCTTGCTCTGCTCACTGCGAAAGTCACAAAGGGGAGCTGCTGGGAAATTTAAAGCCCCACGCACTTCCTCAGGATCAGGCTTTAAGTGTCGCTAGAAGTGGAGAAGAACACGGACAGAACATGACTATCGCGTGACTGCCCCAAGATCTTTATCTTTTTACATCAAAAAGCAGGATGCCCCAGTTTATGTATGCCCCGGGTATGAGCCACCGCTCACCTCCAGCTGTCCATGAGCAGGTCTGGAGTACACCCTGCCTCAGTTTCCTCATCTGTAAAATAAGACATCCTCGGGGAGTGCCGCAGGGTGCGGCTGGGTCAGGGGCCCAGACCACTGCCTCCCTGGGAGGATGTGGCGTCCCCCAGACACTGCCAGGAGCACGTCCTGCTGCTGCGATTCTCATAGGTTGGCCGGCGGATCTCAAATCGGCCCGTGAGGGAAGACAGTGCTTTTCCTTTTTCGTAGCTAAACTGGGCAGGTTCTTCAGGAACTAGAAGGTTCTGTTGTCTTTGCTGGCAAAGGTGTTGACTCTGGAGCTCTCCATGGCCTGGTCGGTGTGGCTTTGGCGCTCGCTGTGTTGGAGGTCCGGGTCAGTGACTGGGCCTCCCGAGACGTGTCCTGGGGGCTTGCCGTGAGCGCCGGCTGCCTGCCCTTTGTGCTGGGTGGTGTCGCAGAGCTGCAGGGAGGTGTGTTTCCCACGTGCAAACGGGTCCGCCCCTCGAAGACACACCGCGAATTCTCTTGTGTGGTCAGTTCACACACAGCTAAATGAAAGTGTTGAGGAGGAAGGCTGTGTGTTTAAATCTCAATTTCTTTTTTCAGACATTCAATTTTTCTAATACTTGAAGCTCTGAATAATATTTTGTAGGACATAGGATGCTGACTGTGTAAACAATTAGTATTTTTTTCTGTACTGCTATTAATATGTGTGATTTCAAGTTTTGGGTAAATTTCTGAAATGGAGGTAAAAGTACTTTCGTCTCTGTGCTTCCAAAATTGCTCACACACTTACACAGTTGTGGTGTGAACGTCTTTTGTGGAGTAGCATCAATAAAATTTCAGTGTTCCCACAGAAATGTTACTTTTTACTTTTTTAAAACAATATTTTCCAAATGCCAAATAAAATTTTATTTACCACACTTTCTGCTTTGACTGCATGCCAGTGAGGGCTGCTGTGGAGCCAGGGATGCTGCCCAGGGCCAAGGCCCGGTGAGCACGTGCCTTGGAAGGTTCCAGAAGGGCAGTTAGCTTTGCAGTGGGGGCCTTGGCATTCGGCCTGCGCAGACCTGCCACGTTGATTGTTGGGGTAGACGGTAGCTAGTAAAACATTAGTACTGTAAAAATCTATATCAGTTAAAGCAAAAATGTCATCAGTTTTATATAAAAGAACAGACCTTATTGGTCATTGAGTTTAAGGAACACCCTTTATTTAAGTAAGTGTGATGTTGCCACCACAATGGTGGTAGTTTCTGCCTCCACCTCTGTTAGGTGACATCTTCACCTGATAACTTTAACACACACCTGTCACTTCTCTTATCTGGAACCCCACCCAGAGAATTAAGGATATCTAAAAATAACATTATAAACATCTGAATACGTTTTTTTCTTAAGAAAAAAAATCAGAAAGAAATAACCACAAATATTGCTTATAAAAATAAATTCATCACAGCCCTGGCTTGGCTGTAAGAGGCAGCACTTGTTACTCGGTATCGTCCTCTGGCGGGACAGCTTCAATCAGCATCTGCAGGTGCATGGTGACAGGCTCTGGAATAAAAGTCGGTAAATAAGTGCGGTTAGAAAAATGTAATCTCAAAGCTTCACCACGACTGTTGGTGAGCTGTGATGTTGTTCTTACTCTTTGGTGATGTGCTGCCTCTCAGACCCTACACTCAGGGCATGGCTGGTGTTTAGAGCTAATCAGATCCATCCTGGTAGCTACACTGGGTCTTTGGAGATAAGTTATTGCCCATTAAAAAATTAGAAGGCTGCTAAATATTTTATTGCCACCAAACAATTTACACGCTAGGAAACAGACCGGTGACCACCTCACTGCGTGGTGAAGATCTCACGAAGGCTTTGAAGGCTTTCGTAAAGGGGGCTTCCTGCAGCTGAGTCTGCCGTGCAGGGTGAAACACTGTGAGTCTAATACAGTTACAGACTTTTTAAAAAATAGGTGTAATTCAGAGTTTCTTTTGATGTACTTTGACACAAGTGCTTTCTTTTTAGAAGCGAAAGTGGCTAATGCAGCTAAACTTTTAAACAATTGTCCTAAAATACATGAGGATCAGGACTGCTGAGTGGAGAGGGAGGCCTGTGCCTGGGGCATCGTGAGGCGTAGGCCCCATCCCCAGTCCCAGCTCCGTCGTTCTGTGTGTCTGGGATGCCGCTGACCCTCTTAGAGGATGTCTGCATATCAGGCCAAAGAAAGAGGTGCTCCAGGGATGAGAAGTACAGCGTGAATGTACTTAACACTGCTCAACTATACACTTAAAAGGGGTTAAGATGGTAACTTTTATGTTATGTGTATTTTACAATTAAAAAGAAAACAGTGTGCTCCCTTCCTACTTGTTAAGAGTAATTGACAGGAACACAAAGATCAAGGGGGTGGACCCAGAGGTAGGACCCAGAGAGTGGGTTGTGTCCTCCTGATGAGGACGGGGGATCTGCTGGCAGGAGAGATCCTGTGATAGAAAAAGCCTTGGCAGAACCGGGACAGACGCCGTTTGTAGGATGCTGTGCCTGTCTGCGTTTCGGTAACAGCTGAACCGTCCTCCTGTTGATACTCACTTGAGATTTTCTGAGCCCATCCAAACTTGTAGTAGACGAAAAGGAAGTAGAAGATAAGGCCACTCAATATAAACAACACGCAGTAGAGATACTCCCAGGTGGGGGCACTGATGATCGGGGCCAGCACCAGAAACACGGCTATGAAAGTCACCAAGATGGGGATGGCAACAGGCACCTGGAAGCAGAACAGCAGGTGTCATGGTTTGGCCATGTGCATTTGTTTGCTTTTTGAAACTTTTCTTTAAAAACAAACTGATAAAGAAGAGCATAACGCACTCCACGTGCGCCCCCCCCTCCAGTTTCAATAACTTTTACCCAATTTTTCCAATCTCCTTTCCTCCACTCCACCTTTTCTCCCCTAGAATATGAAGAAAATACCAGACGTCATGTCATTTTACCTGCGAAATATTCAGTATGCATCTCTAGCTAATGAAGACTTTCTGTTTTTGACATGTTTCTTCCCTCCCCTATTTTTCTTTAATCTTGTCATTGATTTGTTGGAGAAATTGGATGACTTATCTTCTAGAATGTTTAATTTTAGCTTTGCCCGATTGCTTCCTCCTGGTGTCGTGCAGCTTGCTCCTGTCTCCCCTATTTCCTGAAAGCTGGCGGTTAGTTCCCAGCTGGACCAGTGCGCGTCCTTTTGTAGCATATGTCACGAAGCACAAAACATGTGACTGTCCCACTTCTGAATTGCTGAGACGGTGAGTGGGGGAGGGAGAGCGGTCCCATCCCACCATGATAAATGTCCCCATTAACTGTTCATGGTTTTGCACCAAAAATACAGGTAAAAATTACAGACGATCATTTCATTGATTTGTTACCTCATCAAGGGTTACAAAATGGCAATTTTCTAACTCTGTCATTCATCTGAAATTCTATAATATAATGGAGAACTTCGATTATTTGGTTATTCTAAATTGAAGGTTGTACAGGAAAGGCAGGGTAAATGCTTGATTCTTTTTCTTTTCAGAATGATGAGTTGGGCCCTTGAGACTTGTAAAGGTGACTCCCACGCACCCATCTTGATGTATTTGGTGGGTTTTGGTCCATTGTGGTCACTCTTCATGATGTTCAGAATGTCCTGTTATGGCCTAGCAGGAGCCCCTCAGACTGGCCTCCGGGCCCTCATGACGGGACCCCGGTGTGTTCCGAAAGCTCTCGCGCCTTGTGCCAGGGCAGGATGTGTCAGACCTGGATCCATCCACCTCTCCAGGGAGCTTTGGTTCCTTTTAGTGGGAAATAGCATTTTAAGACCATACTCCGGGTGACTGGAGGACTCACTGTTCTTTTACCAGGACAGAAATAATTTGTTTTTAAGAGGGGAAAAAATTTCATGAATTCATACTGATGATTCCAATTCAAAGGTAAGATATTACGTGGGTTTTTTTTTTTTTTTTCCTTCCTATGCTTTAGACCTGTATCTTTTTTTCTTGTGCTTTGGAAAATCTTGTTTCTTAATAATTTTAACATAATTGCTTATTTGCTTTTTATCCTATAATGTACCTATAATGAATTTCAAAGTAACTATGCCAGCAGTACTGTTATTATCAACCTCCTATTGACTGACATTTGGGTTGTGTTATACCTTTTGCTAATGCTGCAGTAAATAATGTATATATTTCATATTTTTGCCAGTTTCATTTAGGGATAGATTTCCTCAAAATGGGTTGGCTGGGTCAAAGAGTAAATTTTTCTAGATAGTGCCAATTTTCCTTCATGTGGGAAACCATTTGTATTCCACTAACAATGTATGAGAGGGCCACTTCCCCACAGCCTCATCAGTGGATCATGGCATCAGACTTTTGGATTTCTACCCATCTGATAACAGATGGGTAAGAAATTGGCGTCTCATAATTTTGGCATGCGTTCCCTTAGTAGGAGCAAAGTTGAGTTTGTTAGGGGATTTTGTGTGCATTTTTAAGTGTCATTGCATTTTTCCTTTGAACTGTTTTTATATCTTTTGTCCATTTTTCTGGAAAGTTTTGGTATTTCCTATCTCAATTTTTAGAAACTCTTTATATTAAGGATATTAGCCTTTCTTATATTACTTGCAACTGTTTTCCCTGTTATATGTTTTTAAGTTTCTTTTTTTAAAGGCATGCATTTTTATTTTATTAAGGTTGCGTTTATCAATTTTTGCCGTTACTAACTTCTGGATTTTTGAATCATAGGAACATTTTCCCCATTCTTGGATTTATAAAGCAATTTATGTTTTCTTTATGTATTACACTGTAATATTTAAATTTTAGAACCTTTATATTTTAAGTGTCCTCCTTTTTTAGGTTTTTCCTGGGTATTCTTATTTATTCTTCAATATGAAGTTTGTAATTAACTTACATAACTCCAGGAAAAAATATTAGATGGTCCTTTTTTTATTGCAGTTGCATTAAATGTCTAAATTAACTTAGGTCACCACTGATATCTTTCTGCTGTTGAGTTTTCCTATCCAAGAACATGTATGAATTTCCATTGATTTAAGCTTACACCTTTATGTCTTTCAGGAGTATTTCAGAGTTTTGCAGCTATGCTTAAGAGGCCTAACATCTTAAGTTTATGGGTAGGTTGGTTGTTTTTTGTGCTTTTGTTTTGTTTGGTGAAATGAAGTATTCTGTTATTATCTTTTCATTGGATATCATTTATATAAAGTGTGTTAATTTTATATCTTACTACTTTTTCTTGTAGTTTTTTCTTTGATCCTTTTAGGTCTTCCAGATATACAATTATATTATCTTTTACAGGAGAGAATTTTAGAAACTTTAAAAAGTCTTTTTTGCTAGGTTTGGTGGCTTATGCCTGTAATCCCAGCACTTTGGGAGGATCGCTTGAGGGCAGGAGTTCAAGACCAGCCTGGGCAGCATAGTGAGACCCTGCCTCTACAAAAAAATTAGCTGGGCATGCACCTGTAGTCCTAGCTACTTGGGAGACTGAGGCGAGAGGATCACTTGAGCCATGATTGGGCCACTGCACTGGAGCCTAGGTGACAGAGCGAGACCCTGTCTCAAAAAGGAAAAAAAGGTCTTTTCTAATTGTCTCCACGTTGCTTTTTTCTGTCTAATGGTCTTGTTAACAAAATGATAGTAGGAATAGAAAGCATTCTCATTCCTAACCTTAGCAATGATCTTTCTAGTGCTACCATGCTACTTTACCAATTAAAATTGTTTTTAGCCTTGGGTGGGGGGAGGTGGGGGGTGTGTGTGATATCATGTTGAGAAAATACCTATAAATTCCTATTTGTATCATTAATGTGTGTTGAATTTTATCTATGGAGGTGATCACAGGGTTTTTCTCCATAGGCTTATCAATGTGATGAATGATAATCCATGAATTAAACTTTCAATGGATTTTCTAATTTTATCCACCTTTGCATAGACTGGAATTGGTCATGATACATTATCTTTTAATATAACTGGATTCTGTTTAATTTAAAATTTTAATATCATTACTAGGTGAGATTGCTCAGTAATTTTCCCCTTTTTTGTGCTTTGTAAGGTTTTGGTATCAGTGTTACAGTTTGTAAAAATAATTAGAAAATCGATAAAACAACTCATAGCTAACCTTAAATGGAGAAAGCACAAACACACAAGTAAAAACTAAAAGTGGGAGCTGGGCGTGGTGGGTCAGGCCTGTAATCCCAGCACTTTAGGAGGCTGAGGCAGGAGGGTCGCTTGAGGCCAGGACTTTGAGACCAGTTAGGCAATACAGTTAGACCCCATCTCTACAAACAACTATAAAATTAGCTACTCAGGAGGCTGAGGCAGGAGGATCGCTTGAGTCCAGGAGTTCAAGGTTACAGTGAGCTATGATTGGGCCACTGCACTCCAACCTGGGTGACAGAGCGAGACTCTGTCTCTAAAAAAAAAATAATAATAATAAATGGGGAATGAATCTCCAGATTTTTTAAAAAAAAATCATAAGACTATTTTTGCATAGCTCTATACAAATAAATTTGAACACTTAGATGAAATGGACAATTTTCTAGGAAAATATAATTTACTAAAACTGATCTTAGCAGAATTAGAATCACAGGCAAAATCTAAAAATCAGATAATTCCAGTATTACTTTTATTCCAGATCATTGAAAAAGAAGGAAAACTTCAAAAAGTCAGCTTGATTGCTAATTATTCCCTCATTCATTCATTTCTGTTTTTATCTTTTCTAATACCGTAAGTTCTTTCATGTTATTAATATCTTCTCTCTTTTGGTTTTCTTTATGTTCTTTCTCCTGCTTTTTGAGTTGCCTGTTTAGTTTGTTTTTATTCTTTTCATTTTTACTGACAAATATTTAATGGAATAAAACTTTCTCAAAGCACTATTTAGGCTGTGTTTGTTGATTAAATATCCTGTTTCTATCATTATTTTTAGGAATTTATGTACTTTCATGTCTTATTTCCTCTCAGACCCTAAAGTTAATTTTTTTCCTTTTGTTAATTTGCTGTTTGGTTTAATTATAGAAAGAGAATGTGGTTTGTATTATTTTTAATTTTTTTGGAAATGTCAGGGTTTCTTTGTGGCATTAAAGATGGTCAGTTTTCAGAGGCGTCCCATACTCACTTGGGAAAGGTGTGTTTGCTGCTGTTGGGGTTCAGAGTTATGTGTAAATCTTTAAGGTCCATCTTGTCTTGTCATATTTTTTAGATCTTCAGTCACTTTTGCCAGTGATATGTCTGGGTCTGAAGGAGTTGTTTCCAAGTCGCCTATTATTCGTGTGTTTGTTTCTCCTTTTATTTTCCATAGTTCCTGCTTTGTAAAGATGGTTGCCATATGAGTTGGTGAATAGGTTTTCATAACTATGTCTTCATTATGGATTTAGCCTTTAGCATAACTAAATGGTCTTTGTCTTAAGTAATGCTTTGGGCCTGAGTGCTTATCCAGTAAGATCACGACCCCTGTTTTCTGTGTATTCATTTGCCTGATAGTATTTTGCCTGTCCTTTCATTTTTAACTTTTTATAGCTGTGAAGACCTGCCTGAAAAATCTTTTTCTTTTAACTAAGTCCATTTATTCACACAATTGCTAAGTTTGATCTCCATTCTCCCATGCTGTTTATATTTCTGTATACCAGCATCTTCTACTTACTATCAGTCTTCTGCCTCTTAAGTATGACATACTATGGGGAAACACTATCATGCATCATATGAAACCTTATATTCCCAAGTAATGTGCTTAAATATATCCAAAACACAGTAAATGCATGTATATAAATAACATATTACCCAACACATATTACATAAGATAGTAAACTTCAAAATGATTTCCTGGTGGTCAGTTAACATAATGGTTGCCTTTAATACAATAACATGGCCTTGTAACATCTGGACACACACGTGTGTAATTCTGGTATGTGTAGGATTTGGAATGAACTTTGAAACTTTTATCACACGTCTTATTAAAAAATTGAATTTTTTCATGTAAATATCAGCTGTAAATGAAAGTATTGAGAGATTCATAGATTCTATGAAGTTTTGGGGTGTTAAAAACTAATAAGCAGGCCAGGTGCGGTGGCTCACGCCTGTAATCCTAGCACTTGGGAGCCCAAGGCGGGCGGATCGTTTGAGCTCAGGAGTTCGAGACCAGCCTGAGCAAGAGCGAGACCCCGTCTCTACTAAAAATAGAAAGAAATTATCTGGCCAACTAAAAATATATATAGAAAAAATTAGCCAGGCATGGTGGCGCATGCCTGTTGTCCTAGCTACTTGGGAGGCTGAGGCAGTAGGATTGCTTGAGCCCAGGAGTTTGAGGTTGCTGTGAGCTAGGCTGACGCCACGGCACTCACTCTAGCCCGGGCAACAGAGCGAGACTCTGTCTCAAAAAAAAAAAACTAAGCAAAGAGAGTAGCAACAACAAAAAACCCTACTAAGCGTTCCACCAAGGACACATTAATCAGGAAGATGTTCTGATGGATGTCCCTACACAAATCTTTATACAGAGGGACTTGTACAATAGGGTCTGCTGCTTCTGTGTCCCGCCACCACACCTTTTTTTGAAGAGATGGCGTCTTGCTATGTTGCCCAGGCTGGAGTACAGTGGCTATTCACAGGTGTAATCATAACATACTACACCTGGAACTCCTGGGCTCAGGCAATCCTTCTGCCTCAGCCTCCTGAATAGGGACTAGAGGCGTGCACCACTGTATCTTTTGGTATGTATGAAAGCTGCATTTTTGTTCTGAGAGTTATCATAACTATTCTGGTATATCTAATAATATTATAACTAATAATGTCTTTTAAAAAAAGGAGGCTAAAGAATATTATATCCTTCAGGAGGCCGAGATGGGAGGATTGCTTGAGACCAGCCTGGACAACAGAGACCCTATCTCTATTCTTTTTTTTTTTCTTGAGACAGAGTCTCACTCTGTTGCCCGGGCTAGAGTGAGTGCCGTTGCGTCCTCCTAGCTCACAACAACCTCAAACTCCTGGGCTCAAGCAATCCTTCTGCCTCAGCCTCCCGAGTAGCTGGGGCTACAGGCATGCACCACCATGCCCGGCTAATTTTTTCTAGATATTTTTAGTTGGCCAGCTAATTTCTTTCTATTTTTAGTAGAGACGGGGTCTCGCTCTTGCTCGGCTGGTCTCGAACTCCTGAGCTCAAACGATCCGCCCGCCTCGGCCTCCCAAGTGCTAGGATTACAGGCGTGAGCCACCGCGCCCGGCCGAGAGACCCTATCTCTATTAAAAAAAAATTAGCCAGGCATGCATGCCCACAGTCCCAGCTACTCAGGAAACTGAAGCGGGAGGATCTCTTGAGTCCAAGAGCTCAAGGTTACAGTGAGCTATGATCACACCACCGCAGTCTAGCCTGGGTGACACAGGGAGATCCTGTCTCTAAAAATTAAAAAATGGCATCTTTTATTGGCAACTTATTTGGCATACTTTCCTTAATTGGCATCTAATTTCCATATGCTGTCTCTTTTCCATTTTTGTTGTATTATATTGCCAGTGCATAACATTGACATACTGTTTTGTCACCTCTCATCATTTAGTAATATAGTTAAATATTTTTACCTTACTGGTTTCTGAAGCTAACTCTCTGAGTGATTCCTCAGGAGGTTCCCATGTAATAACATATGCCTTGAGTTTTTCATAACAGTAACTGTTGACTTTGTTCTCCACGGTCAGTTTGCCTTTCTCTGAAATCTTAAATATGTTGCTCCACTGTCTTGTGGCATGAAGCATTGGTGGTAAAAAGTCTGATGCCAGTATTAATAAGTGGGTGGAGGTAGGGACGGGAAAAGGGGAGTGGATGCCCAAAGCATTTTTTTTTTTTTTTTTTTTTGAGACAGAGTCTTGTTCTGTTGCCCAGGCTAGAGTGCCGTGGCATCAGCCTAGCTCACAGCAACCTCAAACTCCTGGGCTCAAGCAATCCTCCTGCCTCAGCCTCCCGAGTAGCTGAGACTACAGGCATGCGCCACCATGCCCGGCTAATTTTTTCTGTGTATATTTTTAGTTGTGCATATAATTCCTTCTATTTTTAGTAGAGACGGGGTCTCGCTCTTACTCAGGCTGGTCTCAAACTCCTGAGCTCAAACGATCTACCCGCCTCAGCCTCCCAGAGTGCTAGGATTACAAGCGTGAGCCACCGCGCCCGGCCTCCAAAGCATTTTTTTAAAGCTCTGTAATTTTATCAGAATATATTTTTATTGTCTATTCTAACTCACATTTCCCAATTACATTGTATGCCTTTCACTGTGTTGGTTCAAGCCCTACTCCCCATTTTCCCTCCCACCCCAGAAAATATTTCTTGAATTAGTTTTTAAAATTGTTACTTTCATTTTCTTCTTCACGGACTCCAATTATAACTGTATTGGATTCATTTTTATTTGTTTGATTTTTTTTTTCCTTTTCCTTCCTGCAGGGCCTCTGTTTCCTGGCATGTTTCTTTGCTCTCATGTCCTTCTTTTCCTTCTTGCTTACTCTTTATTGCTGAAATGATTTTTTTCCCCTAAAATGATGTTTTGAAATACTGACAGCACACGGCCTCTCCAGTGTGAGATCTGTCTTCCCAGGCTGCACTACCTTGACCCCAGTGTTTCTGCCACGTTCTGTGTGGTTTCTCATCCCAAGCAGTTGTTTCTTCTGTTGTTGCCTTCTGGAGAGGAGTTTCTGGGACTGTCGGGGGCTTATCTTAGGCCACTGCAGCACTGCTCCCCCCGCTTCCAGTGGTGGCCCCTCAGCTCTTCCTACCGAGAATGTCAGAGTGGGGCTGGGGGGCTTCCACCGAGAGTCTGGAGTTTATGGTGATACCTCTTTTCCTCATTGTGTGTTGAAGATGTTGGCTGCAGGGTTTTTCCTTTGCTATCCTAGTGGCTCTAGCTGTTTTTATCAGGGATTTTGTGCCTATGAACAGTCTATACCACCAGCGTGATTTTGCCTGCGAGGTGACCTGACTGAGGCGGAGCTGCCGGACTCCAGGCAGGCTGCTCCGTGGCTCCAGAGCTGACTCCAGAGACGTGCGGTAGTCAGGATACAGGGCCAGAAAGACCACTAGACAAATTTCTGAAACAAAATCCTAAAGCTAAAGACATTATCTTTATTCTTGTACTGGTTACTTAAGCCCTCAGCTTGCCTCACTCTTTCTTGTACCTGTGTGTGTCTGTTATCATGAGAATTAAACAGCACAGTTGTTTAAAAAAATAAAAGCCCCTAACACAGGAAAAACGAAATAAATTCTACCTCCTCCTCATTGGTGCATAGACCCACACCAGCCGTGCAGGGAGGGAGCCCAGAGCAGACTGCAAGTGTGGACTGTTAGTCGCCGGATGCACAGGAATGGGGCTGGGGTGCAGAAGTCTCCACCAGTCTACACAGAGTGTGTGTGAGAGACACCAGAACTGGACCAGTAGAGAGACAGGTACTCTTGACAACTTAGTAAAATGAATAACTGACTAATTGGATCATAAACTATAATATGAAGAGTAAACTCCAATCTAAAATATGATATGCAAGTAAAGAGTCAGATTGGAAACAGAAAGCACACCCCTAGTATTTGAAATAGTTACCGCTAATTCATTTTATAAAACGACAGCCACTTGGGACTTCGGGGCTCTAAGCTTACCTGGACAGGCCTCTCCAGTTCTTTCCTCGTGAACCTCATCACAATGAGTCCTAGAATCGTCATGCCGTAAAAGAGCCACGAAGCAAAACTGAAATAATTGACTAACGAGTTTATGTCACCAGGGATGATATAAATGATTGCTATGATACCCTGATAGAAAGAAGAATGAATTTTTAGGCCATTAGTACATAAAACATTATTCTATTCTCATCACTTTACGGAGGACTAAACACTTGACCATGAAAGGGACTTCCTAGGAATCCCGTTACAGCTGAGGGTAAACTTGACTGTGGCTGTGATGGCTGTCCTCTTTGAAGCCTGACAGAAAAGACTTGGAAAATTTTTGAATGTTGAAGTTGTAATTTTCAGCAAGGAAAAAACAAAATATGTATGTACGTTGTGCCAGCTTCACAATCATGAATTTCCCTTTCAGACAGTTTTCGTCGTGGGCAAGGGCTCCCGACTGCAAAACTCAAGTCCGATTTTGACCTGCCCTGGCCTGTCACCGCCACTGTCTGGGTCTAGTTGCTGAGGGAGCACTGGTCCTCCTCGGGGGCTGTGGTCTGTCCCCGAGGCCAAGAACGGTCTCTGGGTGCCCAGAAAAGCTGCACACAGGCAAGGACCATCTACCCGGACGCTCCAGTAGGAAGACGTCAGGGGCCTTTACTGCACAAAGATCTGAGAACCACAGGGCGTAGCAGGACAGGTCTACGTCACCATGCACACCGAGGGGCCCTGTACCTTTCAGGCGGGTGACGCCATGGCGGATTCACACTCACGTGAAAGATGATGGCAGGGGCTGGTGTCAGGCGCTTGACGCTAATGTAAGAGAGCACTTTGAGCATGTGGCCTTCCCGGCCTGCGACATAAATGAGTCTGAAAAACAACGATGGAGAAAGTTAACCATAGCAGCTTGTTCCCTGCCCCTGAGAAGCTGTGTCCTGAGTTTCAAAACGAGCCACAGAGGAAGGAACTGAGTGGTGATGGGTCGCCTTCCCGTACGAGTCTGCCCTCTGGAGGGGAGCGAGTTTGGGAGGAGCAAGCCAGGTGGCTAAATGCGTCCGGCTACAGTGCAGCCACCGCCACAGTGCAGCCACCGCCGCAGGGCAGGGTGGGTGCTCTGGAGAGAGACCTGCTCTGAGTCCCGAAAGTTATGCAAGAAACAAATGTAAAAACTAGGCCAGTGGACCCCAGTTCCTGGGGTGCCCGATGGAAGCAAACACAGACGTGCCCTGCCATTTCAAGTCCAAAACCCAGTCAAAGAGTTTCCATGTTTAAAAAAATCAGGCAAATTAAGGGCACATCAGCAGACACAAACAAATGGCTTAGTCCCCACCCCAAGAACTCCTGATAGTTCAGTAATCTGAAAGACTGTTTAAAAGGTTAAAGAGAGAAGAATTAGAATATTTTTTCTATTTTCATTTTAAGTTGATACAATAGTATTATTCATGGAGGACACAGTGATGTTGTGATACGTACATATATACACGTAGTGATCAGATCACGGTAATGAGCATGTCTGTCATCTCCAGCATTTGTCATTGTGTTGGGAACATTCAGTGTCCTCGTCCCAGCTATTTGAAGGTATGTATCATGGTTAACTGTGGCCACCCTGCACTGCTGTGGAAGAACACTGGGACGTGCTCCTCTTCTCTGGCCATGCTTTTGTGTCCTTTAAGAAATCTCTCTCCCTATCGCCTACTCCCCCACCCTTCCCACCCTCTAGTATCCTCTGGCTAAGAAGAATTTCTTTTAAAGAAAGGTCACAGTTACCATAATTTAAAATGTAATTATTTAATAGATAACAAATGAAATGAAAAACTAAGTTGGAAGCTAGATCCGAGCATGAAGCATAGCTAGATGAGAAATTTAGATGGGACACTAAGAGAACGGGAGAAGGTCATGTACCCCAAGTGGAGTACGGCAAATTCAGAGAACAGAGAATGTTCATAAAATTAAAAACACTGTGAGGCTTCAAATTGAACCCAGTTCTATACAAGGCATAAACATACCTATATATAAACATTATGGTGGAAGAAAAACAAAAACAAAAAATCCTAAGGGCTACTGAATTTAAATTATTACTATAGAATTAGGACAGTAAGAACAATAGCAGACATATGAGGAATAGCATTTTCAAAATGACGAGGGAAACTGATTTTAGACTGGAATATAGTCTATGTAGCTAAGCTATCATTCAAGACTACCGGCAAAATAAATTCCTTTTTAGATAAACTATGAGCCATTAACTCTCCAGGCTTCACTGGAAGCTGTATAGCTCAAAGGGAGCTGATTACAAGAAGCAATGTTAAGGAAAAGGCAGAAGAACATGCTGGTGTGTAGATAAGTATTGGATTTATTTATTGTGTAACAAACTTTTCTTAGAGGGGTGGTTTTATAAACCAGGTTTTAACAAGAAAAGGGAGAGCCCTGCACAAGAGGAAAGAGAATTGAACGACCGACACTCTGTTGGGTATTCATGCTAAATTTTAAGGGCAATCATGGACAGAATAGATACACAACTTCCGTATCAGCAGGAGACAGACGGGAATAAAGAACCTTTGATGGATATAACTCGGGATTATTTTAAAAGCTAAGAAAACAAAGTAATGTGTTAGAAATTCAGCTCTCAGTGACCACAGTAAACGTATACACGTTAAACAGGATTAACTGTAATCAGGCATGAAGGAACCTTCTGGGGCAACTGAAATGTTGTACAGTTGGATTGTGATATTTCCACAGCCTTGTAAATTTACTAAAATAATTGGGTTGTACAGTTGCAAAGGGTGAGTGTTTTGGTATCTGTACCTCAATAGAGCTATTAAAATTGTGTTTTATATACAAGCAATGAACTATCAGAAACTGAAATTTAAAAAATAATTTTAAATGCCATTTAAAATAGCATGAAAAGATATGAAATACTTTGGAATAAATCTGCCAAAGATGTGCAAGAACTATATACCAAAAACTACTCAAAAACATTTGTGAAAAAACGTAGGAGCTAAATAAACAGTACACCGTGGATTGGAAGTCCCAATACGTTTAGCATAGCAGTCCTCCCCAGATTCAACACAGTCCTGATCAAAACCCTCAAACCCTTTTTTGTAGAAATTGACAAGCTGATTCTAGTGTTCATATAGAAATAGGAAAACTGGCCATCCACGTGCAGAAGAGTGAAATTGGGCTCTTAGCCCTTGTACAACTCAAAGTAGATTAAAGACTTAAATGTAAGACTTAAACTGTAAAACTATTAGAAGAAAACACAGGAGAAAAGCTATGTGACATTGATTTGGATGATAATTTCTTGCATATGAAAGCACAGGCAACAGAATGAAAAATAGACAGATTACCGGTATCATACCAAACTAAAAGGCAAAGGAAACAGGGTGAAGAGACAACCCACAGGTTGGGAGAAAATATTTGAAAATCATTTATCAGATAAGGGGTTTATATCCAAAATATAAAAGGAACCCAAACTACTCAATAACAAGAAAACCACCCCAATTAAAAAATGGGGAAAGTACTTGAATAGACATTTCTCAAAAGACGACACACAAAAGACCAACACATACATGAAAAAAGGTTGCACATCACTAACCGTCAGGGAAATGCAAACCACAATAAGGTATCACCCCACACCTGTCAGGATGGCTATTATCAAAAAATCAAAAGGTGGGTGTTGGCAAGAATGTGGAGAAAAGGGAAGCGTGGTGCACTGTTGGTGGGAATGTCAATTAGTATAGCCGTTTTGGAAAACTGTACAGAGGTTCCTTAGAAAACCAAGAATATTAACAGAACCACCACATGATCCAGCAACCCCACTTCTGGGTATAGAACTGAAATCGGTGTCGGACGTCCGCACTCCCCTGGTCACCGCGGCATCACTCACAGTGCCCAAGGCATGGGAACAGCACAAGTGCCCGTCAGCAGATGAGTGGACAGAAACACTGGGCCACATACAACAATGGAATACTATTCAGCCTTTGAAAGGAATGAAATTCTGTCATTTTTTGACAATGTGAATCAATCTAGACATTATGCTGAATAAAAAATAAGCCAAACAGACAAACATCACATGGTCTCGTGAGTGAGATCTAAAAATCTGAACTCTAGTAGCAGAGAGGAGAATGTCGGTTACCAGAGGCTGAAGGGACGGGTTGGCAGGGAGAGGGGAGGTGTTAGTCAAAGGGTACACAATTTCAGTTAGGAGGAGTAAGTTCTGGTGATCTGTTGTACAGTAAGATGACTAGTTAATGTATATTTCAAAATTGCTAAAAGAGTGGATTTTAAATGTTTGTACCACCAAAAAATAAGTATATCAGGTGATGGATATGTGAGTCTGAATTGCTCATTCCACAGTGTATTCCATAAATATAAGCAATTATTTGTCAATTAAAAATAAAAACAAAATTTAAAAAATGCACAGAGTCTGGAATAGCCAAAACACTTTTGAAAACAGAAGTGGAGGCCAGCACTACAGACACGTTGATACAGCTTTGGAAGAATGACTTTGTGGTGTGTATTTCATTTTTTTGAAGTGTACAATCTTTGGCAATTTCACTCACAAATGTATCCATCTGGAACACCGGACAGCTGAGCCAAGACACGTGTGTGTTCAAGGATGCTCACCACAGCCGTGTGAATGGAAACAACCCACACCCAGCCCGAGAGCGGCGGATTTATTACGCTGCAGAGACGGTGGATAACTGTGTCTAGACCGGCTGGGTCTGGAGGATGGCGACCTGTCTGTCTGTGTAAATAAAGTTTTGCTGGAGCACAGCTGTGGCTGTGTACTTGTGTGCCACCAGGGCAGCGTTGAGCAGTGTGACAAACTCAGGTGGCCTGCAAGCCTGAAACACTTACTGTCCGGCCCTTTACCCTTTAAGGGGAAGCTTGCCAGCTCCTGGTCTGGCTTGCATGCGTGTTAACATGAGAAGATGGTCGGGAACCATCTCAGGTGGAATGAACAGGGTGACAGCATAACCCAGTGTGGCGTGTGGCACGCGCCCGTCTCCTGCCTGCCTTTGCCTGGCGCCGAGGGCCCCACCGAGGCGGAGAGCTGAGACCAGCCGTCACGTCCAGTCCCGGGGTGCGAGCTCGTCCGTGCGCCCTGGCCAGCTGGCCGTGTGGGCTCCGGCCACGTCCCTTCTCTGCACTGCAGGTTTCCTGCCTGTGCCCTGAGGGTTCCCCTGGCACAGCCCGAGGCTTGGAGGCACGTGTCTCCCTCGAGCGTGAAGCGGCTTTGCTGCCCCTGCCCACCCTGGGAGTGAGCAGCCGGGGGTCCCCTACCTGCCCGCAGTGAAGCAGCTCCCGTTGGCAGCACCGAGGGTTGAAAACGCCACGAAAAGTGGAACGACCCAAGAGGCTGGGTAGAGAACACGGTCCCCAAACGTCTGGAGAGAGAACGAGATCAGGGTCTCTAGGAGCCACTGGTCCAAAAAAGGTGCTCTGCCCCGGGACCAGGGACGACCCTGCCTCCTGGGCGCAGCCTCCGAGACCCGTCGACTGGGGAGGGGAGGGCGGAAACTCGGGAAGGGACAGTTTTGCCTCTTCTCCCTTCAGAGCATCTCAGGACCTTTGACGGTAACAGAAATCGCACGTCCACCCCTTGGCATAGTCCTCAGTCACTTCTGCCGCCTCCAGCACCGGCCTCACTGCCTCCACCCCGTCCAACGCCCCGCTGCTCCCCACCTCAGCGCCACCCGCTCTGCATCCGTCACCTCGGGACCTGCGTTCAACCCCCGCTCACGGCCCCCACCTTCCCACTGTGGCCACGCCTGTCCCCTCCTGTCCCCGCTTCCCTCCCGCTGTTACCATGATGACTTCTCAACTCCTTCACGCTCCTTCTGCCAAGACCCCAACCCTGGGGGGTCAGCCCTGCCCTCCCCTCAGGTGGCCGCAGCCGTCCCCTCTCCCGGGCTCCTGGCTGACGTTTCCCTCCGCGCCTGCGTGGACACCTCGTCAGACCCCTTCCCACAGGCCACAACCCTCTGGCAGCAACGCCGGGGCGCTCACCACGGCCACGGCCTGGGACTGCAGGAGCTCGGTGGGCGTCATCGCCGTGAAGTAGGCAACGTTCATGAGGATGTAGCACACTGTCACCAGAGGGATCCCGATGACAATCGCCAGGGGCAGGTTTCTGGGTGGGGCAGTGACCGGAACCCAGGGTCACACCTGGCCATCCGTAGGAGACCCGCCAGGTGGCTGCCTTGTCTGGTGCTTTCCTCCCGGCCTCCCCGGGGGGCCGGGTCACAGATGCCCTGTCTTCCCCTGCAGGGGTCTGTGCTGCGGCAGAGCCCCAGCGGGGACGTGGGACACTCTCAAAGGGGAATTCTCCCTCTCGCAGACTCTAGGGCAGTAAAACTGAATTGTTTATGAAGCAAAATAAGCCAGAGACAAAGTTGGAGTCCTTCCTTCCCCTTAGCAACCATTCCATTGCCTGAAACAAAACTAAACTCCGAGTCCAGAAGGACCGTCCCGTCTGGAAGAGGGTTGTGGACTAACGGGAGGAGGGAGCTCTGCGCTTCGCCTGGAGAGGAGCAATGTGCCACCTGTCCCCCGTCCCCCGCCCAGGCTCGGCTCTTACCTGTATGGGTTTCTGAGTTCTTCTGTGATGTAATTGAGTTGATTCCTGGAGAAAGAAAAGTTAACATGAGTCAACATACCTGGCCTCATGGAACATACAACAATAAATGTTAGCTTCACTTCAGATTCTCCACCATAGAGAAAATTCTGCAGGACTCCAGGGTAATTTCTCTCTGGGAAGGCCCTGGTGCTAGCAGGGCCCGGGGTCCTACCAAGACCTACACGTCTGTCCCGTGGCCAAATCTTTGCCCTCTCTGAGAGTCACCTGCATTTGCAAGAATACTTGGGAGTAGTGAGTCCCCAGGGTGCTTTGAAAACACAGGACTTCTTTGAAAAAGAAGTGAAACCTACAGTTGCTTTGCAAAGGGGGAAAACCAGCGTCAGGGGGCAATGGCCGGCTTCATCCTTAAAGAACATAACCAGCGTCACACCGACTAAGCATGATGCTCTCGGGTTTAAGCGGAAGCGCTATTGCATGTTCTTGCCGTGTCAAGACCCCGCGCAGCCCTGGCTGCCTCTGCAAGCCGAGCCCGTGTCTGCCTGGTGAGACTCCTGCACGGACTGGGTCCCCCACTCCTGCCTACGGGACACTGTCACGGGGAAAGGGGCAGGTGTCTCGGCGTCCGAGGGTCCGAGGGACACAGAAGGGTGAGGGTTGGGTGCTTCACAGAAGGGAAATGAGAAGGTGACTTTTAGGGTCACACCAGACACTAGAAGGGGGCATGGTTCACTGCTTCCCATGACAGCTGAGGTCACAGCAGCCTAAAGAAACGCGGCACCAGACTGGGGACACCTCAGGGCGCCTCACCATCCGTCGTAGGCCCAGAGTCCGTTGTAAAACGCCAGGCTGACGGCTCCCACAGACACATCCGCACCCTCAAAGGAATTTTCAAAATTCTTTGTGTTTCCTGTAATTAAGCCAGAGTGAACAGCGGGCGTCAGCGGGTCAGACTGTGCGCACGTCTCCTGATGGAGGAAGGGAACGACGCGTGACCTCAGGTTACTAAACTAACTGAAGAGTCGGGACCTAAGGCGTCCTGCTAAGTTCCCGCCAGGCTTCCTCAGAGAGATGCTCCGGACGCCAGGGAGGGGCAGGGAGCGCCGGGCACCTGCCCTCCTGCCTGCCGCGGTCACCTTGGGCCAGGAGGACAAATCCGCCGATGATGATGACGGCCACGATCACCAGCTTGGCCGCGGTGAAGACGTTCTGCACGTAGCTGCCCAGCCGCACGCTCAGCGAGTTCACTATCACGATGAGCACTGCAGGGCAGGGGGGCATCCTGCGTGGGTGGTCGCAACAGGGCCTGGAAAGTCCCCGTCCCACTGCCACCCGCTCCCCCACCCTGAGCTGGATGCTGGGGGCACAGCCAAACGAGGGGTCACGCTGGGGCGGCAGAGAAGCAGCAGCCCCTGAGGCCAGGGCACTGCCTGGGGGACGGCCAATCCCTGCCGCTCAGACGGCCGGGGCTTCTCGGCACGTGGCACCCACAGGGACCGCCAAGGCCAGCGCCAGGCCCTACCCGCTTCTCGCCAGAGCCTTCCGCTGACTCGGCCTCCTTCTGGGCGGCGAGGAGCCGAGACGCCATCTGTGCCAGGTCTTCTCTGACCCCTCCCCGGGTTTCAGGCCTGGGTACTCACGGAGGGCGGCAGCGGCCAGGCACTTGACGACAACGGTGGGCGGCTGGCAGCCCGAGTAGAAGGGCGCACAGACGTACTCGGAAAAGGTGAGGCAGATGATGGCAAAGGACGAAGGCTTCATGACGATCAGGCTGGTCCAGGAGAAGAGGTAGGCGGGGATGGGGCCGTAGGCCTCCATCAGGTACGGGTACTCGCCGCCCGACTTGGTGATGGTCGTGCCGAGCTCTGCGTAGCACAGAGCGCCTGGGACACAGAGAGGGGGTCCCCCACTGCCCTCGTCCCCGGGAGCCTTCCTCCCACCACGGTCCGCTCACCAACGGCCCTGCGTTCTGCCCACCGGACATTTAGTCGCAGCCAGATCCATAGTTAGTTGCCACACGTGCATCGAGAGGGCAGCCGGCAGCGGCCAGGACCCTCGTGTAACCGTCCCCCGCGTTCGACAGGGAGGAGTTACCCAGCGTGGCGAGCACCCCACAGACAGCCCAGATGATGAGACAGGGCCCCACGGCCGCCGTGTTGCTGAGCACAGACTTCGGGGAGATGAAGATGCCGGAGCCGATGATGGTGCCCACGATGATGGAGATGCCGCTGACCAGCCCCACCTCGGGTGCGGAGAGGGTGGGGGTGTCAGTGCCGCCACCCGGACCCGGTGGCACCCTCTGCACCCCCTCAGGGACAGCCGGGACAGCCCCACGTCCCAGGCACTCGCACCCTGTGCTGTCATAGTGGCAACAGAGCCCTGTTCCTGGGGCTTCGCTAAATCGATTAATTGTCATGGCAGCCCCATGCATGGGGTACACCACGTCACCCCCATTTTACTGAGAAGACAGGCACAGAAAGGGTGAGTTACTGCCCTTGGTTACACAGCCAGAGGGGGGGACCTGGCTCAGGTTCCAGGCTCCTGACCACAGCCCTCCTGCGCCACAGAAAGGCTGACTGGGCACATCGGCCGCCAGCGGGGAAGGCCCTCGGGTGCGCCCTGCAGCCGGGCGGAGGAGAAGGGAGTCGCCAAAGCAGAGCGAAGTTAAGGCTCACGTCCCGGCCAGAGGAGCCACGTGGGGGTGGAGCAACGGAGGTCCCCCGCCCCCGCCCCGAGCCAGAAACACTAGGGGACCCCCTGTGAGCGTCCGTCGGTGCCACTGTCCAGGGTGTGAGCTTCCTCAGAACAAAGCCCCGAGCAGGTGCACGCGGCCTGGTCGCGCTCCTGTGGCGTCAGGGACGGGCAACACTGATCCGCAGTGCTGGGAACTCAAGGCTGGGGCGAGGGGCATCTCCCATACGTTTGTCAAAACTCATCCAACTGCGCACTGAAGATCTGCACATTTCACTGTATGTAAATTATACGCCAGTCAAGGGAAAAAATACTTTTTTTAAAGGAAAAAAAAGCCTGACTCAAGCCCCTACTCATAGCATCAGCCCTCAGAAGCCGCCCGGGCCAGATTTCCGCAGCAGGACGTTTCCAACGCCCGTGTTCGCCTGCCTGGGCAGCAGCCGAGCTCACGGTCACACCCCAGGGGACCGGGGAGATCCCAGCAGCGGGCTGGCCAGCCAGGAGACTCGGGGCACACATGAGGGCCCCTGGGAGCTGCGTCGGCTTCCATCCCAGCCGCAGCCCCTGCCTCTCCAGCCCTCCCCAGCTGCGGCCCTCGGGATTCAGATGAGGTCTGCATTCACCCCGAAGTCGCCTGGGGTTAGGACATGCCTGGGGATTTCTCAGTGGCTCTGTGTGGCCAGAGGGCCCACCAGGGTTCTGAGAGGACCTTGCTGGGATCAGGCATGAGACTGGCAGGGAGGGAGGGGGCTGCCTGACACCCGACTCCTGGGGACCCGATCCCAGGACACCCAGTCGGGCCACGCCACGCCCCTCGTCAAGCCCCAAAGCCTCAGTGCCGTCCCTCCTCCATCCCCTCTGGGCCATCCCCTCTGGGCCAGGCACGAGAGCTTCTGGGGGCCCTGCCCAGATCTCAGCCCCCTCGTTCTGCCCTCCAGGCTGAAGCCGTCCTAACCTCACCCTGGGGCCCTCCTTCCCCATCCTACGGGCACGAAGCCTGCTGTCCTTCCGTGCCACACCCTGCTGCTCCTGCCCAACTGGGACTGGCGCGGTGTGGAGTGCTGAGCTCCTTCCTGGCTCCAAACCCACCCCTGAAGCTCCCCTTCCCTCTCGGCCCGGGGCCAGCCTGCCCTCCTCAGGACCCTGCGACTCAGAGCAGTCACCTTTGCCACAGCTATGTCAGGTGGCCGTCCAGCTGGACTCCTCTAGAACAGAATGTTTCCCATGGCTACAGATGTTCAAACACACAGGGACAGAGATTTAGCCAAGATGCTGTAGAAGGGGCTCAGCCATCAGAAGAAAGCCTTCTCTGACCATCCCTGGGAAGGCCGCCGGTTATTGCAAAAGTACCAGCCCCTCCAGACACCTGCCCAGGGCACAGACACCTGCCCAGGGCACAGACACGCACGCACGTCCTCAAAAGAACGTGCCGAGTTCTCTGGCAAGAGGAAGTGAGGGAAGCCCAGAGAACTGCTCATTTAAGGATGAACTCTACGAAGCAAAGATCACACCCCGTGCCCCATCACCAGGGATCGGCGGGGCCTTGGCTGCCAGCGGCTCGTCCCCGCCCCGCTGCACCCCGACAGCGCCCGCGGGGGGAGACGGCCTTACCTCCTTCTGGAGACTCGTGGTCTTGGGCTCACTGCTCTGGACCGACTTCCCATCCCCCCTCCGCTTCCTCGGGCCTGTCTCCCCCATCTTCCGCTCCCGCGCGTCCCAGGGGGCTGCAAGAGGGCACGGGCGGAATCGCGGTTCAGCACACGCAGACCGGACGGGAACGCGAGCTCCGCCAGGGCTCCGTCGGGCAAAGCGCCGTGGAGCCGGCTCCGAAAGCAAATCCTTAGCCGGTGCTTCCGGAGAGGACGGTTGTCGGTCCCTTAGGGATGGTTTGCTCGGCCCCAGAAGGAACCACGGGCCATTAATATTGTGCAGCCGCAAGGAACAAAGCTCTCCGTGCTCCCTTCCAAAGCTGAGGTGCTCGTGTCCCCTCCCCGCCAGCCCCTGCTCCGGTCCCTGTCCCTGTGCTGCCATCTATCTCCTCACCCTCCACAGGGACATGCTTGGAAGTCACTCTGTCTCCATGGTCCATTTGTTTCAAAAGCAAAAAGAAATATTTTAAAGCACACTGGAACACACTTAGGGCCTCCAGCCTGCGGAAGGCTGGTGTCTCGTGGTTCCTTCCCGGGACGCAAGCGCCTCACACGTGACAGATCACAATGCAGGTGCTTTTTCATCCGGGGATGGGAGGAATCAAAGTTGCAGAGGACACCAGCTCACGACTGCACTAGGAGCCGGCCACGTACTGCACCCTCTCTCTGAACAAACCCTCTGCCCAGGTCCCGCCGGGAGAGCAGGCGGCGCTCCCGTCTCCCGGCCGGCCTTACCTCCGCCCTTGACCTCGCAGAGCCGGAGGAGCCGTCTGTCCCGCCGCTGGCCTGCGCCTGCACAGCTGAGCCCCGGAAATGGCCATGTCTTGTGTCAAGCAGTGGAGGAAGCCAGAGGTCCAGAGGTCACAAGGGTAATTATTAATCACCATTTTTTCCAAAGCAATGGAGCTTAGATACACTATACAAAAAGGGGAGGGTCAGGCGAGCCAGTTTCTCTCCAAAAATACTTTTGTTCCTTTGTGTCTAGATCAATGTCTTCCAAAAAAAAAAAAAAAAAACACCACAAAACAAAAACCAAACAGATTGGCCCAAATCAGCTACATCCTATAAGGAGAAATCTCTCTAAAGAATGGAAACAATGCTTTTAAAAGATAAAAATCTTTGGAAATCAGAGGAGATAAACTTTGGAGCCAACTCCTTTAATACCTTAATGGGCTGTATTTACAGTTCAAGTCAGGCAGTGCAAACAGTAGCTGCTTCCCACCTAACCCCGCAGTTGCTCAGGTGTTTTCCTCCCACCACGCAGAGCCCTTAGCCTGCCTTCAAAGGGCCTGCCCTGCCTCTCCCTTCCGCCAGCAGCTGGGTCCGGCACCACCTGGGACCTCACTGCAGCCCTGGCCACAGGCCCGTCAGGTCTGGCGGACGTGCTGTTCAAGTACCCCGGTCCCACATGCAGCGGGCGAGGGCCACACAACGTCATCAGCCCTACGCTCTCACTTGCCCCATGGGGAAACCGAGGCCAAGGCCCAAGAAGCACAAAGCCGCAGAGGTCTGGCCCCATCCAGGGCTCCGTGGAACTGGCTCTTTCCCTTGGGGAGGGAGCAGAGGTTCTCCAGCTGTGTTCAGAGGGGGTCCGGACAGAGCCACCCCTCCCCAGCCAGCAGATAAGGCTCCCCTGGGAAGGAAGTTCCTTATCAGAGAGGCAGGAGGACAGCAGGGGCACAGCCTGAAGCATTGTTGCTGTTATCTCCAGCCAAAACTTAGCATCCCAGGTATCAGGATGGCCAAAGGTCGTGTCTCTGGGGGTGACATGGGAGCACTTTGGGGCTGGCAGACCCGAGAGGGGACAGAGTTCTCAGGGTCACCTCTTAAAGCCATCAGGAGAACATGGGGACCCTTGCTGTCCCAGAGCCAGGATCCCCATTTAGAAGTTTGTCACCTGTCCTCCTAGGAGGGCCAAGCCTGTTCGCCTGCCTGCCATGCCCAGAGCCCTGCGCAGAGTGCCTGGGTGCTCACCTGCCTTTCAAACACTGTCACACCCATATCACAGCACCTGGCCCATCTGAATTTACACAACGCTATGCAACACTCCCTGGGTCAGGACTGCGCCCAGCAGTGGCTTCTGTTAGAACATCAGCCACTGAGGAAAGCAGGATGGGACAGTGGTCCCCAGTGGACCCAGGCAGCCCTGCAACCCACCCACCAGCCACGTGGCCTGGTGGTTACAGAGCCTCTCTGCAAGGATCAGGTTCTGAACCTGTAAAATGGGCCAGTAACAGCACCCCCAGGGAACCACGAGACTGCAGGTTCCACACTGAACTTGAGCGCTCTGTGAACACAGAGCACCCCTGGTCTTCAGCAGTCTGGAACATCTGGATGTGAGCACCCTTTGCCCAGTCAGAGATCTCAGCTCCAGTTATTTCTGGTTCGTGGTGAGCATTTCCTAAAGCCGTGCTTCTCACCCGCACCCCCACAGGGTGAGTAGTCAACAGTTACCATAGGTTGGGTTTTTGTTCATGGAAAATAATACAGATTTGATTTAAACACCAAAAATTTCCCCAGTTCTTCTTCAAGACTGAAACCATCCTCACGGGGTTAACAGGAATTATTATACATGCTGGGTTCTGGGCAGAAATATCGCTATAATTAAGCGTCAATCGGTGCACTTTGGCCCACTTCCCTGCAACGCCGGTCACAGCACTAGACACTGACAATCGGTGTCCCCATTGTCCTACAGATGGAATCTCTGACGTGAGAATCGTAAGACTTTTGTTTCGGAATTGCTCAAGATGTTGTTCAGATCCCGATTCCAGTGGAAAGGCTGAGCAACCAGTTTGAAGACCCCCGTGGAGGAACTGCAGGAGAATGCGGTTTCTTCATCTCCCCCGTCCGCGACTTCACCTGACACTCTCAGACCAATCAGCGATCCATCGCCACACCTTGGCCCACTACACGCCAAACCCCATCAAATCCCCAAACTCCTCAGGGAGGTGCATTTGAGGTTTCCTTCTGTCTCCTTGTTCAAGGCCCCACGACTACACCTTTCTCTGCTGCAACCCGGTGTCACGGTGTATCGGCTTGGTGTGTGCATCCTGCTGCGTGCATCCTGCTGAATGCATCATGCTGCGTGCATCTGCATCCTGCATCCTGCTGCATGCATTGTGCTGTGTGCATCTGCATCCTGCTGCGTGCATTGTGCTGCATGTATCTGCATCCTGCTGCATGCATTGTGCTGTGTGCATCTTCATCCTGCATTGTGCTGCGTGCATCGTGCTGCGTGCATCTGCATCCTGCTGCATGCATCGTGCTGCGTGCATCTGCATCCTGCATCCTGCTGCATGCATTGTGCTGCGTGCATCTGCATCCTGCTGCATGCATTGTGCTGTGTGCATCTTCATCCTGCATCCTGCTGCGTGCATTGTGCTGCGTGCATCTGCATCCTGCATCGTGCTACAAGCCTCGTGCTGCATCTGCATCCTGCATCACGCTGTGTGCATCGTGTTGCATGCATCCTGCATCCTGCATCCTGCATCCTGCTGCATGCATCATGCTGCGTGCATCTGCATCCTGCATTGGGCAAGGAACCTGTTACAGTTACAAGGCCTTTGGCTCACTGTGGACCAGCTCTTCTACCACATGGCTGACGTTTTACCTCCCTGCAGCCAATTCCCTCTTACAGTTATTTCCTAGGAACCTTCATAAAACTCCATTATTTCTTAAGTTTCTGCTAAAGCTCTTGACCTTCACTCTCAGACTGTGCTTTTTCTGATCGCAAAGGTGCTTGCAGTTTAAAGATATTAATGACATCTACATTTTATCTTACATTTGGTACATATTTAGCTCCTGCTGGGGAGGGGAAAGTGGCTCCTTCGGCCCTTCTAGGTTCTTTGGTTGGGCTATGAATTTACATAAGACAGATTAACAGGAGAAAAACTGTTTCAATCGTGTGCACGAGGATGAGAGTTGCATGAACCGTGGAGGGCCAGATGATTGACCCTTATACAGCGTCCTGAACCACAGAAAAGAGCAGGGGATGGGGGCGTCTGTGGGTGGCGGAGACAAGCCATAGGAGGATGTGGGGAGGAAACGCATGGTGAATAAAGGCTGTCACCTTGTGCAGTCTCTCAGGTACTAAAAGTTGCCCGCGAGCAGCCCTCTTCCTAATTTACTAATGAAGATTTCCTTTCTAGACATAAATTTCTTTTATAAAAGGGCAGCTTTTCAGAGCTACTCCTGTGTCTACAGTTTCTCAGAATAAGCAGCTCAAAATATGCCAAAGCCTATTCTGGGTGGTACACCTGGTCTCCACAGTCATTTGGGGGTGGCATGTCCTGCACCCCAACATTCCCTTGCCCCATGATGGTTTGCACAGACACGATGCAGACCCATCTCCCACCGCCTCTGGGCTCCGCCCAGGCACCTTGTTCTCCATTCACCTTCCTCGTGGCAAAGGCAGGGTCTTTGGCAAACATCCAGGCAAAAGCTGGATCTTCCTTTACCACTTAAAACTTGTTCCAGACCCACCTTCGAGTTTTCAAAGTTTTCCCTATGCATTCAGCTCACTCGATCTTATCTTCCTTTCCACGGCTGCCAACAGTAGCTTGGGCCTTTTGGGGATCCAAAGACAGATATGACAGGTATAACCCAGACGTAAGAGGTGTTCACGCCCCCACCTCGATTCCAGTCGCAACTCAGGGTGAGTCAGCAGGGCGTGCAAAGTCCTCCATTGCAAGGACTCACAGCCTGGCATAAAACAATTAGCAAGGAAAGCAAATTTCAAAACTTATCTACAATCTAGATCTGTATATATCCAAGAACTACTGGAATAGTGTAATTCTGCCTTTGGCCTTTGTCGTTTTTATGTGCTCCAAGTAACACAGTTTTTCACGGATAACCTGCTTGAGGAAACCAGTGCTGTTTCAGAGAATCATCATCTTTTTTTTCTAAAACAGAACTTCCTTCCATCCTGCTCCCTAAACCCACACCAGAAACTTATCACTGTTCGTTACTGTTGCTGCTTCCTCAACCGCCGTGGTCAACTCGGTCAACTCGTGTTAGCTGGTGAGGCTAGACACAGCCGGTTCTGCATAATTAAATATCTTCATAAAGAGTTACAGTTTTTGGTAATCTTGTTTCTATCTGCCCAGCAGTCACGCTGGTGGGCTACCCACCAACCAAAGAGCCCAACTCCTCCAGCCCTGGGGGAGGGCTCAGGACCCCCGCTCAGGCAAGAGGCCACCCTTTCCCAGGATTTGTATCCTGAGTGGAGAAGTGCAGGGAAGGCTGACAGTGTCCAACTCCTGAGACCCCCAAGGCTATCCTGGTTTCTGTCCTTCTCAAAACATGGTGGGTAAGTTGGGTGTGGTGGCGCATGCCTGTGGTCCCAGCTGCTTGGGAGGCTGACGCGGGAGGATCGCTTGAGCCCAGGATTCAAGTCCAGCCTAAGCAATATAGCAAGATTCCATCTCTAAAAAAATTAAATAGGTGGGAGCCACCCAGTGTACAATTCCAAAATATTTCCTTCTTTCCCTTAACATTTCTGTAGTTTCTGTTGCTGGCAACCCAACTGTGTGCTCCATATACTACACATGGGCCCTTCATTTTCAAAGACTTATTCTTCAATGAAATACCCAGGACCCTCCTGAACAGGTGCAGCACGGATGCTGCTGATGGCCTCAAGGTGGCAGGTGCTCTCACCTCCGTGTCTGCCGGCGCGCCTACTCTCTCGTCTCCACCCCCTTTTCAGAGTGCTCTCATGGGTGGATTGGAAAACAGGGGTCGGGGCACAAAGCACCCAGCACGGGGACAGGTGCCAGCCCAGCCCTCCGCAGCAGATGTCCTGACCAGCTCCAGGAAGCTGCCGCATGGACTCCCTACCTTTGAAGCCCACCAGTCAGCCCAGCCTGGGTCCTCGCCAACTGCCTTCGTGTCGCTGTTGGGAGACCATGTAGCCGCACCAGCAGCCCAGCAGCCCCTGCCAGATACGTAAGCTTGGGGACCACCTCTTCCCTTCCAACATTTACCCCGCCATGAGAAATGAGTCTGGGGGGCCATGGACTCTCGGTCCCGAGAAAACCCAGAGGCCAGACCAGCTGCGACACTCCCCTATTCCCCCCACAGCTGCCAGCTACTCCTTAGCTGCTGACACCAGCCCAGCCGGGACGAAGCAGAGAGGCGCCAAGGGCCTAGTCACGCCGGCCCTCCCCGTCCTGCCACCATGTCGTGGGTGGATGATGCTTCCTCATCACTCCAGGATTCGGAGTTCGGCTCAGCTCCACCCCAAGAGGCTCAGGCCCTCCCTGCTGGAAGGGCCACCCCCCCAGGCCCAGGGAGGGCGCTCCTGAGCCCCCCACGCTGGGGACTGCACCTTTCACTCCCGCGGACAGTACAGGTGGGCGAGGGATCCAGGCCCAGTGCCAGCTGAGCTCCAGAAACCAAATGCCAGCGTCCCTTCTCCTTGAATCTCTTGCCTCTCAAAACGTTTGCTGACACCACCAGTGCTGGTGAGGACAGGGAGCAACCGGAACCCACACAGCGCTTGTCGGTGCAAAACCACCTAAACACTTGGAAAGAAGTCTGGCGATTTCTCTCTTAACACAAAACCATTTTAGCCATTTTTGAGCGTACAACTCGGCGTCACAAGCACATTAAGGACGCTCTTCAGCTCTCACGACAAACTCACACCCGCACGCCCGTGCCCCGGCGGGTTCCCGCGGGCAATCCCCGAGGGCTGCCTTCAAGTAGCACCGAAGCCAGCAGGGCTCGTAGGACTTCCCGGGTCCGGTTTTACAGCTGTTTGACCTTGGTCACCTGCAACTTGACTGGGAACTTTCCAGTGCCACAGAGAACCTCACTGGGCCCAGGAAAGAGCCTAACCGATGGGAAACCGCAGGATGAAATGCGCGGGAGCCTCCTCCCGCGGCCCCAGCTCTCCTGGGTCTGCTCTGGCCTCGTTTCCCACCCGACCTCCGGCCGAAAAACCGCTCCTGTGCTCCCGAGCCCTCGCCACCCTTCCCCGCTCCCGAAACCCCGTCCTCCCCGCAAGGCCGGGGCACACCCACCCTCCACCAGCCCCTAACGGCCTCTGGACCTCTCTGCGCGTCTCAGCTGCCCTGTCTCCCCCAGCCGCGCCTGCCTCCCCTGCCCCCTGCGGCGGGGACACTCAGCTCCTCTGCCCCGTCCCCCTGCCCTGGCCACAGTGTCGTCCCAGGTCGCCGAACTCGCAAAGTACGTCTGCACTGTGTGAGAACCGTAAAGCAGAAATGGAAGGATGTTCACTTCTCAAGGGAATAAAACGCTCTCGTAAAAGGCAGAACAAGACAGGGATGTCAAAAGTGGTTGGTTCTCTAGGTAATGATGACAACGGCAACGTCCCCAGTGACAAGCCGGCCCCTGCTCACAAGGCTCGCTGGGCAGCTGCCACCCTCCGGCCTGGCTGCAGATGGCTGGAGAGCTGTGATAACAAAGAATCCTTTGCAATAACGTGAAGGCTGTTTGCTAGGTCCCCTCCTCGTGAGGTGACACAGCTTTAACTTCTGTTGGGTCTTTCTACCTCTTGCAAAATAAAATTAAATTAGAACAATTTAAATGTTGAACAAGTTTAATAAAATGTGAAAGAACTCAAAGCCTTTAGGACAGTAAAGGAAACAAATGTAAAAGAACTACGATTTTCAGTCTCAACTTTCCACCCAGCAACCGAAGATCACGTGCGTAACTTCCATCCGCGACCGAGGACCGACGGCGGGGCCGACTCACACCTGAGACGGCGCAAGACCTGGCGGTGAGGGCTCTGGGAAGGGCGTGTTTCTAGGGTTCCAGCCCTTCCGTCCCACACCTTAGGGTCCCTTGTAGCCCGATGTCCCCAAGCTGCTGCAGCACACCCAGGGCCGTGGCCGTAGGTATCTGGCACTTAGGCCGGGAGATCCCAGTGAACGGTCCCCGAGAGGCCGGGATAATTTACCTGAGACGGCACAGAGGGGACACAACTCGGGCCCCAGTCTCTCTCCGGGTGGCGGCAGTGAGGCAGGGACTCCACCTCGGTGCTCCAAGCCAGGGTCTCGTCACAGAGGCGGGGAGCTGTGGACCCAGAATAAATTACCTCCCCAGGAGGCTAGAAGAAGGGTCAGGGCAGAGGAAGAGCAGGTTTCGTATAACTTACTCCGCACCAGCACCTTGGTTTTTACCAAACAAGAAAACACCACCCGGGGCTAGCACACAGCCATCGTCACTGCTGCCACCGTCGACGGGTTCCCCCAGCGATACCTCCATCTAACCAGGACATTTGTCCCACCTGTCCCGTCCCTCTGCTGCTTTCCCAGCTGCACGTCTGAGAGCTGGGATACAGGCCAGGCCAGCAGGTCACGTGCTAACCTGAGCAATGCGGGTCATAGAGCTAGTCTCAGTGGCCACGCGGCCAGAGAACGTGCACTGGCCGAAGATATTTCAGCAACAAAATGTTAAAAGCGGAGACAGCTTATTTCCTCCCTGCCCTGCAGCGCTCGGCGGGCTTCTGCACGTCCTCCTGCCACTGCTGGCTCTGCTCTGGGGGCAAGGGACTGGCCGTCCCCGGCCTGTGCACAGCAGACCTTCCGGGCTGCGGGGGCCTCTCCACAGGCTCCTGCGCACCGTGGCAGGCGATGGCAGGAGGCTTTGCATGGCAGAAGCTAAGGTCACAGCCAACCAGCAGGTCTCCCTGAGAGGCGCCGTCGAAGCAGCAGTCCTCCAAAGCTCTGGTGCTGTCCCACATGCCTGTCCTCGCCAGTGTGGCCCGCAGAAGTTCTCGGATTCTTCGGTTTTCCTTGGAGGCAGACTCCCAAATAACTTCAAGTTCACCTTCCATTTCTCTGAAAGAAATAAACGAAGCAAAGGAAAAGTTTAAAATAGCACAATTTAAAAAATATTTATAGAGTAAGAACTCAAGGGAAAGAACGCCCACGTCAGAGAACGACAGCCCACTGTGTTTGGGTTCTGAAGCAGAGACTCCAACGTGGAATGAAACGCCCAGCTGCCCTGGAAATAGAAAGAAACACAAAGGCACGGGCTGCAAAAGGAGTTGCCTCTTCCTTTACTCTGGCATCAGTGACACAGCCGCTGCTCTCTGAAGAATCAGCAAGCGCGTGTACAGTAACGAGACACAGCAACCGCGCCGCTGACCTAGGCCAGTCGGACGCCGGAGCACACACGGGCTGGCTGCGGGTGTCCACACAGCGTGGGCCCTGTAGGCCTCTCCTGTGCCCCCTCTGCCTGTCCCCACTGCGACCCGGCCAACATCAGGGACCACCCACAGAGCCACTGATGGGTCCAGACATAAAGAGTGAGTTGGGGGTGAGGGGGAGACTCGTAACTGACGACACACAGGAGACTGGCCTGGACCGGGCGCCGGGAAGGGTGAGTGCCCAGAGGGAAGGAAGCTCGTGAGAAACAGAAAGGGCAGCAAAGCAGCATTTCCCGAGCAAGGACTCAGTGCCAGGTGCCAGAGGGGGGTGCTGCAGGGTGCAGCGGGGCCAAAGGTATCCACGTCCTCACAGGGCGGTGGCCCACTGGGGCAAGAGACAAGGACACCAGCCACCACCCTACAGGGTGGGGAACCCCGTGAGCGAGTGTCGGGGAGCACACAGCACCTCTGCCCAGGAGGCGTAGGCCTCGTCCAGGGCGGCAGGGCTGGAGAGGCCAGCGTCTTCACAGATACTCCCAGATGGTTCTGGAAAGTGTCAGAAACTGGATTAGCAGGTGGATGTGGCACCACTGTTTAAAGAGCAGGACACTGAAATTCAGCGAGGCCAGGGACGTGCTCACTTGTGCAGAGTCACTTTTCTCGTGAACAGCTGCTTCCTTCCTGGCCCATCATGTCCACTGAGTGTTGGGGACAATTTAAACCAGGTCTAAAAAATCCCCAGACCTCTATTTTCTGGCATAAATCACCCCTGTATCTGACAAATCACAATAAACATGTTTAAATGTATGGCTGAACTCAATAGAGAGAATACGAAATCTCGAAGGGTAGGAAAAGCTGAAGACTAACTGAAGCTGAAGAGGTAGGCAAACAAAATCACAGTATTGCTTTGAGGGCAAAAGCTAATGCCCAAAACGCAGATTGTTAGAGGACAGGGAGTAGGTCTGGGGCCCACGCAAATTGAGAGTGACAGAAAATCTCAGGGCCCACTTATATCCAGGTTTCTCTTCTTAGAAACACAACGGTGTGGCCCAGACGCAGGCAGGTAAGTGGAGGTATGTGAAGGACCCTCAAAGAAAGGATGAGTGGGTGAAAAATCTGCATATCTTCAAAAGAAACCTGCTCTGAAAGGCTGAGTCTCCCAGGGGACTGCAGCCCCCGGCCTGTTTCCAAATGGACCTAGAGTTTGAATCTACACTATTCCCTATGATGGGCATCCTCAGGCCCTGCCTGGAGTGAATCAAGAGTTAAAAGAAGCCAGGTATGGTGGTGCGCACCTGTAGTCCCAGCTACGGGGAAGGCTGAGGGGGGAGGATCGCTTGAGCGCAGGAATTTGAGGCTGTAGTGCACTGTGATTGCACCTATGAACAGCCACTTCACTCCAGCCTGAACAACATAGCAAGACCCCTGTCTCTTAAAAAAAAAAAAAAAAAAAAAGGAGAAAGACATTTTTGAGACAATTAGGGAAAAAAATTCAAAGTTGAGTTAAATAGTATAGTAGACATAGCTGAAAAGAATTAGTAAACTGGAATATCGAGCAGAAGAAATTATCTAGAATGCAGTTTAGAAAAATTTATTAATTGCCTCACAGATGGGAAGAAAGGTAAAAAGAGAAAACAAAGAAAAATATAAGATATTAAGTTATTATTAAATGTAATGGAATCGTAGATATATTTTTTAAAGTCCTTTTATATTTTTTAAAAAGAATTACTATAACCTATTTTAAAAATTAGTAATAAAATTAACTTGGCTCCAGGTTAGAAATGTTCTTTGGTACCAAAGAGAAACAAATACAAATCTTCTCTGGAGAAAAACATCCTTAATCCAGGCCCTAAGGATCCCACTGATTAAATTCAACCAAATATGTGCTAACAGTAAAAAATTATTGTATAGAGAAGGAAATAGTTGCACAGAACAAAAGTCAACAAAACTAGATCTAAGCACCCCCAAATTTCAGATATTTGAATTATCATACAATTGTGAATAAAATATTAAAGAAATAAAAGATGTATTAAAAATAATCAAAGATCAAGAACTTATTTTAAAAAATGACTAGGTAGATTTTCAAAAGAACCAAAGGAACTTCTGAAAATGAAATATACAATTGTTGAAATAAAAAACTCAGCTGTGTGCAGTGGGCTCATGCCTGTAATTCTAGCACTTTGGGAGGCTGAGACAGGAGGATGGCTTGAGGCCAGGAGTTTGAGACCAGCCTGGGCAACATAGCAAGACTCTGTATCTACAAAAGAATAAAAAAATTAGCTGGGCATGATGACACATGACTGAGTAGCCTCTTAGCTACTCAGGAGGCTGAGGTGGGAGGATCGCTTGAGCCCAGGAGTTCAAGGTTACAGTGAGCTGTGATCATGCCACTGTGCTCCAGCCTGTGTGACAGAGTGAGACCCTGTTTCAAAAAAAACAAAGTATAAGACTAAATGGCTGGATTAAACAGAACTGAACACAGATGAAGTGAGAATTAATAAACAGGAATACTGAGCAAAATAAATTACTCAGAATATAGACCAGAAAGACAAAGAAATGGGAAATTTGAAAGATAAGGCATGTGGAAGATTCAGTGAGAAAGTCTAACATATATTTAATCTGAGTTCTAGAAGGAAATTTAGAAAGAATATGAGGAAAGTTATGTTTTTAAGAGATGATGAGGAGGGGTATGAAAAAAGGGATAATGACTGAGAAATTTCTAGAACTAACGAAAGACATAAAATCACAGATATAGAGTTTAATTTATACCACGTAGATAAATAAAAAGAAACCCCTAGTTAAGCACATAACAACAAAACTGCACAATACAAGAGACAGAGGGGATCTTAAAAAGAGGCAAGAGAAGAGACGAACCACCTTTTCGTTTTTAAAAATACCAAAAGGCTTCTCGACAGCAACAATGGAACGAGAAGAGAATGAAATACGCTGAGAGAAAATGACTATATCAAGGTAGAATTCTGTACCCAGCAAAAATCAACACTTACCTTCTGGAGCTAAAAATTAATGATATAAAATAGACTTTTGTTTTCCACTTTCATATATATCTAGACGTTGTGACACTAGACAATAACACCATATAAACAGAGCTTGCACACGGAGAGAGAAATATAGAGATGCTGATTACACTTAGATTTTTTTTTTTTATTTCTTAGAGAGAGGGTCTTGTTCTGTCACCCAGACTGGTCTTGAACTCTTGGCTTCAAGCGATCCTCCCATCTCGGCCTTCTCAAAGTGCTGGGATTACAGGGGTGAGCCACTGTGCTCAGCCAAACTTAGATTTTTAAAATGTTAAATATCTATGGTGAAATGTCAAGGGTAATCACTAAAAGAAGAGAAATAGAATGTACAGCTTTCAAACCATTAGAGGGCAAAAAATGGAAAAAAGGAGAAAGTGAAAAAGTTTATTACTGAAATCCTAAACTTCCCATCTGGCAAGAAGCTTGGTATTGGCCCAACTTTTTACAAAGTCATCATTTGTGGCGGTAAGGACTTCTGTGAATACGAAACCCATGTTAGGGAAGAGTTCATTTGCCTGGCATTGAGAAGAATCCGACTGATGGGAAACAAAGACATCTGCGTTTTGCACGGCATCAGACGCACTTACTGTACTGTAACTTGAAGAACATCACATTCAATAAGTACTACGGGTCTTCTGCATGCGCCGGTTTAGATTCCAGTCTATCCAAGACAACACAGCCATTGTGAAAAGGCCGACTTCAGTGTGAAACCAAAACAATGTGAGAGGACCAAGTTCACCTTCATAAAGCATACGACAGGCCCCAGCATTTTCAGCGCACTGGCAATACTTCCTCTACCTCGTCGGAAGGACAGAGGTGTGACTACGATAACACCTTAGAGCCACCATCCACAGAGAACATACCACACCACAAATGTGTCACTATCATGCTACAAGAAGGGAATGAACGATCAGAGACTTTAACGTTCTAAGAAATTAAAAAACAGTAGCAGAAATAAAACATGTAATCAAAGATTGATAAAACCTCCCAAGAAAATGAAACGAAACAAAAATATTAGAGAGCTATAAAAGAGTAGAAAACTGGGAAAGTTGTTTAGAGGACTGGGCTGACTGAGGAAGCCCAATTCAAACAGAAATTTTTAAAAAAGAGAATAAAGAAAATAAGGAGCAAATAAAATCAAGACCAATATTAACTTGGGATAAAACTAAAATGTAAAAATAAAATTAAACAATCAAACAAACAAAACAGGCCCAGAGGGTTTTACCAGAAAACTCCATCAAGCATTCAAAACCCAAAGCACCCCACAGGCCAGCATCCCGCGGGCTGGGGGGCCCCACCTCTTCTGCCGCAGCGCCTGGTCCAGGCCGTCCTGCCGGTCCCTGAGCATCTGGTGGAGGCGCCGCATCTCCTGCAGGTACTGGGCCGTCCTGCCCGCAAAGTCCTCCTGTTGCTCCACCAGACGGTGGCTGATGTCACCCAGCTTCAGCGCTGTCTTCTTCTTATATCCCTGGGGGAGGAGGTGGGATGGGTGAGCAGGGGACCCCGCGTGCAGGTGCTGGCGCCTCCTGGCCGTGTTCTCCCCCGCCACCTGCGCTGCCACAGCCGAGTAAGGCCCAGGCCAGGCTGACCTGGGAGGGCAAGTCTGGCTCAGAAAGGTCACAAAAGGTGAGCAAAGAATGTCAAGTGTAATAAAACCAATTTCTAACTTTTATTATACCTGGGTTTTTATATGCCACAAATAACATAAAATGTCACCACCACGGAACACACTGGATGACACTGCAAGTCACTCCTACCGCTGGAAGCCACAAGACAAATGCGCCCAGAGTTCCGAGTGCAGCACTTTCCCCTGGCAAAGGAGCCCTTTCCTCAGCAATGCCCGAACGCCCATGTTTAAGAGTGGAGCTGCTCAAGTCCACAGAGGGAAGGGGGACCCTGACCACAGAGCGCTGCTGCCCATCATAAATGATGATGATGATGGTCTGGTGTGCGTGTCAGCCTTCCCTGGGGTGGCCCAGAATCCACACTGCGGTGCTCACAGACACTGCATGTAGCAGACCCTGCTAAGAAACCAGATCACGGGGCCGGGTGCAGTGGCTCACGCCTGTAATCCTAGCACTCTGGGAGGCCGAGGTGGGAGGATTGCTCAAGATCGGGAGTTCGAGACCAGCCTGAGCAAGAGCGAGACCCCGTCTCTACTAAAAAAAAAAATAGAAAAAAATTAGGCGAACAACTAAAAAATATATATATAGAA
>CM052449.1:29658464-29670590 GCA_028533085.1 Varecia variegata | reverse complement strand
CTCTGACTCAAAAAAAAAAAAGAAACCAAATCACACCTCTGGCAGCATTGCTGCCTGTACCACCTGAAAATCAAGACCTACAAGGCGATGCAGCTTGCAAAAACTTAATATCTGTATTACTTAAGAAATATCTAGGAAACACAGAATACAGGAAAATATGCATTAGGACACTATTTGGATCAGAACAATTTTAAGTAAAATTTTGTTGCCTATAGCTTTTTAAAAAATAAATACTTCAGGACTAAAACTTACATTCCCTAAAACAAAACAAATTCACAACATGCATTTACTCGTACGTACCCACCATTAACCTCACATAGTACCATGCACACGAGCCAGCCAATGTTTAGTTTTTCTTAGTTTGTGAATTTTCCAACGTGTTAAACCCTATCAATCTACTTCTCCACTCTAGGCCCTTTAGTTATGGTTCTACACATACATACACCTGAGGCCACAGGTCCTGGGTCTTGTTCTACGTGCGTGGAGCAGCGTGTCCTCACAGCACCTACCCTCCACGGTCCCCGGTTCCTCGCCCTGCCCCAGGCCTCCAGCTTGCTGTCACCCTGCCTGCCCCACCAGGGGGAAACCAGTGCGGCTGGGGGCCCTGGCTGCAGGCTGGCAGGACTCAGCCTGTAGGGAGGTGAAGCGAGGGGTGGTCTGGGGCAGGAGAGGAGGTACGATGACAATGGCTTTCTGTGGGCAGAGACACGGAAGGTGCAACCAGGACTGAAGCAAGAGAGGAGCAGGTCAAGGCTGCTCTCTAACTGAGCCATACAGACTCGGGCGTGATGAGAAAGCCTGGACGCTAACCTAATGACAGGACCTGGACATTTTCCCATCGCTTCTTTTTCCCCCCTAAAAAACAGCGGCACAGTATTTTATTGTGCAGATGAATAAAGGTTCATTTAATGCGTTGAGAGGTGCTACTCCTGCCAGCAAAACTTACACTGCTTTATTCTGCGGATGATTAGTGACATGTGCATGCAAAATGTGTCATTTTCTTAAACACAGAAATGTACACCAGTAACCCTCTGTTCCCATTTGAAAATGCAATCTCTGAGGCTGTGACCACTTACCTTAACTTTTTCCTCCAACCTTCCCAAGCGAATATTGCCTTTTATGATTTTGTTGATAACTCCATGCTTCTCACTTTCTAAACATTTAGCCTAACGAGAAAGGTGAAAAAAAAATAAATGGGCTCTCAGTTTTACAGAAAAATTAAAATAAATTCTTTTTCTCCCATAATAAAATATCAAGCAATAGGCTAGGCGCAGTGGCTCATGCCTATAATCCTAGCACTTGGGGAGGCTGGGCAGATCGCTTGAGGCCAGGAGTTCAAGACCAGCCTGACCAAGAGCGAGACCTCATTTCTACAGAAAATAGAAAAATCAGCTAGGCGTGCCTGCAGTCCCAGCCACTGGGGAGGCTGAGGCAGGAGGATCGCTTGAGCCCAGGAGTTCGAGACTAGCCTGGGCAACATAGCGAGACCTCATCTCAAAAGGAAATTCTCTTGAAATCATGCCAGCACATTAACTTGCAGTTTACTTGATGTAACTTTCAGGAGACTCACCAAGTGCATCAGACTGTCCCGTTCCTGGGTTATATTCTCTGCCAGACCAACAAGGTTCGCCAAGTACAGGTGAGCAGACATCTCGTTCCCCATGGCTTTCTCCACCTGCTTTTTGAGGACATCAATTTTCTTTTGAGATCTCCTAGAGTTGCCCCAAATGGTGGAATAGAAAACTTATTAGCCTCATGACTAGGTCATAGTGAATATCTGTATTACAAAAACAGTAAGTATGTTAGTGTCTAAATGTTATTCTTCAGCACCCTAAATCTTCTATTACGTTTCAAGGTGAGAAGACGTACGTGAATTTAATTTGAAACCAAGCATAATTATTGACTCCAAATCAAGTTAACAGGAGTCACAAAATGCCTAACAATGAATAGGATAATTAAATATTGTTCTATTAACTTTTTGGCTCATGTTCTAAAAGACACTATTGACAAAGAGATCCAGTAATCCCGCAGTAGAATTCTGGGAAATGATTAGGAAAGAACTTCTAGCCCTGCGAGCCTTAGGGTCGTCATACACGATCGACCACATTTGAACTACTGACTTGAGAAATGCCGGTTGATGGTGGTCGACAGAAAAGCTTACACTGCACTTATGCTCTGAGAGCCAATAATTTCGATTACCCTTTTCCATGTTATAGCCACTGTTAGGAAAAGAAGAGACAAAGGGAATGAAATGGAATAGCCTTCGGTCGTCTTTTTTTTAAACTGTTGGGGAAAAAAACAAAGGAAAAAAATACATGTAAACCTATTTATTTTCTGGGCCCTTTCAAGTTCAGCTTCCAGCGCTTTGATTGTCACTGTCAGATTGTTCTTCTCTAAAAGCAGGCTCTTCCTCTGCACTTGCAGGACAGTCAGCTTCTCCACCAGCTCTTCCATCTCCGCACTTCGTGTCTCCTCTTCCTTCTGTAACCGGCTGAAGGACAGAGACATTACCGGCACGTAGGCAGCACTCGGAGGCTGAAATGAGGCAGCCACTGCCAGATGAGGGACACACAGCCAGGCCTCCAGCCCGGGGTGGTCACTGGAAGGTCTCTGTGGAAACCCCCCCGCCATCCCCGGCCCTGGAGGACAGGAGGGAGGGTGTGGCTGGGAACACACTTCCTTGGTAGTCATAATCTAACTCCTTTTCTGGCCCACACTTTTTGCTTAGGTCTGTGTATATATGCTTATTTATACCCTATTCCTTCCAGAAAAAAATCTAAGACAGCTCAATTTTTTTACATGGTTATAATTGCTAGCAAAAAAAATCCTACTGTTAAAACAAATTTTATTTCATAATAAAGTCATTATAAATACATGTTTTCTGATAAAAGCAACAAAGAACAAAGGGGGCACTTGTTTTGCTGCACACAAGCTTGAGTGTCGTCAAATACGCGGAGGGAGCAGCAGGGGACGGGGTGCACCCTTGTCACGCACTGCGGGAAACCATGACACGGTATGATCCTAAGGGCGGTTTGTCCACTGTAACTTAAAAATATGTAAAATCCAGGATTCATGTCTTTCACTGAAAACTCATTTAACTATTATCTTATTGGATAAATTGTTGACCTGGATTAAGAATAAAGGGTTAAAGAAGAATGTGGAAAATACCAGGACTTCTGCTTCCAAGCAAGGTAGATTACAGAGACCAGATTTACCCTTCAGCTAAAAAGCAGGCAAAACATAATAAACAACAGTCTTCAGACTTTGGACAACAGGCAGTGCAGGACTGTGATCCCTGAGAGAAAAACAAGGCACTACGACCGCCCCACCGCCCCGCCTGCCTGCCCAGCCAGGAGGGGAAACCCGAAGAGAAGTGGCAGGCCTGCTGAGCTGAGTCAGAGACAAGCTCAGGGCGGTTAGGGCAGCTGCAATTTCCAGGGCAGAGGGGAGGGAGTTTCCCAGAGGGGGAAAGCTCGGGAGAGCTGCAGGGGTCACCTAAGTCTTCCGCTGAGCCCCAGTCTGTATATGGTGAGAAGAAATTGCCCGAGGCTAAGGAAAGAAACACCAGGAATCAGTAGGCGGGACAATTCCTGACATTCACGAAGGACAGGAAATAGTGCATGAGCCCACTAGTCAGAATGGAAGGACCTACACTGCAAGGGACACGGGACAGAAGCCTCATGAGAGTGTTACTGCCTCAGCAGTGGGGCTAAGGGAGCCCTAGACGAAGGTCGTGGCCACCCCAACAAAAGTCAGCTTTGAAAGAACCCAACTATTCTCCAGTAACTTAAGCATGAATCAGAACAAAATCTGACATTATTTAAAGCAATGCAGTAAACCTAACAAAGTCTGCACTACTCGGCACCCCACCAAGCATGGGAATAAGCTATAAAATACGACTCATGGTCCGGAGAGAAAAGAAATCAACAGGACAGACCCAGAAGCAAGAGACAAAGCGCTGGCAGACAAAGGTTCCTAAACAGCTGTTACAGATACGCTCCACGTACTCGAGAAAGTACAGAAAAATAGCAATGAGGAGGGCGGAAACGGAAAATATAAAAAAGACCCAAATGGATCTTACGGAGACGGAAAACAACAGTGTGTGAAGTGAGCCATACATTGGATGGAAATAATAGCAGGTTAGACTGCAGGAAAGGTCAGTGGATTTGAAGGCAGTGACAGAAACCATCCAATGAAGAAGGCGCGGAGAGGAGCGAGAGTGGGGAAGGACCGCACAGAGCACAGTGATCCACGGGACAGCGTCAAGCAGTCCCCGGACGAGAGGTGAGAGAGGGGAAGACAGAAGAGAATATTAAAGAAAGAATGGCTGAAATATTTCCAAATTTGATGAAAAACATAAACCCACAGCCTCAAGAAGTTCAGTGAACCTCAAGCAGACTAGAGAAACCACGTCAAGACACATCCTAATCAAACTGCTGAAAACCAGCGACAAAGAAAATATCTTAAAAGCAGCCTCAGAGAAACACACATTACCTTCAGAGTAACAAAGATAACAGCGGCAGATTTTCATCAGAAACAACACAGGTCAGAAGACAATGAAGAACATCTTTGAACCCAAAAACCTGTCGGCTTGGATTTCTTTACCCAGCGTCTTATTGCTGTGGTCCCCAACCCCCGGGCTGCAGACGGTACAGTTCCGTGGCCTGTTGGGAACCAGGCCGCACAGCAGGAGCTGAGCGAAGCTCCGTCGGTATCTGCAGCCGCTCCCCATCGCTTGCATCACCGCACAAGCTCCGCCTCCTCTCAGATAGGAGAGGACCCTACTGTAAACCGCACGTGGAGGGATCTAGGCTGCGGCTCCGAATGAGAATCCAATGCCTGGTGATCCGAGGTGGAGCCGAGGCGGCGATGCCAGCGCTGGGGAGCGGCTGCAGATACAGATTATCATCAGCAGAGAGGTCTGACTGCGCAGTACATGTGATGCGCTTGAATCGTCCCCAGACCATCTCCCTGCAGTCCGTGGAAAAACTGTCTTCCATAAAACGAGTCCCTGGTGCCCAAAAGATTGGGGACCACTGTCTTATTGTCTTATCAATAAAATTTTATAATTTTCCCAAGTACTGTAAACCTTAATATTCCTTCCTATTTGTGATGCTTTATAAATGGTTCATTCCTTCTTCTTTTCAAAATATCATTTTCTACATATTTGTTCCAACAAACATATACAATTTTTATAATTTTTTGGTTTCCAACAATTTTGCTAAAATCCCTTATTTCTAATGATTTGTATATTTTTCTCCATATAGAATTATATCATTTATGAATAATGACACTATTATTTCCTTCTTTCCAGAGCTTCCAATTTTCCTTTTTCCTGCCACATGTGCTGGTCCTCACTTAGCAACCAGTGCTGATGTTCCGACACGGCGTCACAGGACACACTTGCACTGTTCCCGTCGCACAGGGAAGTGCTCACATTTCTCTGTTCACTGTGATATTTACTGCAGCTTTATTTTTTAACAGAACCAGTAAGGAAGTTCTCATCTACTCCTAATACTTTCTTTTTTATACCTAGATTCCTGAATGAAAATGAAGAGTAATTTTCCTTTCTTACACTGTCACCGTTTGGTTTGGTATCGGGCTGTATTAACTTCATTAACGAGTGAGGGGCGTTCATTCTTTCTCTGCTCTCCAGGAGGGTTTATGTAAGACTAGGACTGTTTCTTCCTTGATTCTCTGTAGAACTCTCTGGCGAAGGCATCTAGGCCAGTAGTTTTCTTCAAGGGAAGATACTTAGTTCCTTTAATGATTAAAGGAATATTCAGGGTATTCTTTTTCTTCGTGAGTCAGTTTTGGCAAGTTGTATTCTTCAAGGAATTTGACTATTTCATCTAAATTTTCAAGTGTGTTGACATGAGGTTATTTCTAGATGCACACAAATTTAAACATCTACTTGGTGAACTGAGCCTTTTATCTTTATGAAATGAATTCATCCTCTCTGCTCAGCGGTGTTTTTTACCAGAACGTCTGTCAGAGATTAAAGTTTATCACCTTTTTGTTTGTTTGTTTGTTTTTGTTTTTTTTTTTTTTTTTTTTTGAGACAGAGTCTCGCTTTGTTGCCCGGGCTAGAGTGAGTGCCGTGGCGTCCTCCTAGCTCACAGCAACCTCAAACTCCTGGGCTCAAGCGATCCTCCTGCCCCAGTCTCCCGGGTAGCTGGGACTACAGACATGCGCCACCATGCCCGGCTAATTTTTTCTATATATATTTTAGTTGGCCAGATAATTTCTTTCTATTTTTAGTAGAGACGGGGTCTCGCTCTTGCTCAGGCTGGTCTCAAACTCCTGACCTTGAGCGATCCACCCGCCTCGGCCTCCCAGAGTGCTAGGATTACAGGCGTGAGCCACCTCGCCCGGCCTATCACCTGTCTTTGGGTTTGCTCTTGAGCAATATAGCTTTTCCTGCCCTTTGACTTTTGGCCTTTCTGTATATCTTTATGGTTGAGATATACATCTTAGAGACAATGGAGACGTTGCTTTTTTGTTTTATCCAGTCTGACAATCTTGTCTTCTAACTGGAGTGTTTAGTCTATTTAGCGTGTCTACTACTGATACATTTGGGTTTACATCTAACATTTTGCGTTGTCTATTTTCCTACTTGTCTAGCTTACATTTTCCTTCCTTTTCTTGCCCTCATTTGGATTATTTTTTGAGATCATTCTTTTTTCCCCTATACTAGTCTAGAAGTTATATACATTGTTTCCAGAAACTTCATCATGCATATTTTCAAATTATAAAATTAATCAACACGTTCATCCTCTTCTGAATGACACAAAGACATTACTCCATTACCTTCTCCCTGGTTATATGCTGCTGTTGTGCATTTTAAGTCTGTATTTTTAAACCCTCAAAGATATCATCGTTGTTTTACAAAATCAATGTTCACGTACATTTATCCACATATTACCACTGTCTTTTACTTCCTTCTTGCTTCTCAGACATCCCTCCTTGAATCATTTTTCTCTCCCGAAACATATACTCTTTTAGAATCGCCTTTAACGTAGGCCTGCTAGTGGTGACGTCACACTCAATTTAAACTGAGTTTGAAAATAGCCTTATTTTTGCCTTCATTCCTGAAAGGTATTTTGTCTGGTAACACAATCTAGGTTGTCAGCGGTTTTCTCTGTTTTCTAGCACAGTGAAAGGAATATTCAGTGACTGCAGCGTCCCCTGTCAGTTGTGAAGCACCCTGTTGTCACTGCAGTTGCACTGGGATAGGTCTGGGCGGGACTTTCATTTCCCTGTTTGTGCTTGTGCCTGCTGGGCCAGGCCTGCTGGGCCAGCACCATCCCCGTGCTGTCGTCTGCCTTCAGCTGTCCCCTCCTTGACTCCTCCCGATTACACAGACCCCTGCATCGCACACGCCTGCGATCTGCAGATCGCCCCGTCAGCCGCGCGTACCTGCTCCTGACCCAGTTTGCAGTTCACAGACTCACACTCAGCTTCGTCTCTTCTACAGGTAAGCCCACCCACTGAATTCGTGATTTTGGTTATTGTACTTTTCAGTTCTAAAAATTCTATTTGTTTCTTTTTCAAACTCGCTATGTCACATTTTTGAGTTCCCTGAAGAAGTTTCTCTTTTATTTCTTTAAGCACAACAGTCACCAGTTGTTTTACCTCTTTGTCAGCTAATTCTAACACCTGGACTTCATTTGCATATTGTTTCTGCTGGCCCCCAGGCACTGTCTGGCTTTCGTTGTGTCCTGAAAACTGTACTTGAACACTTATTTCCAGGAGTCATTCGACGTCTGTAAGAAAGGGAGGGGCCTTCCTTGAGGGACCCTTTTCCTGTGCTCCCATTCCTGGCCTGAGGTTTCCGAAACCTGTGGCAGCACGTACCCAGTGCGGGACCACGAGGACTGGTTTACTTCTGGTTCACCTCACTCATTCGCTTGCAGACGATCTGGGACTGTCTCATCGTTCTTGGTTGACTGGTATTTCATCAGGACGTGTCTAGGAGTGTGTGGGGGTCTTTTCAATGCAGTAATTGGAGCTCTGGAAACACCCTTCAGCTGTCAACTTCTTCCTCTCCATGATCTTTAACCTCTTCCGAGATTCCTGATGTCTGAGGTTGGCCCTCCTGGACGGGGCCTCCATTTATTTCTATTATCTTTTCCCTCCATTTCCCAATTGGTATTTTCCTTATGTTCTAGGATAATCTTCAATTTTTTTTTTTTTTGAGACAGAGTCTCACTCTGTTGCCCTGGCCAGAGCGCAGTGGCGTCAGCCTAGCTCACAGCAACCTCAAACTCCTGGGCTCAAGGGATCCTCCCACCTCAGCCTCCCAAAGTGCTGGGATTACAGGTGTGATGGCCATTTCTCCAACTGCCTTTGCCGTTAGTGAGTTCCTTTCGAATTTTTTATGCCTTTTCTACTTATACCTGGGAGGCTATTAGAATAATCATGCATCACTTAATGATGGGGGTATGTTCTGAGCAACACATCATTAGGTGATTTTGTCACTGTACGAACATAATAGAGTGTACATACACAAACCCAGATGGTATAGCCTGCTACACACCTAGGTTATAAGGTACAGCCTACTGCTCCTAGGCTACAAATCTGTAAAACGTTACTGTACTGAATACTGCAGGCAACTGTAACACAATATTAAGTATTTGTGTATCTAAACATACCTAAACATAGAAAAGGTACAGTAAAAATATAGCATAAAAGATTTTTAAAAAGGTGCGCCTACATAGGGCACTTACTATGAATGGAGCTTGCAGGGCTGGAAGTTGCTCTGGTGAGTCCGTGAGTGGTGAGTGAACATGAAGGCCCAGGCCACTACTGTACCCGACACTCTCGATTTTATAAACACTGAACACTTAGACTACACCAAATTTATTTTTTAAAATATTTTCCTTCAATCATAAATTAGTTTGATTACTATAATCTTTTTACTTTAAAAACTTTTAAATTTCTTAAACTTTTTGACTCTTTTATAATATTTAGCTTAAAACACAAACACATTATACAGCTATACAAAAATATTTTTATATACTTAATCTATAAGTTTTCTATTTTTAGAAATTTTAATTTTTTAAAAAATTTTTAAACTTTTTTGTTAAAAATTAAGACACAAACACGCACATTAGCCTAGGCCTACCCAGGGTGGGATCATCAATATCACTGGCTTCCACCTCCCCATCTTGTCCCAGTGGAAGGTCGTCAGGGGTAACATAGAGACGTCACATAGAGACGTCATTTCCTATGACAACAATGTCTTCTTCTGGAATACCTCCTGAAGGACCTGCCTGAGGCTGTTTTACAGTTAGCATTTTATAATAAGTAGAAGAGTGCACTCTAAAATAATGACAAAAACTATGGTATAGTGAATACGTAAACCAGTAACATAGTTGTTTGTTATCATTATCAAGTATTATGCGTTGTACACAATTGTATGTGCTAGATTTTGTATGACTGGCCATGCGGTAGGTTTGTTTACACAGCATCACCGCAAACACGTGAGTAGCGCATTGTGCTAGGACGCTACAGTGGCTACTACATCACTAGGTGACAGGAATTTTTCAGCTTCATTTTAGTTTTATGGGACCACTGCTGTATGTGTGGTCATTGTCGACCAAAACGTCATTATGCGGTTCAAGACTGTATGTGGTTATGCACAAAAAAAAATCAGCAGGAGTGGGTGTTTTGGAAAAATAAAATCATAAAGATGAATATGACTTCAAAACAATTTCCTTCCTCTATTGGAATAGAAAAGCCGGGTCTGGCCAGGCGCAGTGGCTTGTGCCTTTAATCCCAGCACTTTGGGAGGCTGGGGTGGGAGGACCACTTGAGGCTGGGAGTTTGAGACCGGCCTAGGCAACGTAGTAAGACCCCCAGCTCTGCAAAAAATTTCTGTAAAAATTAGCCAGGCGTGGGACCACATGTCCCAGCTACTCAGGAGGACGAGCCAGAGGATTGCTTGAGCCCAGGAGCCCCTGGACCACTGCACTCCAACTGGGGCAAAGGGGTAAGTAAGACTCTGTGTCTCAAGAAAAAAAAGCAAAGCAAAGCACAGGAGGTCTGTGGAGTCAAAACGCTGGGTTCAGCACTCTGGGAGGCCGAGGCGGGTGGATCGCTCAAGGTCAGGAGTTCAAGACCAGCCTGAGCAAGAGCCAGATCCCATCTCTACTAAAAATAGAAAGAAATTATCTGGCCAACTAAAATATATATAGAAAAAATTAGCCGGGCATGGTGGTGCATGCCTGTAGTCCCAGCTACTCGGGAGGCTGAGGCTGTAGGATCGCTTAAGCCCAGGAGTTTGAGGTTGCTGTGAGCTAGGCTGATGCCATGGCACTCACTCTAGCCCAGGCAACAGAGTGAGACTCTGTCAAAAAAAAAAAAAAAAAAAAAAAAAAAAAAAAAAACGCCAGGTTCCAGGCATCGTACTACCAGCATTTATAAAGCACCAAGCTAAGCACTTCCTGGGCACTAGCTCGTTTGTCCCCTACAGTCCTGTGCAGGGAGGAGAAGGGGTTGGAGAAGAACAGAAAGACACACAAAGAAAATTAAAATTACCTATTCTGATGGTCACTTTAATGTGTCATCTGGGCTAGGCTGCGGCACCCAACTGCTTGGTCAAACACTAGTCTAGATGTTGCTGTGAGGTATTCTGTGGATGTGATTCACATTCACAGCCAGCTGACTTTCAGTAAAGGAGATTACCCTCAGCAACGTGGGTGGCCTCATTCAATCAGTGAAGGTCTTAAGAGCAAAAACCCGTTCCCCAAAAAAGGATTTCTGCCTCAAGACTGAAACGGAGAAATTCTGCCCTTGGATTTCGGACTTGCCGGTCTCACAACTTTGTGAGCTGATTTCCTAAAACAAATCTCCCTCCCTCTCTCTCTCTCTCTCTCTCTCTCTCTCTCTATATATATACATCCTATTGGTTGTTTCTGTCAAGAGCCCTGGCTGATACACTCATATGTTCACCTGGAAAAGATACTTCCTATTAATATTTTCCCCATCCTTCCTGTTTTTCTATGTACTTGTTGTATATATGTAATTTTATATATATATATATACACACACACATACATGTATGTAATTATATACACACTTACACACACATACTAAAGTGATCAACTCATCCCACTTTGCCTAGGACTTAAGCAGTTTTAGCACTAGAAGTCCTACATCCTGGGAACTCCTCAGTCTCAGGCCAACTGGAATGCTTGGTTAGCACAATACACACACGCACACATATTTTTTTAAAAACTAAAATTATTATCATTCTTTACATACTGTTTTGTAACAGAATTTCTTCACTTAAAAATACATTACGGAAGCCGGGTGCAGTGGCTCATGCCTGTAATCCTAGCACTCTGGGAGGCCGAGGCGGGAGGATTGTTTGAGCTCAGGAGTTCGAGACCAGACTGAGCAAGAGCGAGACCCTGTCTCTACTAAAAATAGAAAGAAATTATGTGGACAGCTAAAAATATATATAGAAAAAATTAGCCGGGCATGGTGGTGCATGCCTGTAGTCCCACCTACTTGGGAGGCTGAGGCAGGAGGATCGCTTGAGCCCAGGAGTTTGAGGTTGCTGTGAGCTAGGCTGACGCCATGGCACTCTAGCCTGGGCAACAGAGTGAGACTCTGTCTCAAAAAATAAAAATAAAAAAAGTACATTACGGCTATTTTCCATGTTTAAAAGAACTTTGTGTGACATCACATTTAATGGCTGCAGCCCATATTCCATTTCATGGTTGAATCCTTTCATTTAACTTATTCCTTACTACTGAATATCTAGATTTCCAGTTCTACTATCTTTTTTTTTTTTTTGAGACAGAGTCTCTCTGTTGCCCGGGCTAGAGTGCCGTGGCATCAGCCTAGCTCACAGCAACCTCAAACTCCTGGGCTCAAGCGATCCTACTGCCTCAGCTTCCCAAGTAGCTGGGACTACAGGCATGTGCCACCATGCCCGGCTAATTTTTTCTACATATTTTTAGTAGTCTGGTTAATTTCTTTCTATTTTTTTAGTAGGACCAGGTCTTGCTCTTGCTCAGGCTGGTCTCAAACTCCTGAACTCAAAACGATCCTCCCGCCTTGGCCTCCCAGAGTGCTAGGATTATAGGCGTGACCCACCGCGCCCGGCCAGTTCTA
>CM052449.1:29635692-29657964 GCA_028533085.1 Varecia variegata | reverse complement strand
TATTCAGGGTCTATATGAAGAAAACTAACACCATCTTATTTAAGGCCATAATATTAGTTTTATATAAATAGAAAAAGGTATAGAGAAAATACTGGTAAATATTTACATAACCTTAGAGTTAAAAAAGACTTGACACCAAGGGCATAAGTCTTAGAAGAAAAACATCTTATAGGTTTAGCAAAATTATCAACAAACCAAGAAAATATTACCCACATGACAAAGGGCTGAACTCCTTAAAATGTAAAGAGTTCCTACAAATCAATAAGTGTCTCAATTTAAAGTGGGCAACATTATGAAAGAAAATGATCTGCAAGAATATGAAAAAATATTCAAGCTCATCACTAATAAAAGAAATACAAACTAAAATATAATTTTTTCTCTTTCTTAACCTATCAAATTAACAAACAAAATATAATTCTCATCATTGGTAAGTATATAGCGAAAGAAGTACTTTTATATGCCCTCATGGAGATAAAAACTGATGTGAAATACATAGGTAAGATACTATGCTAAGCATCAAGTTCCAAAAGAAGTATTACAATTGCTTTTGCATAATAATGACATAGCAAATGAAATCAAATTTCAACAAGCATAAGGATATTAATGAAAGAAACAATATTACAATAAAATATCACCAACTTAAATATCAAGTATCACCAACATAAAACATTAACCCTCCAAATAAATAATAGAATGAGGGAAGTCCTGCTTGTTCCTTTAATAAAAGCACCGTGCACTTGTCCCCACCTTCCTGCGATGATGCTTTCTCAACCTCTTTTAGCTTTTCCTTCTGTTTTTCCATTCTCTTAAGTTTTAGTTGAAGTTGTTTCATTGCTTGCCTCATGACATTTAGTTCAAGGGTAAGGGTTTGATTTGTATTGTTTAGGCGCAAATTTTCCTCTTTTAATTCCTCAAACTTTTCTTTGGTTAGTTCCATACATCTTTGACGTGCTCTACCAGTTACATCTGAAAAGGCACAAGGGAAAAGTTTAAAAATGTTAATCGATATTTATAATTTTACAGAAAATCACGAGACTTTATTTCAAAAACCATGTGAGCAATGACTTCACGCTGGGCCCTGGAAAGGGAAGGGCTTGTACGGGAAAGATGGAGCAGTCCGGCGGGGACAGCCGGAGGGGCCTTGCACACCGACGTGGCATGGAGTGGAGGCTCCACGTGCGGAGCCCGGAGCCGGCGGGGCTCGCAGGCAGAGGTGTGCGGATGGAGAGGCTCTGCTCTCAGGTGCATCCCTCGGGCAGCGAGAGTGAAGCCGATCCGGGACAACCGCCCGGTCTGTGTTAGGGACACACTCGGCCGGACAAGCAGCACAGTGTGACGAGCAGGTGTGGGCACTAAGGAAGAGGGGGCAGGCTCAGGTTAGCACACAGGCCCAGAGCTCCACAAGCAGCCTCCGCTGGAGACACTGACCGGCCACCAGCGCGTGGGCAGTGTCTGAGGGGACCAGGGAGAGGAGAAAGAGGTCACAGAGGAGTTTAAGAGGAATCGCACGGAAGGCTGCTGGAGAACAGAGAGGTGTTCCGCAGGGAGACACTCGGGGAGGCCAAAGGAGCTGAGGACTCAATGGGACCCGGGCAGGGCAGCCTCCCAGCTGCGGGGAGGCAGGAGCAGAGCTGCTGTGCACTGCAGACGGGCGCAGGGGGCTGCGGGCTTCAGAGGGCCGGCCCAGCCCCTGACACACACATATCCCATCCTAGAACGCGAACGGAGAGGCTGAGAAAGGAGCAACTCCACAGCTGCACGGAAAGCAGGAAGGGAACTGAGAGGAACTGAGGAGAGAAAACAGTCGAGGTGAGACTGAAGACAGAGGCCACAGCCCAAGATGCGCCAGAGGAGGGCAGCTACCAGAGCGGGAGTGGCTCCAGGGGTACGCCTTGCTCTGGTAGGGGTAGGGACACAAAGCGGCCTACAAAGAACTGAGGCGGCATCCAGTCAGAGCACCAGAGTGGGAGTAGCAAGGGTCAACCTGCCCTGGGCAGGCAGTGACAGCAGAGATGTGTCCCCCTCACCAGGCCGTCCGTACAGGCCCTGAGGTGAGAAGCAGGCCAGGCCAGGGGCCACAGAAAGCCAGGAAGGAAGGGGGCACCCACGGCCCCTGGCTGGCCACACATCCTGCCCGTCCCCACCAGTCACTGGAGGCAGGCTCTGTGCACGACCTGGCAGCCCCACTGGCTTTCCCCCTCTAAGCAGCCTGAGCGAACCGGGAGCAGCATCCCCAGACGTGCCAAGGGGACTCTCAAGGGCAAGGTGAGCACATGGCCAAGATCCATCAAATACCTGAGCCAAGAGAAGCACCGAGGTCAAATGAGAGGGAAAAAGGGGCCGCAGCACAAATGACAAGACTGGAATGAGAATAGTTAAGATTTTCAGAGCGATGCTAGTCAACATCTCATAGTGACATAAGTTCAAACACATATAACGAAGAATGAACCCGTGGGCTAGAAGTGAGGGCCCCAGCAGTCTCCCAGAATGCGGCACTGGGAACATCGAGATTAAAACGATGAAAATAAAGTCAACCTGACGTGTTGAACCGAATGAAAATAAGACTTTCAGACTAGTGATGTGAGACACAAGAGTCACAAATTATCAAATCCACTCTGAAAGCCACTGCAGCTCCGCAGACCGTGCAGGGCACGTGCACCAGGCATCTCCGGGCCTCTCGCTCCGCCTTGGCCCTGGAGGAGCCCTGTTTGCACACACCCGCCCCCCTCGGTCTGAGCACACCCCGGGCCAGCCTCACCCCAGGACCCGCGCCCACCTCACACGGACCCACATCTGCCACCGAGTGTTCAGACCCCAAAGTTCAACGACTAACACCTCGTCCCGATTCCAGTAACCAGACAAAAGCAACAGCCTTTACAGGAAAAAGAAAAGGTGATCCTTATTTTCAGACGAGATGATTCTGGGCATTCTCCAAAACGGTATGCTTTCGACCATGATGAAATTCAAAAGGCAAATACCTGGGGAGGGTGGAGGTTTTTCACGTAATGGAGGTTTTTCATCCTAGAGAAGAAAAAACAGAGGAAAGAGTCTCAGCACCTCCCAGAGTGGCCGAGCAGCTGGGTCACTATACATCAGGAATGCAAGCGCAGTTCTTCCCCCTTCATTTTGGCTCTTTCTCGTTTTCTTTTTTTCTCCGAGACAGGGTCTCCCTCTGCTGCCCAGGCTAGAATGCAGTGGCGTCATCACAGCTCACAGCAACCTCAAACTCCTGGGCTCAAGCAGTCCTCCTGCCTCAGCCCCCGAGTAGCGGGGACTACAGGTGCGCACCACAATGCCTGGCTAATTTTTCTATTTTTTGTGGAGATGGGGTCTCGCCCTTGCTCAGCCTGGTCTTGAACTCCTGGCCTCAAGTGATCCTCCTGCCTCGGCCTCCCAGGTGTGAGCCACTGCCCCTGGCCTGGCTCTTGTTCTTAGTTTGTTTTAGCTTTAGAAACTTTAATGTCCACTGATTCTTATAACTGAATCTTAAACCTTGAGTGTCTTCCTCTCCTGGTGGGTTCTCTGAGCGGTAAGAGAAGTCCTGTCTGAGCTTCCTTCCTGCCTTTTTGCCTGTGAGTTCAGTGACTGGGTGTTTACACGCAGGTCTCGTGAGTGACAGACTGTCAGTTCACGTTCAAAAGCAAGTGATAAGGTCACAAATGCACAAAGCAAACTCCAATCAGGGCTTTTCTCACTGGGATACCCAAAAAGGACCTCGTCAACAGCAGGGAGGCACGTTTTCAAACGCTGAGAAAAGAACGTCAATAAGATCCTGCTTCTCGGTCCCAAACTGAGAGGAAAGGGAGGGCTGTGAACTTTTGTTAATTTTTCCTCACACGTTGGTGTGCTATTAAGTTTCTAATTCCTGCTGAGAAAGAAGATAGTTATAAATTAACCCTACTGAGAAATGTTTAATTTTTTTAATTCCTATGACTTCACACAATGTAAAACTTAGGCTAGAACTATTTCCATGTTTGCAAATTAGTTATGAAAATTGTCTATTCATTCTATAAATTATGTAAGAGGTCTCTAACCCTTTACTACACTGCTTTCGTTATTCAACTATGGGAAATAGGAGTTTTCTCATATTTTAAGAGTATTTTTAAAAAATATTCAATAGGAAAGCACTCTTAAGGGAAGATTTTTTTTTCCTTATAAATTACAAAATCTGTTGAAAAATTATGATGGACATTCTATTTATTGAGAAAATCAGTATGTTTAAAAATCATCTTACCTTTAAATTCAGTATAGAGTGTTTATTATCTGATTAAAAAAAAGAGAGAAACTTTTAAAGCAGATAATGAAATGACAGTGACAGAAGAGAACAGTCATAGAAACTCACCGTCCACAGAGCAGCCAAACAAGGTCTGGGACGGGGACAAACTCCACAGGGTCACGTGGCCAACAAGTCCCAGGCCAGGCAGAGCCTGGCTCTGAATCACTCACCTCTCCCTGCCACGCTCATGGCTGAACCCCACGGTGGCTCGGGGGCCGCAGAACCAAGGCCCCACTCCCCGGCGCGACTCTCGGCCCTTCCCACGTGGGCTCCTCCCGCCTCTCCAACACCGCACGCCTGCCTATGACCGCCCAAACGGGCCAGGGCTGGACTCCTCTCTGCCGACCCTTCCTAGAAGTAGCATCCAACTTGCTCGGAAACACAGCTGTTCCTTGACGCAAACTGCTCAGTGACACACAAGGAAACTAATCCCGCCTGGCTCCTTGGCTCGCACACGTTTGTAATCCAGGCGCCCTACGAAGAGGGTGACCTCGTGCCCCCGTCTGCCTGTACACTTCGCTGTAGGGAAGCTTGACATCCGAGTTGCTTTTATAACTTTCTACTAATTTGCAGAGCAGAAACAACTGGCTGAATAAAAATGAGAAACACGTGTAAACAACAAGGCAAAAACCCCTGTGGAATTCAGGAAACAGAACGAAATGCTAAAGGTGCATACAAAATTCTAAATATGCTTCCTGGTTCACGTGCTCATCAGAAATTACCAATATTACCAAAACTTGAATAACTGATCACTGAAGAGCTTATTTTTGACCAAAAATCTGTCTTGATCAACTGTTTTTAACCAAACTGCTTTTGGTCAAATGTCCTGGGGCAACCCCGACTGCATGTGTGTGTTTGTCCCTGGCAAAATCCTGCCATGTCCTTCTGGTCCAGCCTCAGGAAACCTCCTCTCCCTGCCACCTTCTCTAACTGGCGGGTGTTAGCTGCTCCCTGGTCTTTGTGCCCCACCGCGATGGCCCCCTCAGCACCCAGACTACTGTCCGCAAGCTGCACGTCCTCCCACAACGGCAGTGTGAAGGGACGGGCCTGTGGCTCTGTTGTCTCTGCCACATGGCAAGTGCTGAACACATTCCTGATGAGTAAATGTTTACAGTGATACAACAAGAAAAAATTTACATTTTTTTTTTTTTTTTTGGAGACAGGGTCTTGCTCTGTCACCCAGGCTGGAGTGCGGTGATGCCATCATAGCTCACTGCAGTCTCAGACTCCTGGGCTCAAGAGATCCTCCTGGGTCAGCCTCTGGAGTAACTGGGACGACAGGCACGTGCCACCATGCCCACCTCTTATTTTTTTTGTCGAGATGGAGTTTCACTATGCTGCCCAGGTTGGTCTCAAACTTTTGGTCTCAAGTGCTCCTCCTGCCTTGGCCCCTATGTTGGTGGAATTACAGGCGTGAGCTTCTGTGCCCAGCCATTTTAGTCTTTAGACAAAAACTATCAGTAGCATCGATGGAATGTATTGTGCTTCACATGTGCAACTCAATGTGTGACAGAGACACCCTCAGACTGAGCAGAAGCGGAGTTAAGTAACTTAGCTGAGCCTTGTGTCACCTGGAAATGACAGAGTAAGCCGAGCCCTGTACAACCTGGAAGTGACAGAGTCCAGGACCAGACTACCAAAAGCCAGGGATCCTGGTGTGTCAGGTCACTCCTATGAGACTCCCCGGGTACTTGTTAAAAGGACAGACCTCCAGGCCGCCCAGAGTCCCTGAACTGGAACTTGGGGTGTGAGGCTTCTTCACAAGTGCCCAGGTGCTTTTAATGCCCACCACAAACCAAGCCCATGAGCTGCAACCCCTCCCTCCCAACCACTGCCCGTGCTCCAAGGTTGTGTCCCCAGGTGTGCGGGTGGTCACTGCCTGCTGGTGCCCTGCGACATTTCCACCCGGCCAGTGGGCACGGCGACAGGCTTTGTCGGTAGAGGGCGCTGGAGAGACGCTGGCTGAGCAGGGGCTTTGCCTCCTGACTCCACACCCACCCCCTTCCTTCCTTTCTTTTTTTCCCTTTCTTTGTTTTCCGGTGGCCAGCAATGAGCAGCAGCTCCCCATGGGTGGCTTCTCCTGGAACCCTGTCTCAGCGGCAGCTCTGGGCACCTCAGCGACTTCGACTTGGCTGCCAGCCAGCAGGGCACAGCTACACTCTCCAGCAGGGTCTGGACCTCAGCTCTGGGCGAGGCCCTTCCAGATTTGTTTCTTTTTATTTTTGGAGAGGCGGGGCCTCGCTATGGTGCCCAGAGGCTGGTCTCAAACTCCTGGCCTCAAGAGATCCTCCTGCCTCTGCCTCCCCCAGCGCTGGATTACAGACGTGAGCCACCCGCTTTCTTTCTTTCTCAGATGCTCTGCGTCAGCCCTGCGACAGCCCTGTCTGCCACCCTTGCATTCTGGAGAGTTCTCTTTACCCCTTAGCAGGCACTCCTTTATATTAGACTTTCCGTGTTCAAAGAACCATGTGGGTTCTGTCTCCTCGTTAGGCAGTGATGGCCACGTGCTACATCAGGCCACACAACACGGATGTTAGAGGCGGGAGGGGAGGTCCACGCATACGGACACAGATAGATGTTCAGGTTGTACCGTGAGATGAACAAAGGCAGGTAACAAAATAACACGTAGTTTACATACATACATGCTCTTAATTGTTAACAAGTAATCATCTATGGGAGCACAGTTATGTGTGTTTAGCTTTACATATATTCCTGTATTTGAGTTTTATTTTTTTTTACAGCAAGAAACTATTACTTCCATAATTTTAAAAAGATATAATTTTTACATGAATTTAATATTCAAAATATGTCAACCAACCAATAGGTATTTTCTGGCCCAGGATTTACTAGGTCGGTATTCTGTTTTCCTTGTGAAATGATTTAAATAGAAGTTTCCCTGAGCCCAGGCAACTTGGAGGGTCCCAATTAAGCAGTTATTGGCTGCCCACTGCACACCTGGTTCTTCTCACTTCTCAAACATAAGCCCCTCAGGGGAAACTGAAAACTGCTCCCTCCCTTTGCTGTAATGCACTGAACTCTCTCATTGTGCCAAACGAGATATATAAGTGTCCCTGCACTCACTCATCAAACCTTTCCTGACAGCCCCTGTGGGCCAGGCCCTGCTCCAGGCACGGGGACGGACGGCGTGAACCACACGCGCGACCTCCCTCGTCACTCCGGGGAGCAGAGGGAAAGGAGCGAGGAGGGCTGCGCAGCCAGAGTCTCCTCCTCTGTCCTGTCTCGTGGCTGAGAGAACAAACAAAAGGCGCTCAGAAATGAGCGCCTTGTACTTTAAAGACATCTAACAGCCAGGCAGTCGACTTGCTTTCAGTAAAAGTGAATTTCAACTATATTCCTAGTTAAAATCACGGAGCCACAGTGTGGAAGTCCAATGGCTATACTTTCCTAAAAAGTCAACAACATTCATTGCCACAAAACGCCGTCACATTTTGTAAAAGTTATGGGTGTTTTGTTTTGTTTACCTTTTTGTTGGGTATGCCGCGGTGTAAGAGGTGAGCCTGGAAACCCGTCCTGATTAGAAGTACTTTCATCGTCTTCACTGTCCGCTCCACGGGACAATGGCACCTTTTTGGTACAAAAGACAAAGGAGGAAACGTGATAAATGTAACCTGTATAAAATACCCTCCTAACAACAATTTCAAACATCTTATTTTCCTACCTCCCTTCAAATCCTTAGTGAGACATAGAAGGGCAGGATGACACTTCCGGGCCTCAGGAAAAGCCCAGGTGGCAAAAGTGACACGTTAGCTTGGGCCACGGAGTGCTTCATCTCCCAGCCAGGCTGCCCTGGCAGCCGCGCTTCCTTATTCCTGCCAGGGACCAGCCAGGAAAAGGGGCCGCCTCCGGCCCGCACTGCACTGCACTCAGTCCCGTCCCACTTGGTGCTGACACTGTGTTATTGACGTACTGCCGACCTGCCCTGGGAGAACGCTCATCCCCGCACCTGTGTGGGATGGCACTGATGATGTGAGGCCACCGTGTCTGTTGTTTCCCAATGGGATGGAGCCCTCTCCTCTACTGTCTGTGAGCACCTCCTATGTAGGCATCACACATGGTGGCAGGGCCACAGAGCTGTCCCTTAGAGAGACCCATGGGCCAAGAATGGGACCACCTCTGATGAGGTGGTGACATTCCCACTGGCAGGGGTCTGGGCATTGGGGACAGAGGCTGTCCAAGAGGAAGAGCAGTGAAGCATGTCCTGCATGGTGAACTGCGACTGTGCTCTCTGGTTGGCTTCCCTCCTGCTACCCTGCTTCTTCAGTAAAACCTTGCTTTTGTTGCTTGATGATTTGTGATTTAAAAAAAAAAAATCTTATTTTTGTGATCAGCTTGGCTTAGCTGTGTGCTGCAGGCAATGGAAGGGCTGTTCCCAAGCCTGGCAGGGGGCGGTGGCAGGGACCAGCAAGATGTCCATAAGAAGGGGCATTTCAGAGCCAAGCGCTAAGGCTGCTAGGGCCACTAGGTCCAGTGTGCATGGTTCCAATGTGACCCGGCTCAGGAGCAGCAGCAGACGGGTCTCCCAATTCCCTCATCATTTCAAGGAAGAAAAAAGAAACGACCTCTTGCTTTTTGTCTTTCAGGAACAAACTGCCTTGTTTACCGTGTCAAAGATACCTTGAGCTTCTCGTTATTATCACGGAAATGTGAAACTGATAAGACCCAAGCAGCATCCCGAAGATACCCTGTATGGAAAACCGTTTGGCAGTATCTACTAGCACGGAAGCTGATCACACACGTCCCCTGTCGTTGTACACATATCGGTCCTACATACGCACACCAAAGCACACATCCGCGAATGTTCATAGCGGTATTATTCCTAAGAGCCCCAAACTGGAAACAACCAAATATCCATCATCAGTAAAATGAGTAAATAAGCACAGTTGTATAATGGAATATTATACAGCAGTAAGAATGAACCAACCCTTGCTACGCCCAGTAAATGAAGACTATCAAACACTCAAAGAATACATAGCATCTGATTAAATTCACATAATCTTCAGAAAAGGCAAAATTAATCTAAGGTTATTTTTAAAGATCTAATCTTGGAGTCAGGACAATGGTTAACTCTGCAGGAAGCGGTAACTGAGAAGAACGGGAACTTCTGGGGTACAAGTAATGTTCTCTTTTTTTAATCTGGCTGGTGGCTACTTTATGAAAATTTATTGAGCTATATACTTGTGATGTATGTACTTTTGTGCATATTTAGTATCATAAATGAGTTTTTTAAAAACATCATAAAGAATTTGTGATACTATTCTATAAACATACCCTAAAAGGCTTAATTTATTTAGAATTTTTTTAACTGCCCAATCCTTCTGATTGTGAAAATTGCCTTTGGGAACTAAAACAAAACTTGCTGGGTGAAAATGGAAAGGGAGCAGCAGGCCAGCCCACCACGGCGCCGACAGCTACAGTGCCAGCCGCTCTCGGAAACACAGAGAGGCGTGAGGTATAGACTTGTAGCCAACCTGCCTGATTTGGGCCGGTCTATTTCCTTAATAGTTCTGACACTGCTTCAAAGGTAGTAGGAATGACCTCACAAAAAGGATAAAATCATAAATTATGTACCTCAGATTACAGAATGTCTATAATAAATATAGGGAAGGCAGTTTTCCTTTTTTTTTTTTTAAGTTAAAATGTACCCCCACAGGCACTATTGTCTTCAGAGCAGGTACCACTCAGTGACTAAATAAGCAGTTTTTTATGTGCCACATACCCACTTTTTCAAAGACATATATTTTAATCATATTATAAATTTAGGAATATTTGGTAAGTTTCAAAAAAAAGCCTTATGTTTAAGGACATTCTTGAAAGGCACAAAGACTATAAACAAATTTTAATTCTAAACAGGGGAGATTGGTCACCTGGTCTGAATCCTGCCTCTCAGGTAAGGCAGTGACCTTGGGCAAGGTGGGCTGGGCGACCTTGGGCAAGCCATTTAAACCATCCCCAGGGCTGTGAAGCAAATGAGATGGCTCATGTGAACTGCCTAGCTTTCCCCCTTGCTTCCCCATCCAAAAAAAGAGAGACAAAAACAAAAACTAGTAAACTGAGATCCCTTTCCAGCTTAAGGGACCTTTCATTCATGACATCTGCTCTTGGCCAGGACAATGTGCACATTACGATGCAACCTTTCAATGGCTGTCAGTTACTAAAGCTCAAACTCTAGTTGCCAGGTTACATAGGGAAGGGCTTTACTATTGACTGGGACGTACGGAAACACACAAGCTAGCACACTACACGCTGGTGGGAAGGTGAAACAGAACAGCTGCTTTTAGGACAATTTGGCAACACCTAGTGTCATCCACCACATACAGGTACACGTATCAGACATGTGCGAGGAAACCACCTCTGAGTGTACATCGACAGGCAAGAGGATAAATCAACATGGAAGGGTCTCAGAACTGCAATGCTGAGTGAAACAGCAAAGAGGAATAATCAGTAAGGTTTAAATTGATAGAATTTAAAAATATAGTACTACAGTTGTTTACTTACACGTATTTATAGTAAAAGAATAAAAACACAGACTTCTAGAATGCACTCCACATCCGAGAGAAGACAGCTTTCCAGGGAGGGAGTGGGGTTGGGAGACAGATTTCAACTCTAACTCTAACATTTCTTCCCGCCCCGCCCCAGTTTAAAAGAGTTTATTCAAGTGAAAAGCTGAGAATGACCATTCAGATAACACAGACTCCAAAGGAACGGGGTCAGTGCTCCAAAGTTAAGAGTTATGGTCTTGCTTATATAGGGTGAAAACAAAGAAATTTAGTAGGATCATAACATCGTCTATATAAGGCTGGTTTATGAGTTACAACAATCTAATCAGTTACAGTTTGTTTTCTTTTCCATTTTATTTTTTTTCTTTTTTTTAGCCAGTCAAATTTAGCAGTGGGGGGTTATATACCAACTTTAGGGACACTAATGTTAGTAAGTTCTGATAACCCACTACCATTGGACCAACCTGTTTCTTCCATTTAAAAAGCAATCTAAAGAAAAAAAAGGTCAGTATTTGTTCATTCTGGAGAATGGAAACACTAATGTACTGTATTTTCTACGTTTCAAATTTTAAAATAAAACAAATTTTCATACTGTACATGGGTCCTAGAGGCAGACGTGCCTAAAAAAAATAAAATATTTGTCCTTCAAGCAACAAAGGAGACCGTCTAGGCCACTCTGATCTCTTTCTTCTACAGGAAGCGCGGTGGGGAGCCCTCAAGAGCCAGGGCCCTGCCCAGCACCGCCTTAGGGCTCTGGGCAGCGCCTCCTGCTCCAGGGCTCCTCGCCGTAGAGAAACCTCATTCTGCACGTGAAAGTCTTGTATGCTAAAGTGATGGTCAGTTCATGAAATGCTCACATAACGATTCCTCAAAATACGCTCCGTAAGGCCATTTACTTTTTGAGACGGTCTTGCTCCGCGGTGGCACCATCACAGCCCACTGCAACCTCCAACCCCCAGGCTCAAGTCATCCTCCTGCCTCAGCCTCCAAGTAGCGGGGACCGCAGGCGCGCACCACCATCCCCGGCCCCTAAGACCATTTAAAATGTGTTTTCCCACATAGAAGATAATCAATATAAACATAGCCAATATAGCTGTACCTGCACGCTGCAAGCCTGTCTGTAGACACTGTGAGTAGCACGTTATAACGGAGGAAAAACGAGAAAGGAAAAGGAGACTACGGCACTATCTCTGGCCGTTAAAGAAGTGGCACGATGCGGTTTCCAAACCCTGGGAGCCCCGTTTAGAAATAAGGGCCGGAGCGCGCGGGTCCGCGCGGGGGTCGAGTCCCCCGCGCCCGCCAGCGACCTGCTGGGTCTGAGCCCTGACCTCCAGTAAAGGTCGATTCTTAAAAGAGCGAAAGAGGGCGCGGGCCGGGTGGCCCGGCGGGGACGACTGGGGACCGGGGATCCGAGATCCAAGCGCCTGGAGTTAGAGCGGGTCCCATAACCAGAGAGATGCTGCAGGAAGATACGGAAGTGGCCATCCAGAGGGTGGTCGTAGGGCACGGAGCGGTGGGAAAATCAAGATCATTCAGCCATACTGCAAAGGCATTTTTACGAAAGACTACAAGAAAACTACTGGAGTCGATTTTTTAGAGCAACAAATCCAAGTTAACAACGAAGACGTCAGACTGATGTTATGGGACACTGCAGGTCAGGAGACATTCGACTCAGTCACACAGGCCAACTACCGAGGAGCCCAGGCTTGTGTGCCCGTGTTTCCACCACAGACAGGGGGTCTTTCGAAGCCATCTCCGAAGTTGGAGAGGGAAAGTGGGAGATACACCCACTGTGCTGGTGCAAAACAACAGCCATCTCTTAGACGACTCTTGCATAAAGAACGAGGAGGCTGAGGCCCTGGCAAAGAGGTTGAAGTTAAGATTCTACAGAATATCAGCAAAAGAAGATCTAAATGTGGAGGAAGTTTTTAAATATTTGGCAAAAAAATGTCTTCAAAAACTCAAACAACAAATAGCTGAGGATCCAGAACTAATGCATCCAAGTGGTAAAAAAATTGGTGGCAGTCACTTGGCTCACAATTCAACTACCGTTAGTGGTGGAGACGTCATCAGTCTTAGACCCAACAGACAAAGAACCAAGGAAAACAGAAATCCTTTCAGCAGCTGTAGCATACCCTAAAACGTTTTAGGGAGGGAAAAAATTGAATTATATTACGCAATTCAGTAAGAGACCCATTGAGCTGTCATGGTATGTTACAAGTTTTTTTTTTTAAGCAGACTTTGCACCTTATGGCTCTCTGAAAGCTGACAGCCTTAAATATGATTTTGCAACGCTTTTCAGAATGTAGAGTGAGACCTCTGGTGGAAAAAATTACTGCCCTATGAACTGACTTAAATTTTTTGATATTGGACAAAACTTCTGTTTTTGAGGGAATGCTGTAAAAGTATCAAAACCTGGTTTTGCTGAATTTTAAATGCTGGAAAACATATGGAAATGTCTAAATATATTGGTACAGATTCTAATATTATGGATCAAGGAAAGAGAGCAAGCATTCTTTTTCTGAAATTGGCCATTTAGCTCTTCTGGAAAATACTATTGAATCTGAATACTTACAAAAAATAATACTGAAAGTTAAACCCTAAATCTTGCCAGACTGCATTAATGTACTTTGGCAATGTTACGTGAGCATTATCTGTATAATATAGAATGTAATGGTGTGTGTGCAGATATCTGGTACTGCAGTAAACTCAAAGTATATACGGTATTTAAGGAAATGTAGATTCTAATAAATTCATTTGTAAAACCATTTATACATTATGTATATGTTTTTATTTTCAAATGAGAAATTCCAGGCCAGGTGTTGCGGCTCACATGTATAATCTCAGCATTTTGGGAAGCCCAGGTGGGAGGATCACTTGAGGCCAGGAGTTCGAGACCAGCCTGGGCAACATAGCAAGACCTTCTCTCTACAAATAAATTTAAAAATCAGCCCGATGCGGTGGCATGCACCTTTAGTCCTAGCTACTTAGGAGGCTGAGGCAGGAGGATCGCTTGAGCCCAGGAGCTTCAGGTTGCAGTGAGCTATGATAATGCCACTGCTCTCCAGCCTGGGTGACAGAGGGAGACCCTCTTAAAAAAAAAAAAAAAAATCCAGACATATATTTTGCAAAAATTAGCTAGGGTTTAAAAAGTACTTTGTGCCAAAAATATCACACCTAATTTTTATAGTGCTTTACTTTCAGAATTTATATTGCTTATAATTTCTTTTAAAGTAGTTTTCCTTTCTGACAGAGTAAAGAGGAGTAGAAACATTTTCACGCTAGAGCAGCTCCTAGGTGAGACTTACTATAAAGTCTTTTGCATATGGCCATCTGTAAGCACGGTGAGCTCTTGCTGTCATAAGGTCAGCCAAAGTCCCCGAGAAGGTACGCAGCACCTCTGCAGTCATTCAGGGGGTTCTGTGAAGTGTGGTAGTGCATCTAGCACCTTCTGATGCTAACTGAGAACTCAACTTTGAATTTATAAGATTATGCTAACCATTTTTAAAAATGCACAAAAGATGACTATTAGTCCTAATCCAAGTTATTGATCTTATAATACCCTGCAGCTCTAAAGCATCCTTTTGTTTACACATTTTTGTATGGTATTTTAAGATTAGCACTTAAAAATTTCTATAAACTTCAGTTTGTGTAGCATTTCTCAAGAGCTCTGTCAGCACCACATATAAAATAATTTATATTAAGACGTGATTTAACATGTAATGTGTCAGAGCATAAATTTTGTGAGTAGGGACAGTAGCTTTCCAACTAAGACAGTTGCATGAACTCCATTAAAACTGATTATCATTCACCAATGACTTTGTTTTCAACCTATAAATAGCCTCTTCCAATGTACCTGGTTTTTATAGGATTTCAAAATATGTAAAAATAACTTTTCTTAGAAAATATATCATGAAGTCATTTTTAATTATTTGTACTAAATGTTTTATGTATTTTTAAGTCTTCCATCTGCAAAACCTCATTGTCCTGCCCAGATTAATGTAGAGAACATAACAGGATTTCCTGGGGCATGTCCCTGTGAAGTGGTCAAGAATAAATGCTCACTTTTCATAATACTGAAATCATCTGGCACCATCTATTTCAAAGTAATACAAAATGTTTATTTTTATGTCACCAGTTGTCACCATATCCATTGCTGGTAGTGGGATAGGTGTTGGGGAAAAACTCAGTTCCCAACAGTGGATACCTGCTAGTGATTAATCTTTTCTATTTTCTTAATATATAATCCCTTTAATTTTTGCAGAAAAAATATTTTTTTGACAATTAGTCTTATGGTCTTTATCAGCAGAAAAATCACTATATGATGTGTTGTAGTTATATTAATTAAATGTATGTATGTAAAAATATATTACTTTTCTATATAAAAAATGTAATCTCTGATGATGTTGCATTTTCCCTAATATTTGTAATTTTATGTAGTTTTATCCTTTTTATAAAATAAGAACTAAAGAGATCTGTTATACCTTTGAAATTTTAATTTGCATTGCTGTATTTTATATCTAAACATAATTAGTCATTTTAAACAATTCAGGAGGCCTAAATATCAGCCACAAATGATGTTAAAGCCTTCAAAATTGACATTAATTTTTCTCTGAGATCCTTAATTCTTTTAAATAGGTTTATTACTAATATCTAATGAAACCACGTATATTAAAGAAAAACTTGCCCAAGATTCCAGGTTATCGTGGATTTGTGCTCTAATCTACTTTTTTACCCTACAGCTAACTTTTAGCACACAGACACACAGCTGTGGAATAACTGCTGTATTTCAGAGTCCTCTGGTTTCATTTTCCCTTTTCAGTCTCTCCCTAAGAATTAAATAGTCTACACAATAGACCATATAAGGCAATATAGTTAAATATAATAAAACCAGGTTAAATAGTTTCCTTTCCATCTGCCCAAAGTTGATAGCACCCACGTACTTCTCAAAATAAAGTAGAGCTAACACTACCAAAAAGAAGATGAATGACTTTCCTCATTGTGGAGTGAAGTTGGATGGTTGTTTCAGAACTTGGCAACGCAGTGCTTGGAAAGAGCGCTCAGTACCACGTACTGCACGTATGTGCGACTTCAGGGATTGGGACCTTTTCCTGCGGATCAGCTGGCCTTAGGACCTCACGTGTTATACTCCTCTAATGTAAGATCCTATTAATTGTTAGCATCCTTTTCAAAACCTTTGAAATAGTTACTGGTAACCTGCAGAAATGTTCCTGTTAATGTATCAGTCGTGTACCTATTTCTCTGAAAACAAAGTGAGCTGATGGGGTGAAAGCTTGTTCCACCTACGTAATGAATAGGAAGATGTATTCAGTTTTAACTACTGGTTATAAATATCATGTTCTATTGTCACTCTTTAGGTTTTCACCTATACAACATGTAAATCTATCACACAAGTGAATTTATTTGCTAATAGAGAATATTTGAAACCACAGTGGACTCTGAAGTACCCAATCATGTGGCACCACGCTCAGCTAATTTTTCTGGTTTTTTTTGTAGAGACGGGTTCTCACTGTGTTGTTCAGACTGATCTTGAACTCTTAACCTCAAGCAATCCTCCCACCTCGGCCTCCCAAAGTGCGAGGATTAAAGGCGTGAGCCCCCATGCCTGGCCTATAATAATCTTTATTAGGTAGTGCTACACCTTTTCTTCTCTCTTGAAATATCTATAGTAAGATGTTGATAATTGGTCTTTTAAAATTAAAACTTTGAGCTGTGCTGAGGCAGGAGGATCGCTTGAGCCAGGAGTTTGAAGTTGAAGTGAGCCATGATGATGCCACTGCACTCTAGCCTGGGCAACAGAGTGAGACCTTGTCTCAAAAAATATAAAAATTCTAAAAAATTAAATTAAAACTTTAGATATTAAAAGGAAAACTGAACCCCTTCTATATTTTTGTTTTTAATAAATAATACTTTCATAAATTTGCATGGAAAACCACTTGCATTATTGCTATCAGGTTGCAGTCATACTCTCGATCTTAATTTAAAATACACTGCTAAAAATTTCATGAAAGATGAAGTCTGATAATCAAAAAATAAATGTATGTTTCAAAGCTTGAAACAAAATCAAGATCAGCAGAGCAGCTGGCAGTGGAGGAATGTAGCTTCCTAAACCCCTCTGTACCTCGGTGCCCTGGCATGTGATGGGACAACGAATGAAGCCCTGGCAGAGCTAGTGGAGGCCCCTAAGGTAAACGCACACACGAGGTAGAACAGGGACGCACACCTGGTAAGCACAGAACGGCAGCCGCCATCAAGACACATACCGATCTTCCCCGTCAGGCACGAGTGTGAAGAAAGGGTGCAGTGTGTGGACTGGTACTGGAAAAGCGACGGGAAAATTAGCTTTCAGGGTCAAAGAAAAGAGCAGAGTTACAAAGCTTCAGATGGAAATCTACATCAAGAATGGGAAGATGTTTTATCTTTGTCTTTGAAGGTCTTGCCTTTGCAAGATAAAGGAAAGAGGTTTAAATTTTAGTCTAACCAGATAGAAATGAGGCTGGACACATGCAGAACAGAGAAAAGAAATCCTTATGAATGCACTCTACACAATTCACTGAAAGTTAACATCAAGGTGAATGTCAAGACAACACTTTGGAATAGGAAAAACACCTGATTTCTGTGTGGCACGGCATACACGTCATCACTGCGACCTCTCTCTTCTTTCTGGGCACTGACATCCCCCAAATGCTCGCAGCTGGATGACAGCTGAGATTCAGTGTCCTCTTCTTCCCCATAGCCCAGTGTTTCAAAGGATGGCAGAGAAGTTCTTCTTCCCACCTCACTCTGCCCATTTAGTCTGCATTAGAACATTAAAGAGTAAAACAAAAAGCATTTAACACTTGGCATTGATGCACACGCATGTATTAAATGCACTGCCTCCAAGCCCCCACCATAAATGCGTAATACGTTACAAAACACATACAAGCTAAAAGACTAAATCATCTACTATCTCGTCTCTTTGTGCACTCAGAATTTCTTTCTAGTTTTTTTTTTTCTGTTTTTGTAGTTAATACTGCATATATATACAACTTTTCTTGTTCCTAGTAATTTTCCCTTTTTTGAGACAAGATCCCACTCTGTCACCCAGGCTAGAGTGCAGTGGCATTATCATAGCTCACTGCAGCCTCAAATTCCTGGGCCCAAGCAATCCTCTTGTCTTAGCCTCCCGAGCAGCTGGTATTACAGGTGCACACCACTGCATCTGGCTAATTTTTAAACTTTTTATAGAGACAAGGTCTCACTGTGTTGCCCAGGTCTCAAACTCCTGGCCTCAAGTGAGGATTACAAGCATGAGCCACTGTGCCGTGTGATTCCTACCTTTTAAAATGTTCATTATAAAAACTTATTAGGCTGGGCATAGTGACTCACACCTATAATCCAAGCACTTTGGGAGGCTGAGGCAGGAGGGATTGCTTGAGCCCGGGAGTTTGAGACTGCAGTGAGCAATGATAATGCCACTGCACTCTAGCCTGGGTGACAGAATGGGACCTTGTCTCAAAAAAAAGAAAGGGGGAGGAGGAAGAGGAAGAAGAGAAGAAGGGGAGGAAGAAAGGAAGAAAGAAATAGGTAGGAATCAAGTAGATCTTGTAATGAACATCTACGTGCAGATAACCTCTTCTATATTTAGGATTAATCCTATAAAACGAACCAGGATACGTTAAGTCACACGGTATGAACATTTTGTGTCCATGTGCATACTGTACAAAACCATTTCACAAATCATTTCTCCAACCTGCAACTGCATTGGTAATAATTTTCTAAATCTTACCAAAACAATTTAATTCCCACCATCTAAATTTGCAGTTCTTACTGAGACTGAATATTTTTCTATGATTTATGTTCGAGTCATAATTCCTCTATTAACTTCTATGTTTTAAAATATGATGGGGCTACTTCAGCCCACCCCTGGGCTAGCATTCCTCCTTCCATATTTCCTCGGACAGTCTTACGAACTTATCCTTTCCAGTGAATTTTAGAATCACTTCCTCATCTTTAGTTCTTATTCGGCCAAAGTATATTTCTTACCAGAAGGAAAACAGGCTACACTATAACATCTCAAAATGAAGGCAATATTTAAATGTAAAAACCAAAAATAAAAGCGCATCCTAGAAGGAAATACGTTAAGTATTCACATAATGCTTTTGTAGGAAGGTCTTTCTAAATTTGACAATGACAGAAACTGTACAGGAAAAAATTGATAGACTTTACTACATAAAAAAATACAGAATATTTGGTATATCAAAATAACAAAAACAAAATTGAATACACATGACAATTAAAAAAGCAAATTTGATGTGTCCCCACCCCTACCCCACAAGCCCTTAAAGCCATCCAGTGTCTTTCGCCACTCCTAAGGGAGACACAACCCTGGGAACAGGATGCCATGGGCAGCCCAGCTCCGCCCCGCCCACCCCTCCAGCCCCAACTTGCATCACTCTCAGCTGCCTCCAGTCCTAGGTACAAACATCTCCCTTCCATTGCTTGCATCTGTCGTGCTCCCTCTCCTCAGTCTGGAAAGCTCATCCCGGCCCCAGTGGCCATCCCCCAACCCTCCAGCTGTTCCCAGTTGATTCCTGCAGGGCCCTGCGCTCCCCTCAACTCTCTCTTCCTGGGGATGGAAGCTTCCCAAGCCCCTAGTCCTGTGCCAGCTCAAACCCAGGTCAAGCAAAAAAGGAAAAGATGTGAAAGAAGAAAGGAAAGGTTATACAGGTGCCAAAGAAGGCAAAATTAGTATGAATGTTCACAGAGACACGTGAGGAGTGATGAGGGACAGACAACTGTCACTGTTCAGGCTGTGGCAGAGAATCCGACTAAGGGCTGAGAGCAGCGCTGAAGTCATTGGCTCTGTGCTGCCAGGAAAATGACCAATGCTTTTGTAAGTCGTAACTTAACAAGATGCACTCCGGAGGAAATTCTTACCCAACAGCAATAATGTCCCTGGACAGTGTCCCTTTGACACTGGTGATGAAAACCTGGTGACTAAGACTCTAGTCATAACTATACGCACGTGCACACACGTGTAGAGACCAGGCTGCTGCCACCCGAGAGAAGCACAGCCAGCGATACGGTCCCTACCGAAGTCTCAGCTCCGAGGAGGTGGCATAGGGCTCGATGAAGCTGTCCTTTTCAACGCAGGTCGTGTCACTCTCAGACCGGGATCGCTGGCGAGGCTGAGGAATGGCAACGGTCTGCCCAGTTAATGTCGTTGCCAGAATGGCTGCAGCCAGAGCAGATCTACAGAAAAACATGCCGTTGAGACAGTGGGACATGAACACTCAAGTGGAAGACTGAACAAGATATGTGAACTGATCAAGGTTCACCTTCTCTGTTCTCTAGTGTTTACTGAGTATCTACTGACTACACGCCCATAGTCCACCACGTGCCATCAGATAAGCTCATTCGAGTCTCACATCAACTGTGGGACCAGATGTTAGTGTCATCCCACTTTCCAGAGAAATTTGATAACTATGTTCAGGATACTCATGTTGCAAAACATAAAAAGAAAAAAAATAATAATAATAATAAAAAAAATAAAAAAATAAAAAGAAATTTGATAACTTGCAAAGATTTCCTAGCCTATAGGAGGTGGAACCAGATCTCAAATCCAGGCGGCCAAACGCCAAAGCCTATATTGAAGTAGTTTTCTTATTAAAATAAAAGATCAGAATGGAAAAAAAGGAGATATAAAAAATTATAAAAGATTTAAAAGGACATTTTTAAAACACTTGAAAATTATTCAAAAATATAGGGAAGAGAGAGTAACAGATTTACCCTGCTGCCTGAAAAAAGAAAAATAAAACAATAGAATTAGAATTGCCCCAGCTCACGGCCTGGGGGCACTTCCAGGTCACAGCACAGGGAGTAGGAACTGCAGTGGAGACAAGTGGACTCCCTGAGTTACGGAGACATGCTGAGAGCCCGGGGACACCGAGACAGAACTAGCAGGACAGAGGACCAGAAAGGTGTGATCTTCACAGAGAGAACCCCAGAGATCTGCAGAAGGTCCCCGAGTGTTCAGCAAAATACTCTTCAGCACTCGCTTGTGAAGAAATTATCCAAAATTGGAGGAAGAACCATCCAAAAGGGTTACAGGAACAGTGCCAGGTGCTTACACATGGCTGGGCACAGTGGTTACTCCCATAGGACAGACAGGAAACACTTATTCACAGGACATTGGGTACGGCACTCAGAAAGGTCTGGCCTTAGTAGTGGGGAATAATTAACCCTAGTTGATCGCTGCTCTAGAACCCAATAAATCATAAATGCAAGACTCGAAAGATCAAACTCTCTCCAAGAAACTGCATCCCAGAACAAAGAAGATTTATAAGAATACAAAACTATCCAGCACTTAACAACGTAAAATTTACAACAGTGTCTTGTACTCAAAGATAACCAGGCCTGCAAAGAGACAAAAACATGACCTATAATGAAAACAATAATCAGTCAATTGAAACTTTTTAAATTTTTTTGAGACAGTCTCACTCTGTCGCCCTGGGTAGAGTGTAATGGTGTCATCATAGCTCATCACAACCTTAAACTCCCGGGCTCAAGCGATCCTCCCGCCTCAGCCTCCCCAGTATCTGGGACTACCCACCCCGCCATGATGCCGGGCTAATTTTTCTATTTTTAGTCGAGACAGGGTCTTGTTCTGCTTAGGCTGGTCTCGAACTCCTGAGCTCAAGCAATCCTCCGGCCTCAGCTTCCCAAAGTGCTAGGATTACAGACAAAAGCCACCGTGCCCAGCCTGAATGTTATTTTTCAGAAATAAAAAAATCTGGAAATATGATAAATTTGCCAAAGTTGTTTACAGATTACAATCCAGGAAGGTATTTTTGTAAAGCACAGGAGACTATAGGGAGAGATTGTCTAATACTTTCACAGTTTGCTTGCCATGAAATAATATATTTCAGATATTTTTCTGCTTTATGATGGAATGTAAAGCTAACCCTCCAGCTACTAGTGGTGCTACATAAACATTTAAGTGCTAATGACACAACGTAAAAGAGTTGTTCACACAAACTCCTTAGAGCTAGACAAAGCCACACAGGCATCACAGCAATGCCACCACACAGTAGCCAGCCTTGAAACCCTGAGCCAGCTACTAACACTTGGGCCCAAAATAGAGATGACACAGGACCTCTCTCACAGGGTCCTCAAGAGGAGGAAATGAAAGAATGCTTCTTAAGCATTTACCAGAGTACTTGGTGCAAAGGAAACATTAATAAATGGCTAATGTTTTTTTTCTTTTTTTTGTAGAGACAGGATCTCACTATGTTGCTCAGGCTAATCTCAAATTCCTGGCTTCAAGTGATCCTCCCACCTTGGCCTCCCTAAATGCTAGGATTACAGGCGTGAGCCACTGCTCCTGGCCAATAAATGAGTATTCTTGTTATCAAGTTTGTACTGAAGGCTGGGCATGGTGGCTCACGCCTGTAATCCTAGCACTCTGGGAGGCCG
>CM052449.1:29620062-29635592 GCA_028533085.1 Varecia variegata | reverse complement strand
GTTTAAGCTCAGGAGTTCGAGACCAGCCTGAGCAAGAGCGAGACCCTGTCTCTACTAAAAAAAATAGAAAGAAATTATCTGGACAACTAAAAATATATAGAAAAAATTAGCAGGGCATGGTGGCGCATGCCTATAGTCCCAGCTACTCAGGAGGCTGAGGCAGAAGGATTGCTTGAGCCCAGGAGTTTGAGGTTGCTGTGAGCTAGGCTGACGCCATGGCACTCTAGCCCAGGCAACAGAGTGAGACTCTGTCTCAAAAAAAAAAAAAAAAAAGATTGTACTGAAGGGGAAAAAAACACTAAAATATTACTACTACCAAAGAACATTAAAAAGAAGGTACCACCCTTAAATGAAATTACTTCTCATTCACTGTTAATAACCAAGTCAATGTATTTTATGGATTAAAAAGAGTCTAAAATTCTTCTGTATCTAAAACCTTGGAGGACACAAGCAGGGGTCTCAAGTACAGCCAGAAATAAAAGACAGTCAGCTGTCCGGTGCGTCCGGACACTGGCAGAGGGGAATCCCAGGCCCTAACAGTGAACACGCTTCTCCTTCCTTCCCATAAAGCGGTTCTCTAAAAGGCAGACTTGTGGTTAAAAAGAAAAGTATGTGCACAGTTCAAAATTCCCTTTAAAGTACTATAATCCTGAATACTTGGGCTGTAATGCTTTATATTTTGAAAAACACTAATTGCATTCAATTACAAAATGTGAGAACTTCATACACCTCGAAAGAGACAGACCCTAAGGAAATCCGTTAGCCCTCAGAGAAACCACACTAAGTGCACCGTTATGGAACCGTGGTAAGTATTTCAGAGGACATAATGCTAACTGCCCTGTTAGTGATTTTCTGGCCAGTTTGGACTGTCCTAACAGTTCTACCTGCCCAAACAGTTTGGATCCAGTACTTGGAAGCCGAGTACAGGGGCGATCTCAGCGCCTGCCCCTCTGAGACTCACCTTGGTCTCTCTGGAGACGGGTTGGGGCTGCGGGGAGGAGGCGTGCGGGGCACTGCTGGCTTCGGAGCGATGCTGGCTGCAGGGAGAAGGCCATGGACGATGTGTTTCTGCACAAATGAAACGCAGCAGAGGTCGCTGGGATGCAGGGGAATCACCTGAGTCTTGTCACCACCACCGTGCCCCGCCCCCCAGGCTGTGAGGAGACACCTGTGCTGGCCACCCAGGGCTCCAGCTCCGCCAGAAGCCCCACCCCTCCCCTGCCATCCCCAACCCCCATCTGGCCAGACACGTGCACCCACCCAGGGAACAACATCACAGCTGCCCACTGTGGGGGCCGTCTTGTCCTACCCTCCTCAGAGCAGCTTCCCTGACTGTCCCCCAGAGTCACCCTCCAGGCCCTCCACTTGTCCCACAGCACTGCCCCCACTGATGTCTCACGTGCTTCCCCCCACAAAGCAGGGTGACTTGCAGAGAAGCAGGTGACTCTTGTCTTTACCAAGCCCAGAACTCTAGCACTGAGCACGATGCCTCACACCTGGTGGGGGCTTAATAAAGATTCCAGGTGGCTTATCTCAAAGATGCAGAGTAACAAAAACTAGCTCCTGCACACCATGAAAGTAGAGAACCCTGCTTTGGGTAACTGGGAGTCTCAGAAGTTTCTGAGTCTAGTCCAATCTCCATTTCTGGGTACCAGCCATTCATTCACATCCACTAGAGGCAGACAGCAATGAAAAAATCTTGTCCTCATCCTCAAGGAAGTAGAGTGTACAGGAAAAACACCCATATAGTTCTTATAGAACACAGAAGAGCCAAGGGAAAGGGAAAAACAAAGTGCTGAGATGGCCCAGGGAGGGAAGGGTTCCTTGAGCTCTGGGGCCAGCATGCGGACCTCAAATGCTCTCGCAGAGAAGATCACAGAGGCATTCAGACTGGGTTTTCAAAGATGGCCACTGCTCCCACATTTGGAACTGTGATAGGAAAGCATTTTAGGAAGGGAGAACAAAGGAATGGAGCAAGACATCGGCGGCAGTGCTCTGGTTTGCTGGAAAGCAGAGGCACCTGCGAGGGAGAGGTCAGAAGACGGGCAGGGGGTGAGAGTGGGATCACTGCATCTGAAGAGCTTTCATACCAGCCCGAGGAGACCGGTGGCCCAGCGAGGAGCACCCACTGACGGGCCCTGGGAGGACTAATCGGGCAGTGTTTGGCACAAAGCGGGGAAGGGAGGCACAGCCAGGGGACACCCTTCAGGAGTAAGGGACGGCAGGCCTCCCAAAAGCCTCCCCACCCCACCCCAGTTCCACTTGCACAGCCACCCACAGGAGTAGGTCTTCCAGAACACTCTCTGCCCAATCCCTCCACTCTCTGTTTACCCCTCACTGTGGCGCCTACCAGCCCACATTTGTCCAGCAATTTGACAGTTTACGTATGTGCCTCCTCCCCTGCCCCCACCACTTGGGAGAGGCTCAACGACAAGAAAGGGCTTTTTTAACCTCCCAATCTCCAGAGGCTGCCATCTAGTAGGTTCTCCAAAAAGGCCTTGTGAGCTTTGTTGTTGTTTTTGAAAGAGTGAATCCCCTGTAGTATGCTAAACATCTCTTCCTTATACCTCCACAATCATTTCCTAACTATGGTCCTCTCACCTCCAAACTTTAAATCACAGGACAATCCTACCTCTACCCAACATGAAAACCTTCCCTCATGGGAAGCCCCACTCTCCTGATGACAGGTAAATGCTCCAGTATGGCATAAAAGGCTGCTGTAAGTTGGTTCCTACCATCGGACCCAGATTCATTTCTTGCTAACCTTCTTCATCCCTGCACTTATTCTCCAGGCATTAACACTCAGAGTTGCCTTCCATTTCCCAAACGGCAAATAATTCATTCTTCTTCAGGCCTTGGCATATGCTGCCTTCTCCTCCTGGAATTCTTTCTCTACTCCCCTCAAGGCCCAGGCCAACTCTCCGGACTGGCTTTGCTGTCCCTCCCCTGGTACACATGTCTACAGTAGTTCTTGTTTTACCATCTGTTTTACCATTGAATTAGTTATGGATTTATCTATCCTCTAGACAATGTAGCCCAAGGCTATCAATCAGTTGTGGGTATCTGCACACACTGGGAACTTAACAATGTTTACTGCTTTGAATAAAAACTCAATAAACACGCTGACTTGAGTTAGCAAAATTGCAATGCAAAAATATGTTTTAATTATGTCTTCACTGCTTCTCAACACCCTTCTGTCAGCAGGTCATAGGCTGAGAACACAAAGTCAAATCAGACATGCCCTCTGGCCTCACTTTAAAATACGGTTCAGGAGTGCCCTTATCACAGTACTTTTTCTGCACTTTTTTTTTTTTGAGACAGAGTCTCGCTCTGTCCGCTCTGTCTTGCCCAGGCTAGAGTGAGTGCCATGGCGTCAGCCTAGCTCACAGCAACCTCAAACTCCTGGGCTCAAGCATCCTCCTGCCTCAGCCTCCCGAGTAGCTGGGACTACAGGCATGTGCCACCATGCCCGCCTAATTCTTTTTGTATATATATATTTTTAGTTGGCCAGATAATTTCTTTCTATTTTTAGTAGAGACGGGGTCTCGCTCTTGCTCAGGCTGGTCTCGAACTCTTGAGCTCAAACAATCCGCCCGCCTCGGCCTCCCAGAGAGCTAGGATTACAGGCGTGAGCCACCGCGCCCGGCCTTTTTCTGCAATTAAAGTATTCATTTTGTGGAGAATTGAAAGTAAATGGGTTTGGGGTTTTTCCAGGCAACTATGGAAAAGGAAGGCAGGATCAAGGGAGTCGAGGGTGTATGCCGGGAGCGATGGACGGTGGACTTAGAGCTGGAAAAGAGGGCAGTGAGGACATGAGGGATGGGACAGTCAGTTAAAGTTGGTAGGATCAATAGATTGTAGGGGGGAAGGGGGAGGTATGAACAGATCACTGGAGTCAGGATCCTAGAGGAAGGGAGTAGGACAGGCAGGAGGGACGGTCAGAGAATGAGGCTGGGAGTACAAGCACACAGTGACAGGGTGGCCGTGGAAGGACTCGGAGGGAAGCATTCGAGGCAGAAGGAATAGAAAGGTGGAAGCCTGGATGGAGGCCGGCGTGGCTGGACAGGGTGTACGGTGGTGGTGGTGGTAATGGCATTGTTTTCTAACAAGGGCAGAGGCACGATCGGATTTGAGTTTTAAAATAATCCCTTTGGCTGCTGTGTGGAGAGTGGACCCAGGGGCAGGACAAGAGCGGAAACAGAAACCAGCCAGGAGCCGCCGCAGCAGCCAGACAGATGCGGGAGGGCGGGTGTGGACGGAGGCGGGAAGAGCCTACCGAGGTATTTGGTGGGGATGGGCGAGGATCTACTTACGAACTGGGTCCTGCGGCCTCTCCGAAACCCCAGGAGCATCCTTGCGGTGGGTGGGTGGGCGCACCAGGGCCTGGATTTACCGGCAGATCTCATCGCAGCCGGGGCCCCTCGCTAAAGCAGTCCCGGTCCCGGGGGCTTAGCCCTGGACGCTCTTTCGTCCCAGAGGACTTTGCAACAACCATGTCTGCTATTGGCTCAGTTTTGTCCGCAACCAATCAGAGCCAAGTTTACTTCCACACTCGTCGTGTTGGCAACCCGCAGGTTCCATTCCATTTCCCTCCAGAGCGGAAACCGTCTGCGCTGTCTGTTCTCTCATTGGCCAAATCAGGTGTCCATCTGCCACGCAACAGCCTATCCGCCGCCACGGGAGGCGGAGGGCGGGCTGGATGAAGGACTGGGAGCGCACCCGTGGCGAAAAGCCGGGAGTGGCGCGGCCGCGGGTAAAGTGGCTCCAGTAGACTGGGCGGAGGTGGGGACTCTGCTGGCTCGGTCCCCGTCCTGGACTGGACTGAGGAGCCATCGTGCGTGCCGAGCTGGGGTGCCAGGGGCCAGGTACGTGACGAAAATGAGGGGCGCGGCCACCAGGACAGGAATCTCCCGGTTCTTAGACTTCTACAAATAATTCAGTTCTGAAAGAACACTCTGCAGACGGGATCCTGCCACAGAGGCCCCGGCTTCGAGTGCGATGTGGGGCCGTGTGCAGGACAGCCTGCTCAGGTGCCGTCTTGTATTCCCCTCATTAGGTCGAGACCAGCAATGGAAAGGAGCCCCCCTGATGGCCCGAGCCCCGTGCACGTGCCTTTGGGGCACATTGTGGCCAATGAGAAATGGCGCGGGTCGCAGCTGGCGCAAGAGATGCAAGGTAAGTGGGCTGCCTTCTGCCATAATAAGCCCTTTCCTGCCCCCCCCCCCCTTTTTTTTAACGGTTTGCCTGTTGCTGCCTTTTCTTACAAAACTGACTCACGGATCTCACTTTCATTTTAAGGGAAAATTAAGCTCATTTTTGAGGATGGCCTGACACCAGATTTTTACCTGTCGAATAGATCCTGCATTCTTTATGTTACCGAGGCTGATTTGGTGGCAGGAAATGGCCACAGAAAGAGGCTTGTTCGCGTTAGAAATGTAAGTACTGGATTAAAGAAACTAAAATTGAACGTTGACTTGGTTATCTTCCCCTCCATCTCTTGAAATAATTTATAAAACTATTGGCCATTCCAAGCACAAAGTGATAGCTTTCTTAACCTTGAAAGGAATTTTGTCACAAAATGGCTTAATGTCTTTTTTTCTTTTTAAGTCCAGTAATCTTCAAGGCATTGTAGTAGTTGAAAAAACCCAGATGAGCGAACAATACTTCCCAGCCTTACAGAAGTTTACTGTGCTGGACCTTGGAATGGTGTTACTTCCGGTGGCCAACCAGATGGAAGCATCCTGCCTCATTGTCCAGTTAGTAAGTGTGGATTCCGGTACCTTCACAGTGGACCTGACCTCATGCAGACTCTCAGCTGCCCTTGCTATAATTGCAAGCCATCAGTCCAAACTGTGTCATTCCCTGTGTTGGTTTATAAAACCTTTCTGAGGAATTTATTAATAAGTTCAGAAGCTGCCTCTGCAGCCAGCTGAGCTTGCCACCCACTCTAGACAAGTGTATGACAAAGTAAACAAGTTGGAGACCCAATTTGAGACTCCCAGGCTGTGATGATGCCATCATTCATCATCCTGCACTTACGCTGGAGAAAATGTCAACTAGCAGCTGCTTTGCCTCATCCCCACGTATCTTTATTAAGCATCAGCACTTGTGTGTGCAAGTTTATAATGTTTATTTAAAAACAAAAAACCTGGTTCTCCATCGTCCTGACTTTTCAACTTGGTTGTACATTAGAATGTCCTGGGGAACTTGTAAAATAGTGATACATGAGCCTTACCTCTGACCAATTAAAAATCAAAACATGGCGGTAGAGCCTGAGCATCAATTTTTTTGTGTTATTATTTTGTTTTGTTTGAGACAGACTCTCACTCTGTCGCCCTGGGTAGAGTGCTGTGGCATCAGCCTAGCTCACAGCAACCTCAAACTCCTGGGCTCAAGTGATCCTCAAGCTGGGATTGTAGGTGTGCACTACTGTGCCCGGCTAATTTTTCTATTTTTTAGTAGAGACAGGGTCTCACTCTTGCTCAGGCTGGTCTCAAACTCCTGAGCTCAAGTGATCCTCCCGCCCCGGCCTCCCAGAGTGTTAGGATTCCAGGCGTGAGCCACTGTGCCGGGGCCTATGTTGTTTTTCAATCTCCCCCCTGTGATGTGCACCTAGGGTTGAGAACCAAAAATGCAGGCAGCCCTGTGTGGTTCAACTATTCCTAAGTTCCCTTGATATAATGCTGTTATCTGCCTCAGTGTAACCACCACAAGCTGAAGACTGGGTTTCTCCTGTGATAGACAAGCTTCCTGCAGGTCCTGTATGAAGTAGATCTAGGTTAGGTATAGCTGTCATTTAATCTTGCACAACTGAAATGTTTCTTAATGGACCATAGGCAAGTGAATTCCTATGTTTTTCATTAGTTTTATCTGAAACATTCTGAAAACTCAAATTTTTATAAATTGTTTACATCTTACTCCTTTGTATGGCTAATGATTCATATTTCAATAATTTTGTTGATGTCTGAAAAATTATATTCATGGTATCTGAAAACATTTGTGCCCACAAGTCAAGCTGAACCAAATGGAAAAACTGAATTTCCGCAAAACAAGTTTTAAGAAAACTGCCAGTCCTCCAGAGGGCGCTCACGTGCTTTTCCGTTCACTTCTGGTTCAGGTTCAGGAGCAAACCAAAGAGCCCAGGAAGAACCCTTTTCTAAGGAAGAAGCGGGCTCCGCTGCCTGAGCTATCCCTGCTTCGAACTGTGCAGCAGGTCCCAGGAGTTGGGAAGGCTAAAGCTCCCCTGCTCCTGCAGAGGTTTCCCAGTATCCGGCAACTGAGCAATGCTTCCGTCCGGGAACTGGAACCGGTGGCCGGCCAAGCCGCCGCCCAGCAAATCCATGCTTTCTTCACGCAGTCCGGGGACAGCTGGCCTTAGGCCACAAACAGCGGGATCTTGTCCTCATATTCAAACACTAAGAAACAAAGACTTCTCACAGCAACCGGAAGATGAGGTGAGGCCTGAACGGAGGCCGCAGGTGGCCCTGCCTGGCCGTGTGCGCTGCGGTCGCCGGGCACTGCCCGCCCTCTGCTGAGACAGAAGGGGCCAGTGGAGTCAGGGCCATATTTTAACGTGTGACCTTGACCTGTGTCTATCACAGAACAGTCTAAAGAGTTTCAGATGGGGGATGTGACCATCTAAAGGAAACAGACATACAATGAAGCACTGTGTGCCCTAAGCCCCTTGTTCCTGGTGTCAGCGCTGCTGTTCCTATGTTAATACCTGTGCTTTGAGGCTGCTGCCAATGTAAATAAACACTGGCACAACAGTTCCTTCCTTCATTCTTCCTTTCCTCCCATTTTCTTTTTTTTTTTGGTAGCTGTGCAGTTTCTAATCACTGGGCCATGTATTCTGTATCAGCAAGCCTGGAGTCTAAAGTTCCCATTTAAAGAGGAAAACTCTCCTGTTTAGAAGGCTTCTAAAAAAAAACTAATAAAAAAAGAATAAAATAAAATTAAAGAGGAAAACTCAATGTGTGAGGCAGAAAAGAATGTGTTTGTGTATGTGTAGCCCAACAGTGGGAGGACACATGAGAAAACAGGGGCAGCTGCATCCAGTGAGAGGAGCTAGGGGCTGGGAATCAAAAGGTACAGCTGCCTCTTCCAGAAATAAATACAATTAAAGATGCTGTACGTTTTAGAAGATGAAGGTAATGTGAAAGCTAAGTCCTGCTTTGGGAAATGTCAGTCATTTTTAAAATCAAAACAATAAAAACACTTGTGCATTAAAGTAGAAACAATTTGAAAGGGGGAATTAAAATGAAATAAAAGTGAAAAAAACAACTCGGGTGTGTGAATGTTTATTCAAACATTTATACAAACATGGCCCAAGGAGCAGTGGATACACTTTCCCAAAGGTGGTTGTTTCCCTTAAGATATTGCACAATAGAAAATAATTAAATTCTTGTTGATTCTCAAAATCAGATTTCAATGCTATATATTTTTAGCTATGGAATGTGTGTCGTGTCAACTGTGAATCTTAGTCGCAGTATCATCCAACTTATATAGCAAGAGAAATTAATTGGTAGGAATGTCACTTCAAAAAGTCAAATAGCTTTAAATTTGAATCATTTACATTTTTACCTTGTAAGATGTAAAACTCCTTTTATACCCAAGACTTAAAATATATAATTATGTACCTTCTACTTTAAACATGAAAAATGTTTTGAGTATCAAACAGTATATTATCTACCTTGTAGACAGCATCTTCATCTAACACTGCCACTGTGTTAGCAACTTTTAAATTAAATGACATCAAACTAGAAGAAAAGCTGCTCCTACATTGTTTTTATTTAATAAATCAAGACAAATTTGGCACTAGACTTTATCTAGAAATAGCATTCATATTATATAGATATTAATAGTAAAATCTTGTTTTAGGTTAAATAATTCCTATTAGGAAGCAGCTCTTTGGAACGGTTTTTAGTAACACTAATTTAATTCTACCATTACAGTCCTCTGAACTGCCTTAATTCAGGGGTCATGTGAAGTCTAAATTAAGGAATGATTATTACCCAAACCTGGAAACTATTAGAAACAGTCCTAACCATTTGAAACAGCCATATTTTCAACACTATTTACAATACTTTATATAATAAATATCTTGTAGCAATACAGCGACACTCCTCAAAGAAGTTTGTTTTTCACAAATTTCTAGAGGCTTCTTGTTACTTTCATAAAAACACATGAAATCCAAGTTTATACCATGTGAAAATGGGATCTGAAAACATTTAGATATTTTCCATTATGGCACAAATTTTGAAGGCCTCGTCAGCACCGTCAATGTTTGGGGCCTGGACGTGTTTGTTTCCTCACATTAGTATAAAGAACTTTCGGAGTTGAGAAGGCTGAAAGGAGAGGGCAGCTTCTTCTTGATTTGAGGCCTCGAAACCCCGACCGAAGGGAGGCACAAGGTGCTGGCTGACTTCTGTCTGTTCTTACTGGTGCCCCAGCTCAGGAAGGAAAGCTTCTTCGTGATTTTCTTGGTTTTATAAGTTTTATCGTCGTCCTCAATGGCTAAGCAGATCATGGAGTACGTTTTCTGCATTCCCACAGAGTACGTGGCACACTTATTATGCTGCACGTAGACAAGCAAGAAAAGGGGTGTTAGACGTCTTCAAGGTACCTGATACATGATCACCGAGTTGGAGACTCCTTCTGCACTCACAGCATCCTCTTAAACATTAAGTTGACACAATTCTGAAACTCAGGTGACCAATGCTTATGTAGAAAACAAGGAAAATTTTTAAGGAATATACTCAGTAGTAGCAACTCAGGCTTAGAAACCACTACTCAATTCTTGAGGTTCTTACTATATTTGAGAAAGGAATACAGAGTAATGGTCACCAAAATGAAAACACACAGACAGTAGGGCTTCCCCTCACCTGTTGGTGCCCCTGCCTGGGATGGTCCTCTTGTCCCTCTTCAGCTGGCTGTTCCTTCTCGTCACCAGCCTAGAGCCTCTCCCCACCCCCAGTCATTCTCCTAGAGCCTCTCCCCACCCCCAGTCATTCTACCATGTTCCACGTTTTCTTTTCTTTAAGGCACTTATCAAAATCACAACCAGGTATTTGCTTCTTTAGTGTTTCCTGGGGGCAGGGACCTTATCTGTCCAGTTTGAGCTGGAGCTCCAACACCCAGGAGGGTGCCTGGCACATAGCTGATGCTCAGTCAATATTTGTTCAGTGAATAAGTGGATGTTGTTTACAGGGAAGGTACAAGGTACATTAGTAAGTGTGGCAAAGTGCAGAAGAGAACCTGTGGTATGATTCCTACCACTTGGAAAAATTAAAGGAGAAAACTGCACATGAACTTGCAGAGGAATTGAACACTTCCCAAGATCTCCCAGGAAATGGCTAACACTGTCTCCGAGTTGTAGAGAGGGACCTTCATCACTTGTCTTAAGTCCATCTGTACTATTGGAACTGTTTTTTCAAACTCGAGTATGTATTACTTTTGTAATTAAACAGAATTTTTTTTTTTGATACAGAGTCTCGCTCTGTTGCCCAAGCTAGAGTGCAGTGACATCCTCATAGCTCACAGCAACCTCAAACTCCTGGGCTCAAGGGATCCCTCTGCCGCAGCCTCCCAAGTAGCTGGGACTACAGGCACATGCCACCATGCCCAGCTAATTTTTCTAATTTTTGGTAGCGATAGGGTCTCGCTCTCACTCAGGATGGTCTTAAACTCCTGGCCTCAAGCAATCCTCCTGCCTCGGCCTCCCAGATTGCTACAATTACAGGTGTGAGCCATTGCACCTGGCCAAACAGAATTTAATCAGAAAAATAGATCAATTATTTTATCTACAGGATTAAGAGGAGTTTTTCCAATTATCTCTTTGACCAAGGCGAGCACACCCCAGTGATTACAAGCTTAGGTGTTCAGTCGTTTGCGCCACGTTACGCAGGTGGGAGGCTCTGGGGCTCAGCGTACAGAGAGTTCACTGCAGGCCAGTGTTTACTGCCCAGGGCAGTGTCGGCACTCACCATGGATGACGTGGAGTCCAGAAGGCTCACGACCTTCATCTCAATCTCGTCCTCGCCAAAGCTCTTTAGCAGTTTCATAACCTCGCTCACCATCAGCCACTTACAATCCACGCCTTGAATGGAAACAATGTAATCTCCCTCCTTGGCTCCTGCCAGCTACAAAGGTATTGTTTAAATACAGGTCAACATTTCGTTCACCCAAATCCCAGATCAGTTCCCAGATTCATTAACAAAATAGACATTTGCCTAAGTTTGCATCAAGAAAGCAAAAATTAATCCTTTTCTATCTGGGCATGTGGCATCCACGAGGTCTTTCACATAAAGTCAGGCTTCTGGCCTAGGTGCACCCTAAATGCAATCACCCAGATAGATGTGTTTGAACTATTTCTTTGTATTTTCCCAGCCGGACTCCATGCGAAAACTGCCAGAGGATTTTGCTGCCAAGCTGGAAAGGCGCGTGCTTACCGAGGTAGGGCACTGCGGATCCAGGCAGTGGACCTGGACCGGGGCGTTGCCTCTCAAGGTGAACCCCAAGTCCCCTTCTTCTGCGGTGAAGTGAATGCTTCGAGGAGGTGTCCACCTCTTGTTGGCCGAAAACACAGATAAGGGGCCCTTTGGAAGACAGCACCGTTAGGTGTAGGATTTGAAGGCTGAATCAGACAGTTAAAAGCTAAAGGAAGTTTTGCCCCTTGTCCCTGAACATCTCACTCGGCCTTGTTCGCAGACTAATGGTGCCATCTCGGCTAATAACGTGCTAGAGCATCATACAAGAACATTGACTGCCACTTCTCCAACATACCCAATATATTTTCACTAAATTTATCTTTTAGAAGTTATCTTAATTAAAATTATCTTAAAAATAAGATCTTTAATATAAAAAAAATCTAAAATACCTGAAAGTAAGTTTTTTAATAAGCTATGGTCTGAATATTTGTGTCCCCCCCAAAATATGTCTGTTAAAACCTAATCGCCAGGCCGGGCGCGGTGGCTCACGCCTGTAATCCTAGCACTCTGGGAGGCCGAGGCGGGCGGATTGTTTGAGCTCAGGAGTTCGAGACCAGCCTGAGCAAGAGCAAGACCCCGTCTCTACCAAAAAAATAGAAAGAAATTATCTGGACAACTAAAAATATATACAGAAAAAATTAGCCGGGCATGGTGGCACATGCTTGTAGTCCCAGCTACTCGGGAGGCTGAGGCAGTAGGATTGCTTGAGCCCAGGAGTTTGAGGTTGCTGTGAGCTAGGCTGATGCCACGGCACTCACTCTAGCCCGGGCAACAGAGTGAGACTCTGTCTCAAAAAAAAAAAAACAACAAACCTAATCACCAATGGGATTACTAGGAGGTGGGACCTTTTGAAAGGTGATTAGGTCGTGCAGGGGGAGCCCCCAAGAATGGGATTAGTATCTCTATGAAACAGGCCCTAGGGAGCTCACTTGCCTCTTCTACCACATGAGGACACAGTGAGAAGGTGTCATCTATGAACCAGAGAGCAGGCCCCCACCAGACACCAAATCTGCTGATGCCTTGATCTCGGACTTCCCAGCCTCAAGAACTGTGAGAAATACATTTCTGTGGTTTATAAGCCACCCAGTTTATGGTATTTTGTTACAGCAGCCCAAATGAACTAAGACAACAAACTAGCACAATATAAAAGCCATCTCCTTAGGTCACTTATGAAATAGGCATCCAACATACCAGCTTCTGAAAGAAGTCTGTTACTGCCAACTTGGAGAACTGGGGAGATGTAATTTCAACCTCTTGCTCCGTTTTAGCTAGAAAAGATTAAAAATGAAAAGATAAATGTCTCTGTAAATAAAAGTGAACATCCAGGGAAGGATGACCGGCACCACCAAGGTGGATCACACCCTTCTGTCCACAGAAAGACCCTGCGGCTTCTCACAAACCACTTAATACAGTGCCGGGCTCTGCCAGCCACTTGTCCGCCACGAGAGCAGCGTCACCCCCACTGGAGCTGCACGTCTCCTCTCCGTGGAGTTCAAGTCTCTGCCTCCTAGTCACAGAGGTGACTACAGTGTCCCTGAAGGAGAATCCCTGGGCACCAGCCCTGGTTCCACCTGCCAGCTTGGTCACTTAGGGCAAGAACTTTGATCTCCCTAAGCCTTTATTTCTTCATCCCTAACCTGAGGGTGATGCTAGTACCTCCCTCGTAGCATTAGAAGGCTGAATGAGATCCTGTATACATATGGTGCCAACTGTCTGTCATGCCTGGCAGACCCCAAATGTTCAAAAGGTATCCACCAATGTGACTATAGACAAACCGGGATTCTAGCTTGAGCAGGGCCTGTCTCTAAGGAGCTGGTTCCCGAAAGCTGGGAGGGACCTCCAGGGACCGAAGACAGGTGCAGGAAGTAGGGTGAGAGGCGGGTACGCACAGAGGGGGCTCCCTTAATCGGACTACCCTCCATCCCCTACCCCTAATTTCTGGAAAGATCCTGGTCATTCCTCACTGTGAAGCCACCTCTTCGGGGAGGTGCTCCTGCTCCCACCCTCCCAGGTAGAAGTGACTGCCACCTCCCCCAGGGCAGCAACAACTGTCTATTGTCGTATTCCTCTGTATTCCTGAACTCAAGGCAGCGCTCAGCACCTAGGAGACGCTTAGGAATGTTGGTCATGATGAAAGATGGAGGCAAAAGACAGCAAGGTGCAGCTTCCCAGAGGCAGCTGGCAAGGTGGGTGGGCGCGGAGCCCGGCAAAGACGTCAGGCCACAGGTAAAGCTCCTGGCAGGGGGTGACAGCTAAAACCCCAAAGCAGGTCACGAGACGTTACCGAAAGGGATCTAGAGAAACGAACCAGGGAGAGCAGACCCTTGGAGAACACCAGGAGGTGGGTGGGCAAGAAGAGTCGGCAAAGAGGATGGGAAAGAGGGATCAGGGCAGCGAGAAGAGAACCAAGACAGCAGGTGCCACGGTGCCGAGGGAGAAGTGTTGCCGGGCAGGGGCGCGTCTTGCGGCAAAGGGGTTGACGAGGATGCAGACCATAAGGAAGCCCCTGGACTTGGGAATCAGGAGATGAAAACTCCAGGCCAAGAACAGCACATCGGTCCCTCCGCTGTGCAGCCCTCAAGTGCCCAGCACACGGCGAGGGCTTGTCCGAGCCCTGCACACTCAGCAAAGAAAGGCTGGGTCTCCCCCGGGTGCCTCTCCGGTGTGCTCGGTCCACAGGACAGGCACCCACACAACAGGCACACGGTCCCGGTGACTCACAAACAACGTCGGGAGCGTCGATCAAGTTCAGGAGATCGTCATCCGCCTGGTGCTGCGCGTACTTGAGCCGGGAGCGCTCGTGCGCCGCAGAGAGAACCTCCCGAAGCACCTCGATGTTGCGCAGCTTCTTGCACAGGCTGGCCTCCCGCACAGACTCCTCGTGGTGGGCAACGGCTCTGCGCAGGTGGGACTTCCCTGCAGACGGAAAGCACCCCCCACGTGACATGGGAATGCATCACAGAGAGCCAGCCCGAGAAGGTGGACGTTCTCTTCTAAAGGATCTACCCGGACAGCTTACGCCTCCATTAAATGCATGTGTAATAAGCTCACTTATGTCGATAAAGTATCCAATCAACAAATATTCACTGAATGTTCTAGGCACTAGAGATAAAGCAATTAACAAAAAATTGCCCCTGCATTCATGGAGTTCACACGTAGGGGTTGAAGACAGATAATTAACAAGCAAAGAAATATGTCATATGCAGAGTACAAAGAAATATGTACGAAATATGTAACAGACTGTTCAGTGAGACAAGGTACTAGAGAACAATAAAGCAGGGTAGGCAGAAGGGGCAAGAGAAGGTGGGAATATGGGTTGTTCTGTGACAGGTGACCAAGAAAGGCTTTTTGAGATGGTAACTTTTGAGCACAGCCCCACTGGCAGCGACGGAGCAGCAAGTGCAAAGTCCCTGGGGCAGGAGCATGCTGAGATAGGTGTTCAAGAGCAACAAGGAGCTGGCAGTGTGGCTGGGGGGAGTGAGGGTGGGAGAGGTCGGAAAGGGGCAGGGCCAGACCATGCCTGACCTGACAAGTGCAGGATGAGGACCCTTACTCCTGCTGTGGGTGAGATGGGAGCCCACTGGGGTGTGGGCAGAGGACTGATGCGATCTGACCCACGTGACCGCACTCTGATGGAACAGAGGGAAGCAGGCAGACCACTTACGAGCAGGGCAAGCCGTGTGACCTCTCTGGGCCTCTGTTTCCTGAGATGCAGAATGGGATCCCACCAGCCCTATCTCACGGGGTTGTGTGAGTTTAAGCAAGCACTATATATGTGTGGCTTTGACCAGGGTGGTGGGATAAGAAGTGACAGAATTTGGGATATGTTTTCTAAGGGATTTGCTAATTAAATGTGGGGTGAGGAAGAGTGACAAGAGTGGAGAGTAATGGGAGGCTGAGGCGGGAGGATCACTCGAGGTCAGGAGTTCGAGACCAGTCTGAGCAACAGCGAGACCCTGTCTCTACTAAAAAAAATAGAAAGAAATGATCTGGATAGCTAAAATATATATATAGAAAAAATTAGCCAGGCATGGTGGCGCA
>CM052449.1:29604403-29619562 GCA_028533085.1 Varecia variegata | reverse complement strand
CCCAGACTGAGCGACAGGGCTTCAACCACTGAGCACGTCTCCTAACAGGAAGTCACGACACTGCGGAAAACTGGCCCCGGCCGCTCACGCTTGTGAGGCAAGGCTGGGGCTGGGAGGACCCCGAGACCCTCTTCGGCTGGGCTACCCTGGCGCCACCTGGCAGGGCCCGGGTTCTCCCCGGGCAGCCCTGGAGCAGACACACCTGCGGCTCTCTGAAAGGCGTCCACGGCGCTCTGCAGCCCCGCCTGCGCCTGCCGGTTGCACCGGGTCCCGATCTGCGTGTAGAGGGCGCCGATGTTGAACAGAACACTGGCCTTCTCCAGAAGCAGGTTCTGCTGGCTGACCGGAACCCCGGTGAGGGAGTCATACCTATTTAAAAGGACACAGACAAGTGACTTGGCTACTTAATGCCACTTCGGGGTGAAAACAGACAAAATTCATTTCCTGAATAAAATTCAAAAGCTACACGTGCAATGAGGCTTTTGTTCCCAAGCAAGATGACAGGTCTGATCATACTGAATAAAGACCCCCACAGCCACACACAAAAATAAGGCTTCTCAGCCAGGTGTGGTGGCTCACGCCTGTAATCCTACCACTTTGCAAGGCTGAGGTGGGAGGATTGCTTGAGCCAGGAGTTCGAGACCAGCCTGAGCAAGAGTGAGACCCTGTCTCTACAAAAAACAGAAAAATTAGCTAGGCCTGGTGGCATGTGCCTGTAGTGTGAGCTACTTGGGAGGCTGAGGCAGGAGGATTGCTTGAGCCCAGGAGTTTGAGGTTGCTGTGAGTTATGATGATACCACACCACTCTAGACCAGGTGACAGAGCAAGACCCTGTCTCAAATAAAAAAAACTGAACTCTAGACGATAGATTCTAGGTGATGATGATGTGGCAAGGCAGGTTCATCAGCTGTAACAAATGTACCCCTCCAGTGGGGGAAACTGATGGGGAGGGGCGGGAGGGTGGTGTAGCAGGGGGCATATGGGCTCTATACTTTCTGCTTAATTTTGCTGTGAACCTAAAAATGCTCTAAACAATAAAGTCTCCTAAATGAAACATAGCAATTATTAACCCCTCCCAGGATTTGTTTTGAAGTTCCTGTGTCAACCAGGAGGAAGGCAGGGAACTTATTCCTAATTCCAGACTCAGGAGAAACCACCTTTAGCCCTGTCACCCATGAAGGCACCTACTGCATTCTGACAACAGGTCATCTACCCTTCCTTTCCAAAAAGCATCAGTAGCCACCTGTCTGCTCTGGTCAAATTTAATTCTGAAGATACCCCTTCACTGTTAGGGTTTACTTTGCCTTCATCCACACTCCTAAGTACACTCAGAGAAGAGCCAGGGCATCTCAGAGTATTTATACTAATCTTTGAAAATACCACTTCTGGAAAAGAATCAAATGTTCTGCTTCAGTTTTTAAAATCTGATCTATTTCTGTTTCTAGCCCTTGTCTCACTGGGACAAAACCCAAGTCTCTCCTGTGCCTGCTCTCTCTCTGTCTCTCTCTCTCTCACGCACACTCCTGTCCAACCTGGGACAAAAATCTTACTACTTGTTAGTTCCACCTCAGAGCCCCAGTGTTCCCCCAACGATACAATGAGCACAAAAAAATGCCTCTTCTCCTTGGCTCACTTGCTCTGAGCAGCAAGAAGCCGTGGTCTGTGGGAGCCCTCTGCTCCCAGATGTGCTTCATAAACAAACACCAACTTATTGGTCTCTCCCCAGACTCCCCCACATAAATGGGGCGGACAGGACAGGGGGCCGCTGTGCAGGGGGCATCTGTGGTGCTGAGGCCCCGAGACTGCAGCTGCCGTGGGAAAGCACCCTGTAGACCTCAGGCACCTACCAGGTAAACAAGAGCCCCATCTGTCGCGTGGGCGGGAAGAAGCGACTCTCGACAAAACCCAGCTGGAGGAAGTAAGTCGTCAGCAGTTCGACCCCAGCCTCATCCCGGCTGGGCGTCCGACAAGACTGAAAGGAAAAGAACCACAGAGGGTTGGGCAGAGGAGAACCCAGCAGCCGGCCCACCCCAGACGGTGCCCTGCACACACAGACAGGCACCTTTTCTCTACTTCTGTGGCACGTGGGCCCCGTGGCCAGTATCGTGGGCTCTAGGTATGGAAAGGGGGCTAGGATGAAGTCTGGAATCCTGGAGTCCAGCCCCAGCCCTCTCCCCTTGCATGGTTGGCTCATGCAGCAAGAGGAATGCGCGATCCCGACAGCCACCAGCGTCCCCAATCATCCCTGATGCCACCGGACCACAGTCCGCAGTGATCAACCACCCTCCCTCCTCTGCTACGCACAGAAACCTACTTGTCTCAGATCCATAAGATCCGCGATTTCGTCTTCATATAAATAGCTGTCTTCACTGTAGTGTTCCAGGATAAAATCCTTCAAGAAAAATGAGATAAGATACCGTAAAACGTGATTCAAAACCATAAATATGTAAAACAGTAATATGGCAAATGTGTCCCCCGCTTTTAAAAAAAAGAATACAGAAAAACATGAGAGATCGCACACTCTAGGGATTTTTGGAGTGGGGGGATTATTTTCTTGATTTTGTTTATGTAGACTTTTAAATGTTACATGTTGCTTTAGTTGCTTTCCTTTTTAGAAAAGTGGAAGTTACTTATTTAAAAATGTCTTTGTAGTTCGTGCCCAACCAGAGATGCTAAAAAAAAGTCTTTGTAGCATATTAAGTGACCTACACATTAAACAGTGCTAGCAAATGTCACAGATATATTTAGGGGCTCAGACCTTCAACCTTGGGCTGCCCTCAGAACCCGGGGACAGGGTCTTCCTGGCAAAGGAAACCGATGTTACCAGGTTGCTGCCCTCGGGGGCTGTGCTGGAAGACTCGGTGGGAGCCGCTCTAGGCACTTCCACAAATCAAACACCCCAGTGAGACTCCTACGCCCTAACTGGGTCCACAATCCAGTATTTAGAAACTGTTCTGCAAGTTCATTCAGTCATTCAACAAATACAGATGGTCACTTGCCACGTGCCAGGCACTGTTCTAAGAGCTTGGACTATATCAGCAAACAAAGACCCTATCCCGAAGAGCTTCTAGTCCCACAAGAAGAGACAGACAATGTAAGCAAATTATACAGTATATTAAAAGATGACAAGTATTACAGGAAAAAAATAAGAGTAGCGTAAGGGACATTGAGAATGGCTCCTGCATAACATCTTCCACAAGTGCTGGCTCTCCCTGGCTGCAAGGAAGTTGAGACGGATTGTTCAATTACGTTTTCCCAAGTGTCTGTGAGTATTCTCTTTACACACCTTCTACATTAAAGCTCCTGCTTTTTACATGTTCAATACACAGACACACACATGTATACACTTGTCTTACAAAAATGGGTTTGCACTGAATATACAGCTTTGCTATGCTTTTGTTTAACTTGGCAATGGATCAGACATTTACATATGCTATAAAATATTCTGTAGCATGAGTTTTAATGGTTATACAATCCTCCACTGTGATGAATGTATTTCATCATCAGTTTATTTGACAAATAAACTGAGTATTTACTAGCCAATATGTACTTGCCAATATGTACTAAGATTTTTACTTAAGTCCTACATTCTAAGAGACTTAAGTTGTTTCCAAGTTTTTACAATTAAACACAATTAAGTTAACACCGTGCTGACCATCCCTGTGTATACTCTTAACTAGTTCCTCAAATAGATACCTAGAAGATGTCTTCCTGCGTCCAAAGATATGCAGAAGGTTCCTTCTGGGTTTTTTTTTGTTTTTGTTTTGTTTTGTTTTGTTTTGAGGTCAGGTCTTGCTCTGTTGCCTGGGCTAGAGTGTGGTGGCATCAGCCTAGCTCACAGCAACCTCAAACTCCTGGGCTCAAGCGATCCTCCTGCCTCAGCCTCCCAAATAGCTAGGACTATAGGCACATGCCACATGCCTGGCTTTTTTTTTTTTTTAATAGAGAGATGAAGTCTTGATATGTTGCCCAGGCTGGTTTCGAACTCTTGGCCTCAAGTGATCCTCCCTCCTCATCCTCCCAAACTGCTGGGATTACAGGTGTGAGCCAGCTAATTTGGTCGTTTTTAACACAACTTTTCCTTTTGTTTTATGATGCTGTCAGAGATTTTCTTCATGACTTTACTTAAAGTGATGATGTTAAGAATTGGTTCCTCTACTAACACAATGGCCATCTGTAAAACTTGAAATGGTTTTCAAGTGCTCTTGTGCTATTAGTGACATTAAGGTGAGCATGGTCACAAGGACAAAGTTGATCTGAGCCTCTCCTGCTGAGTTCCCCGAGAGCAGCGTGAGGGGCCACTGTTCAGGAGATGCTCAAGGGAGAAACTGTGTCCTTCCCACTGCAGCACGGCCTGCCAACTTCCACTTCGGATACTGGCAACGATTCTTATAAGGGGAGAAATCACACTTAAAATAAGAAGTTAAAAGGGAAACCTTATGTTCACTTCAAGAAAGTCAGAGAGGATTTTGAGAAAATTCTAAATGTGTTCCTGAATTTGAAACTTAGGAAATTAGGCTAGGTTAAAAGTACTTAATAGGATAAAAAATACCTAGCTGAAACCACGGTAAGCATCAGGGGCAAAATGAGGACTTTTACCAACTTATTACTATTACTTGCTATTACTTATTAGCCTAAATCTGCAAGTTCTCTAGCCAACAAATTAAGAAAAGTAAGATACATACATATGAGAAAGAATCAAAATAATATTTTTAAACAAAATAACAGCATGTTTATAAAACCCAAAAGTATCAACTGAAGCATTACTCAACCAATAAGAATTCAATAAAGTGGCCAAAAAGTTAACATATAATAGTCAATAGTAAAAAAGTCCATAGTGTTCCTTTCTTATACAAGCAGCAACCAATTAGAAAAATGTAACAGAGAAACAATACCTTTCACAATGGCAACAAAGTACAACATTCCTTGGGGTAAAATGGATTTAATGAAGCAGACAATTATTAAACTGTACTGAAGGACATGTGTTATTGCCTTCTTTCTATCATTTATTCATTAAATCATTTTTTAACAAGACAGACGTGGTCCTTGCGCCCAAAAAACTTGCTGTTAGTTGACCTCGACAACTGAAAATATTATTTTTGCAGATAAAAAGAGGCAGTTTTGTTTAAATCTATGAATCTAATGCTATTTCAATCCAACTCAAGAGTACTATGGGGGCGGGTGATCTTGACAAAACATGGAAGCAAAAACGTGGGGAAAAAAGCCAAAAAAGTTTGGGAAACATGGTAACACAAAGGAGGCTTGTTCTACTTGGTGTTAAAACACACAGGGACTAAACGGGGAGAAATGGCCAGGCAAGAACCAGACATGGATCAGAAACAGACTTAAGCAGACATGAGAATCATGTAATTTACAAAAGCCATCATTCCGATAAGTGGTACAAGAATATCACATCCATCAGGTCTAGGTAGGAAGGAGCCACACAGTGTGACTGATGTGCGTCTAAAGAAGGGACTCTCATGCGACAGAAACAAGCGTCTCAAAAAGAAGGGAAGTAAAAATAAACACACGGGAATATATTTAACCCCAATACTGATCAAAGAAATGCAAACTATAATAAGATATCATTTTTGCCAGATTTCATGGAAATCAAAAAGATATTTTTAGAAATCAAAATGATTGAGGAGGATAAGAAGTCACACACAGTCGGTAGGACTGTTAAGGCAGGATGACTTCTGGTGGGTAATTAGGTAACATGTTCTCTTTGACCTGCCAAATCCACATCTGGAAATTTATCCAAGGGGAATATTTGGGCGGTGGCTCTCACCTGTAATCCCAGCACTTTGGGAGGCTGAGGTGGGAGGACGGCTTAAGTCCAAGAGCTCAAGGCTATAGTGAGCTATGGTGGAGCCACTGCACTCCAGCCTGGGTGACAAAGCAAGACCCTGTCTCTAAGAAAAACCGAAAGGGAATATTCAGCAAAGTGTGCAAAGACGCTCAATGGGGAGTTGTTGATGATAGCAAGCATCTGGAAGCTTCGTAAAGCATGACAATGAAAGATGGCTTGCTTTGTGCCTGCTATAGGCAGACACCATGCTAGGCCCTTAATGGATATATCTCTTCCAACCTTCACTCCTGGCACCCTCACGCGGCAGGGCCCTGATTGGAGGAAGAGATCAGAGTGTCCGAAGATTAAGTACTGAGCAAGCTGCATAGCTCGGTGGGGAAGGATCTTCACATGTCTTGGTATTTTCTGAATGTTTGGCAATAATGTTCTTAATCAGCAAAATAAATAAATAGCCCAGGAGTTTGAGGTTGCTGTGAGCTAGGCTGACACCACGGCACTCTAGCCCAGGTGACAGAGAGAGACTCTGTCTCAAACAATAAAATAAAATTGAATTACCCTAATTATGAGTGCTGAACCACTTCTGTGATGCCTGTGTTCTCGCAAGCACAAATGTGGAAGGAGAAAACACAGAAAGCCTCCCACACATTCTCATTTCTGTACGACTGACATTTGTAGAGTCCCTTTTAGGCTAGAATGACATGGTTGGAAGCCTCGGCTGAATAGCAGCTGGCCATGCCCACAACATGTGATTTTTTTTTTTTTCACTTGCTTTAATGTGGAATTCAGCACATGACCTAATTGGACCCTTAGAGATGCCTATAAAATCCCTAAGTTTCTCCAAGAGAGTCTCCCCTGTAAGTGCCCACATTCCTGTAGCACCAAGCAACAGACAGACTAAATCTTAAAGAAACTGTTCTGCAAAAGCAACCAGAGACATTTCCACAGACACACGGAGGATTCTGAGCACCACAGACCTGCGGCACGTAACATCTACGAGTTCTGGCAGCCTGTGGAGCGCTGGCGTAAAGCTGCTGCTCCTCAGTTGCTTCCCACCCAGAAAATCAACTTTCCCGTACGCCCGAGTCCTGAAATGCTACCAGCTTCCCTTCTCCGACTCCAAAACACACCCCAGACTCAGGGACCAGGACCTGAATTTAAACAAGGATTTGGTCGAAAAGGCCCGACTGTAACCTAAACATTTGTACCCCCATACGTAATATGCTGAAAAATAAATGAATGAATGTCTAAGAAAAGGCCCATCTGAGGTCAGGCAGCTCAGTCTCTGTTTGAGAACACAGGTCAAGTGCAGAAGCTTCCAAAATACAAACCAACTGCTTTTTAAAAGCCGGGATCAAATGCCATGTGATAATTTTTTCTTTTCTAGACAAAAAGTAGTCTAAGATGAGTCAACAGGGTTACTATGGAAAGGAAAATAATTCTTTTTCATGATGCTGGATTAATTCCTATAACGCACGCCTGTGCACCACCTTCCAACTCATCCCCTCTTTCTCCTCCTAAATGGAAGTTGGAAGTGATTCATTAATACTCAATTGATGGAGTTGGGGAGAAGGAAGAGAAAGAGGAGGGAATCCCAGGCACAGGATGGTCTCCTGGCCCTGGCCTGGGGGTGCAGCCTCTGCTGTGTGAGCCATCGAAGCCCCTCTCCCATGCCCCACCTGGAGCCCCACTGACCCCTAGGCCCCCATGGCAGGGCTCGTGGCATCTCCAGCACCCAGCACAGTGCCAGGCACTGGGGGGTCTATAAGTATCTGCTCAATGAGAGCGGAGCCCGATTTGAGGGGGGGAAGGAACAAACAAAAAACTGTAAGAGTTAATTCAAAGATTAAAAGGTAGTGGGAGGCCAAGGGGGGAGGAACACTTGAGCTCAGGAGTTCCAGACCAGCCTCAGCAAGAGCAAGACCCTGTCTCTCCTAAAAATAGAAAAGATTAGCTGGGCATGGTGGCGCATGCCTGTAGTCCCAGCTACTTGGTAGGCTGAGGCAGGAGGATCACTTGAGCCCAGGAGCTTGAGGTTGCTGTGAGCTAGGTTGACACCACTGCACTCCAGCCCAGGTGACAGAGCGAGACCCTATCTCAAAAAAAAAAAAGTATTTCAAGGTAGTGAATTGACATCTTTTGATTTACTCTGAAATAAGATGGATTAATAGACACAGGGATGCCTAGACAGACAGATGTGATAAAGCAGTTATAGTAAAATGTTATGGGTAGAATCCAGGTAGTAGTAAGTACACAGGAGCTCACTGTAAAATTCTTACCATTTTTGGATACATTTGGAAATTTATATAATAAAATATTGGGGAAAAAACTTTAGCTATTCTTTCCAAACCATGGCCTCAACTGGTTACACAATTTAGGAAAAATGATACTAAAATAGGACACAATTTTTAGATGCCGTAGCACATTCAGCACAGACCCTCTTTGACTCAGCCTCCCCGGGAAGGCCAGACTGGGTTTCCAACCCCACCTCTCCAGGCACCCAGGAAAAAGCTTCAAAAGTCACCAAAGACAACAGCAAGAATATGGGACGAATAAGTACACAAATTCTCTGTGTAGCTGGCCAAGAGGGGTGTCGGGGTCACCCTGCAGACATCAGCTGACTCTCGGCCACCCCGAGGGACACGCCATTCCCGTATTCCCACCGTGTCCAGTGCCCACTGCTTTGCGACTTACCTTAAGGACGACCGAAAAGTCGACATCTTTCGTCTCCTTCAGGCCGAGAGGAATCAGGGGGATTGTAAATGCCTCCCTATGAAGAACACAACAGGGCACGTGAGCACCTCCCGCCAGGGCACTTTGCACCCCACAGCCTGGCCCCCCCGCAGGTCCCAGCCGCTCCTCTGCCCGTCCTGCGCACCCCTGGCTGACGGGTTCACTTCCCACAGGGGCACGCCTCTCCCTCTGCTCTAAAACTGACCCTGGCTCCTTCCTTATGGCCCTGGACCACTCGGCCTAAGACGCCGGCCCCCTGCCGCTCGACCCCAGCTCATCCCTCCAGTCTCAACGCTTCCTTCAGCAACTGTGCTGAGAACCTATCACGCACCAGGGGCTGTGCCTGGTGCGCTCACTGCTCCTACTGGGGTACACACTGGGGTTCTGTTGTCAGCCCCAGCCCCCTCCTCGTCCTCCTCTTCCTCTCCTCCCCGCAGGGGGCCCACCTCTCCCATAGCTCTCCAACACACCCCACACACTTATAACCCTGGTCTCCCAGGGGCCTGCTCCTTTGGGGTGTGCCAGTCTAGGGGTCCCATCACTTGATAAGAAATGCCTTGAGGACAGGGGCCCCCATCTGACACCAAGTACTCCAGGCCCCCAGCCTGAAGTCAGGACAGCCACTTCCCCTCCACCTCCTCTCCCCTCGCTGACCACTGGCAACCCACAGGTCACGCTGGGAGTGTTCCCGAGCCTGCATTCCTGGGGGCAGGGCCAGCAGGAAGTGAACCAGGCTCAGGCCGTGTTTTGCAAATAGGGATTTAGTTCCCTGACCTGTAACAGGAGACCTCCTTGGGCTGCTCAGCCCAGCCCAGAGAGAAGGCCAGGAGGGCTGGGCAGGGTGAGTGGACAACACAGCTGGAAGCTGAAACTGCTTCTGTGGTACGGTGGTGCTAAAAGCAGGCGAGACCCAACCCAGGTGCACGGCTTCCCCAGAGCCCCCGGGGAAAGCTGGACGCTGGTGGAAGGACAGGAGGGTGGGCTGGGCCTCACTCCCCCAGACCCCACTGCCCTCCTGTCCTCATGCCACATAGGGCTAGAGGCAAGGTCTGCTCTTCCTGGGACTAATCAGGCAACAAGAAGGAGCACTGAGTGCCTACACCAGGGCACCCCCCCCCCAACATGGCACTAACATGACTCTCTGGGTGACCTCAGGCCTCCCTGAGTTTTCTCATCTGCACAACGAGATCATTTCTTTCCTGCCTACCTCAAAAAGTGTTTGAAGACCAACTGTGCTAAGAAAGAAATGAAGTACCTTGAACACAGAGCGGAGAACCTGAATGTAGGGTGTCATGTTGACTCTGTCCTTCCCTCTCCCCTCTTCCCAGTGGCACATGGGTTTGCCTGGCCACCCTAGAGCCACGGTGACCACACCGGGGGCCACAGGTGCACGGCTCTGTGGGGAGCCCCACCACGGACCGCCTCACCCTCTAGCACAGCAAATGCAAGTATGAAGCGGCCGACGTTTAGCACCGAGGTTTGGCCCTGCCTTGCCTCCTCGAGGAACTTGGAACTTTTGGGCGGAACACTAGAACTGAACACCGGAGTGTAGTCTGGGAGGACCTGCCCTTTGTTGTCACTCTGACCAGGTGTTCCAAACAGCACCAGGAGCCTGTGAGGGAGCCGGGCACAGGACATCGCCAGCAGAGGTTTCAGGCACCAAACCTTCCCTGCGGCTCTAAGAGACGCCCCAGGTGCTGTGCAGGGGATTATAATCAGGAAATGCACACTCCAAAGGGACCTAAAGTTCAAACATGTCTTCCTTCTGTTAATCCCAGGTACTGTTTTCCAACTGAGTTTTCTCTGGGGCCCACCTGTTTTTCGAGAAGTGTCACGTCCCCACACACAAAAAGTACATACCCCCTTCTTTCAAGCTTCTCAAAATTATTCCTTCCAAAAGAAGAGCATTTCTTTCGAAGGTGGCTCACTCGGGTAGGGGACAGTCTGAGCTTTTCTGAAGGCCACACGTCAATATTCCACCTCCCACTGACACCCCCAAAGGAATGCTTGTGAATTAGAACATTCATTTCTCGAATATGCAACGGGACATACTGCTGAAGTGGCTCCGTTGCACCATCTGCTCAGGGAAGTCACGCAGGTCCCATTATCCCGGTCAACGTGGTTTATACCTTTTGCATGCTATCCACAGAGTGACCCAGCATCAGGCCCTGCGAGGGAAGAAGGCAGGGACACTGGGCCCCACCTGGCAGGTCAGCTTTCATAGCTCTCCACAGAAGCTCCCAGGGTGTCCTTATGGCAGAGCCGCCACCCTAGCCTATGTGAGAGATGCCACCTACCTACCTGTCCCCAGACACTCAGCTCTCCCACAAAGCCACGTCCTGAGAGCGGAGAACCTGAATGTAGGGTGTCATGTCCAAGGCCTGAGAGGTCTTTGGACAAAAGTGGTTTTGCCCAGCACTCCAGGTATTTCCCAGCAAACCCCACAGGTTCATCCCTCCAACTCTAGCACCTTGCTCAACCCCAAACCTGATCATTCTCTCACTTCCCAAAGTGGGGGCAGGCATGCCCTCGGTCTGTAATGCCCACCGGCCTCTCTGTGCAGCATCCCTGAGGCAGGCACGCCCTCAGGCTCAGCAGTATTTGGAAGAAGCATTGCTCCCACTTACTCTGCGCTCTGATAGACTCCCACTGAGATGTTCAGCCCCTCCAGCTCTTCCTTGAGCATCTGCAGGTCCGAGTTGACAAAGCTCAGCTCTAGCCGCACCTGCTCCCGCACCTTCTGGTTCGTGGCTACTCTGTTCAAAGAGAGGAGGGAGAGAAGTGCTTTCAGCCGAGCATCCAGCTTCTGGGAGGGCAGACCCAACCCCCAATTCCTGCAGGAAAGCTCAGGGCACTGCTTGCAGATAAGTGCCAGATGTGACCAGGTAAGAGACTCCGAGCACCTGTCCTACCATGCTCCACACCTGCCAGCAAATGGACCTGGGGACATGGCCAATGACACTGAGCTGCCAGACATTAATCCTAAGACATCCCTGCAAAAAATTAGCCTTAAGAAAAGAAAAGAAGACTGCTCAAGTCACTCCCTAAAAGGCCATAAATTACCCCCTCCAAAAGAAATAGATGAGAAAATAGAGGAAGAGGTATGGCTTTGCAATTCATTCTGTGAAGTTAGCATTAACCTGACCTGAAACAGAGAGACATTACAAGAAAGCAAAACAATAGACTAGTATCTTTCATGAATATATGTGCAAAAATCCTCAACAAATAGCAACCCAAACCTAGCAACATATAAAAAGGACTGTACACCATGACTGAGTGGGATTTATCCCAAGAATGCAAGGTTAGTTTGACTTCTGAAAATCAATTAATGTAACACAATATGTTAACAGAATAAAGGATAAAAAAATATATGGTGGCCTCGATTTATATAGAAATACAAAGGACTCAGAACAGCAAAAACAATTTTGAAAAAGAACAAAGTTGGAGGACTTATGCTATTTGATCTAAAAACTTACCAGAAAGCCACCATAACCAAGACAGCGTGGAACTGGCATAGGGACAGGCGATGAATTGGAATAGAGTACAGAAATAAATCTGTACGTTTATGGTCAAGTGACTTTGACAAAAGTGTCAAAACAGTTCAAGGGGAAAAGATAGCCTTTCCAATAAATGGTGCTGAAGAAACTGGACATCCATAGATATGTCAGGGTCCCCAAGACCACCCCAGCTTCAGTGACTCACTAGGAGGACTTGCAAAACTCATGGCTACGACTGATTACAGCAAAAGGACACAAAGTAACATCAGCAAAGGGAAAGGCACCTGGGTGAAATTTGGAAGAACCAGGCGCAGGCTTCTGGGAGTCCTCTCCCAGTGGCGTCACACAGCTGTGTTGCAATCCTCCAGCAACGATTTGTGACAACACGTGTGACGTGCTGTCTGCCAGGGAAGACTGTTAGAGACTCACCTCTGCCTAGCATGTCCCAAAATTCCAAATTCCCAGAAGGAAGGCAGGCGGTTCGGTATAAACCACATCGCTTGTGCACAGTGAGCTTTAGGCACAGTGAGTCACTCTCATCAGTCTGGGAATGGTGGGATATCTTCTAAAATCTAAGTTTCCAGATACCAGCCGAGGGCCAATCTTGTAAGCAGGCCTTGCTAAGGATAGCAGTCTTAGTCCTGCTGTATGAAATTCACCTCGATTTAAATCTCATACCATACGCACACATTAACTCAAAATGGGTCACAGACTGCAACATAGCAATATAAGAGTTACACCTCTAAGACTTCTAGAAGAAAATACAGGAGAAAATCTTCATGACTGAGTCTTGCTCTGCCACCCGGGCTAGAGTGCCGTGGCGTCAGCCTAGCTCACAGCAACCTCAGAGTCCTGGGCTCAAGCAATCCTCCTGCCTCAGCCTCCCAAGTAGCTGGGACTACAGGCATGCGCCACCATGCCAGGCTGCTCAGTCCCACAAGACTGCCCCCATTTCAGGCATGAGCCACAGGTCCTGGGGAAGGGGCACACCTGTACTTCTGACTGACCAGCCATAAATAGGGGGTTCCCACAACCATCTCCTCAGGTTCCGTGATTTGCTAGAACAACTCACAGAACTCAGGAAAACACTTTACTTACCTTTACTGGTCTATTATAAAGTATGCAATTCAGGAACAGCCAGCCAGATGGAAGAGATGCACAGGGCAAGGTATGGGGGGGGAGAGGTGCGGAGCTTCCACGCCCACCCCCAGCAGGAACCTCAACCTCCCAGCACCTCGATGTGTTCACCAGCCTGGACGCTCCCCATCATTTTGGGAGTTTTATGGCAGTTTCATTAAGTGTGAGTGATTAATCGTTGAATATGGGAGACTGAACTCAATCTCCAGCCTCTCCCCCATCTCTGGAGGTTGGAGGAGGGGAAGGAGGGAGGGAGGAGCTGAGGGTCCCACTCCGGTAATCATTGCTTGGTCTTTCTGGGAACAGCATCCATCCTAAAGCCCCTCTCCCAGGAGTCATTTCATTAGCACACAAAAGATACCCTTATCACGTAGGAGATTCCATGGGTTTTAGAAGCTCTGTGCCAGGAACACAGGAACAGCACAAAAGACCAAATATTTATTTTTTATAATGCCACAGCCACCCATGAATTGATTTCATTATATACCATGTGGCACAATCTGTAGCTTGTAAAACCTGTGCTACAGTGATGTTACTGAGAACGTAACTGCTTCAGCAGCTGCCAATGTCCACAAGGATCCAGGGAAGAAAATTCCCTCAGCCCTCAGTACTGGGAACACGTTCAATTCTTAGCAATGGCTTCCTTTTCGCTAATAAGTATACAATGTGTTCCAGATCATACTCCCTTCCTCCTACTGCCTGCCAGGAAGCTCAGAGACAAACTGAGGCTCACATCTAACAAAGTATACAGGCCAGGACGCTGTGGCATGTACTAGCTTTACCTGTAGATCATACTCCCTTCCTCCTACTGCCTGCCAGGAAGCTCAGAGACAAACTGAGGCTCACATCTAACGAAGTATACAGGCCAGGACGCTGCGGCATGTACTAGCCTTACCTGTAGATCATACTCCCTTCCCCCTACTGCCAGCCAGGAAGCTCAGAGACAAACTGAGGCTCACAACTACCGAAGTATACAGGCCAGGACGCTGAGGCATGTACTAGCCTTACCTGTAGATCATACTCCCTTCCCCCTACTGCCTACCAGGAAGCCCAGAGACAAACTGAGGCTCACATCTAACGAGGTATACAGGCCAGGACGCTGCGGCATGTACTAGCTAGCTTTACCTGTAAATCACACTCCCTTCCCCCTACTCCCTGCCAGGAAGCCCAGAGACAAACTGAGGCTCACAACTAACGAAGTATACAGGCCAGGACGCTGCGGCATGTACTAGCTTTACCTGCAGATAAATTTCTCTTTTCTTTGCTCCGTCCCCATTTTGCCATTCACTCCCGCTTCAATCTTACGTGCTGTACGAAGCATGTTAAGGGCCTCAGATCCATTTTGGAATGAGGAAAGATAAACAATTGTAACTCCTAGAGGAGAAGACTTTTATTTCTTTGTATTTCTCCCAGAACAAGACATAGTCCTTTTCACATCATGCGGGCTCAACAAATTCCACTTCATGGAAGAACAAACGGCAGAGGGAAGATGACTCCCTCTGGGCAGCGGGGAGCTGAATGGTTCTTGCCAGCAGAGTGGGTCCAACTGAAATATAACATTGGGGCCCTAAGACCCCTCCCCAAATCCCTGCAGAGCTTCCAAACAATGCCAACTCTTCATTCTTCCATCTTTATAGATGAATTTGCCATGTCTCCTCGCTCCCAGCTTGGCAACGGTTTTTTTTTTTTTTTTTTTTGAGACAGAGTCTCACTCTGTTGCCCAGGCTAGAGTGAGTGCTGTGGCATCAGCTTAGCTCAGAGCAACCTCAAACTCCTGGGCTCAAGCGATCCTCCTGCCTCAGCCTCCCGAGTAGCTGGGACTACAGGCATGTGCCACCATGCCCGGCTAATTTTTCTATATATATTTTTAGCTGTCCATATAATTTCTTTCTATTTTTAGTAGAGACGGGGTCTCGCTCTTGCTCAGGCTGGTCTCGAACTCCTGAGCTCAAACAATCCGCCCGCCTCGGCCTCCCAGAGTGCTAG
>CM052449.1:29583696-29603903 GCA_028533085.1 Varecia variegata | reverse complement strand
ATCTGACTGGAAAGTCCAGAGGGACCGAAACCATTCACCATGGTCCCTCTGTACCTGGTGCTGCAGGCAGGAGACCTCGTCCCCAGCCCGCACCCCCGGCTGCCGCTCTGCTAGACACCCAGTCCTCTGGCCGAGCTGCACCTGCAGTTCAGCTGTGCTCTACGGCCACCTCCAATGCAGCCTCCGTGTCACGGGACTCTGGTATCTGAGCCAGAGGAGGAAGTGTTCATCGGGCTAAAGCTGATGCCCAGTAGCATCAGGTGGTGTCTTGGCAACCAGCCAAACAGCCCCAGGAAACAAGGGACATTTGCAGTGTTACAGCTCATCACTTGACTCTCCTCTGAGTCACCCTGAAAACTGTTTCTGCCAGGGACTCCTCCTGGCCAGGATCCCACAGTGGAGGAGTGCCGGTCAGGCAGGCCCCCTGGGCTGTTGGTGTACACTAGTGCGCCTGGGCAGACCCCCTCCCCAAGTCCACGGTTGGCCTGGGTCCAGCCCCGCCTTTAGGGTCTGGCTTAGACCATGCAGGGGTCAGGGGTCAGGGGCAGCATCACCGACTTCCGCACCCCTCCTCTCCGCCTCTCCACTCCGGAAAGGGCTCGGGGCTCCAAGGGGATGGGTGCCAACAGCAGGAGGGATGACATCAGCACCCAATACAGCCAGAGCTGCTAGTCGACCCCCACAACCCAGGCTGTGTGTGGCAGACTCAGCCCATCAGAAGGCTTCCCCGCACACAGTGTCTAACGTGAAACTAGACCCCGCTGAGACGAATGGGGTAGAGGAAGAACTAGGAGCAGCTTCTGGGTTAAAAAAAAAAAAAAAATTCTCCTCTTCCTTCTCTGCTGGAGCCTCCAGCAAGCCCAGAGTAAACAGGGACCATGAAGCAGGACACAGTGAACCCTGGTGCCCGGTACAGCCTGGAGGTTTTTGTGAACAAGAAACAACTTCTCCTACAGCTCTTGAGTAAAAACAATGGAGCTAACTTCTTTTCGGGGACATTAGCGTTCCCAAAGGATGAAGAGGCAGAGATAAGAAGTGACAATGCTCCACTGTGTGCTCCCTTCTGCCACACAGTGCCAAGATCTTTCTTTCATTTAGGGACCTTCAGCAGCCCCAGGGGAAGGCTCTCTCTAATTTTTTCCCAGCTGTTTTTTTGTTGTTTTTTTTTTGTGGCCAAGAACAGGTTTTCCTGCGGGTTTTAGGACTATAGCATTGGGGGACATTTAGGACTACAGCTATCCCTCTATTTAAACATAATAATTTAATGAGAAAGACAAGAATAGTGAGAAGCCAAAGAAAGGTGAGAGAGACGTGATATTGCCATAGACCATAAAGTTTTTTTTTAATTTAGAGAACTCGCAGTGGCTTACACTTATAATCCCAGCACTTTGGAAAGCTGAAGTGGGAGGATTGCTTGAGGCCAGGAGTTCAAGACCAGCTGGGCAATACAGTGAGACCACAACTCTACAAAAAAATTTGTTATAAATTAGCCAGGCATGGTGACATGCACCTGTTGTCCCAGCTACTCAGGAGGCTGAGGTGGGAGGATCGCTTGAGCCCAGGAGTGTTATTATCAGCCCAGACCAGGGGGGCAGAGTCTTAGGGGCGGGCGGGGGGCCCATGCACGACCTGGGGCAAAGTTGTGTCCTCAGGCTCTATACAGAAAAAGCCAAGAAAATCCTGATTTACAATGGGACCCCCTCCTCCCCACACCAGGGACTGACTTGCACACACAGCGTCCAAGTCCAGCCAGCATAAGGCACTTTTGGGCAATTGAGTGCAAGTCACACAAAACACAGTTGAAGCTCTGAATATGGCCCACGGACCACCGACTTCTTGCTCACTGGACTCAAGCGAAGAAGGTGATTCCTTTTCAAGCATGGCCTGAGCTATCCCAACAAAGCATCATTGCCCAGCACCCCAGGAAATGAGACCCGCCACAGAAGCCATATTAAGTCAGGGTCCAGATTGTCCCCAAACCTGACAGGGGCTCAAGCACAGAGCTGTCACTCCATAATTACTTCCTGAATGGAGCAGAATGGCATTTTAAAGAAAAGGGGCGGGAAGGTATGACAGCTAAGAGGATGAAAAAGAAGCAGGACTTTAGTAGAAACCCATTTGCTCCTGCAGGTGTGCACACACAGGATGGGCGAGCCTGACGCAGAGGCAGCTGTAGACGCCCTGACGGCATCTCCAGTCCCAGGGGTCCTCACTCACCCTCCTGGCTGGCCTGGGCACCAAATCCACACAGCCGCTGTTGGCAACCCTCAGCTCCCTGCTGGAGCCCTGGGGCCCCTCCCCAGTTCGCTCTCTCTCCCCGGAATCTCCTGCCATCCCCACGCCCAACTCCTTCAGCTTCAGCTTTAAAAGGCTCTATCTAGACTTCCTCGTTCTAAAACAAACCTGCCTCTCTCTTCTCTCCCCCTCCCTCCAGCAATTATCTTCTCTGCCCTTCTTCCCCTGCACCTGCCATGCTGACTTTTGTCCCCAACTCTCCAACCAACTGTTTCCTAAAAACCCCTAAAGGACTACACATCCAGTATTTTCCAGTGCCCTTCTGACTTGTCAATCTCACCTCTCCCCTAAAAGACTCACCTCTCTGCTTCCTTGACATGGCCCCACCCCTGGCCTGCCTCCCATCTCTCTACCTGTCCCTTAGGCAGAGGTATTAATCCCTTCCGTCTGTCCTGGGTTCTTTTACTCAATACCCCAACTGCCTCTCACACTGGTGCCTCCCAAAGCCGCATCTCCAGCCAGGGTGCTCCCAGGGCTGCCAGGTCTGTGGAGTGGACTCTCACCAGGACCACCACGTGGATACCCCACACACCAGCCTCCCGGTCCACCCCACCTCGGGGAGGCTCCTGACCAGATCCCCGGGGCAGACATTTGATTCCCACTGGCAGGACTTTCCCCACCACATCCTGGCCCATTAGTTCCTCCCATCACTGCAGACACTGCCTTTGCTCAGGCTGGCATCATTCCAGCCTCCTTGCTGGGATCCCCTGCCCTCAGTCTGGACCCCTGGTCTGAGCTACAGGTGCAAGCTGGTGGGAAGGACGGGTGGCCAAGACTGTATTTACACAGCATTTTCTAGAACTGACTGCATTTTCATCAACAGTCTGTATCAGAATAGGAAGGGCACAGATGATGGGGATTGCAGGGGACTAAATCCCCACCCCCCACCAATGCCTCTCTGCCTGGCTCCACCACTGCCTCTCCCCCATCCCCCACCCACGGACCTCTCAGCTGTCAAAGGGGTCTTTTCCTTCTCCGACATAAATCTTACATGTCTGGTCCTGCTTTACATACTTAGGTGGATTCCTGCCCTTCCCCAGTTGCTTAGCAGTTTGCATGACGCTGAACTGCCTGGTTCCCATTCACACTGCTACACTGCAGTGGGCTGCCCAACAATCGCTCACAATGCACACCTTTGCCCCGCTGCTCCCTCCACCTGAAGTGCCCTTCCTCCCCTTCTACACCTGTAGGACACCCACCTTTCATTCAGTGAGCATCTGTTTTAGGTCAAACTGGCTCGGGTCACGGGTCAGGAAAGATTCAACGTCAACAGCTCTTACTTTCCTTGGACTGGTATGACTTAACACAGCTGTAGCACAGTGATCGTTGCAAGGTCTCCATTTCAAAATAGGTGCTTCTAATTGTAAAGTTGTGATTCATCTCACTTTGCACCCATGACACGATCATCTACCACCAGAGAAACTGCATCTAAAAAACAGCCAGTCGTGCGTCCAGTCACAGCTCCTTGTCGTCCCCTCCCCCCTGGGACTCACAGATGTGGGCACCTCCCATGGGAAAACCTGTTCTGGAAAGCTTGAGACCACCACCCTCACAGGTGTGCTCCATCCCTCCTGCCCCTCTCTCTGCCACTTTCCCCCAGATGCCGATATAGGTCCAGAACTCCACTGGGACAGGGACAGAGGGCAAACAACCCAGGGAGGAAATGAAGTCCCCGAAAGACCAGCAGCTTGCTGGAGGCCACACAGCAATTTTGTGGGGGTGGCAGTCAGGCCCTGGGGCCCTAGGACAGACATCCAGGGATTCTCAGGCCACGCCTCCTACAATTCCATGGCCTGTGATCCTCTGTCCCAAACGCCACACATAATTAGTAGTTATAATCCTGTAATTCCATGATGACATCTTTGAACTTAAATATACCTCAAAACTACTTTTTTTTTTAATGCTAAAAGCAACTTAACAAAAACAAACTTTTCCCACCTGTCTCCAGACTCCCCTCCTGTCCTGCCCACTGCTCCTCACCGGTGAGCAACAGCCCAAAGTGGTCACCTGGGAGGAGGAAGACGCCAAGACTATTTAAGAACTGGATCGTTAGGCTTTGAACAATTAAGAATTGATTATTCTGTGGGAAACAGTTTCACTTCCCTATTTACAACTATGCACTGTGCCTTCGGTCATGTCTGTTATTAAAAAATCAACAACAGTCTCTCAACCCACCCAGTGATCCCTGGCCAGGCGCCAAAGGCTATTTTTAGGCTGATGGGGACCTGGAGGAAGGCGAAGAAGGTGTCACCATGACTCTCAGCCTGAACGCGTCTTTGCAGCTCAGGCCCTGTCGCCTGCGGGAATCCCAGCGCCCTCGCTCCGCGGGCTGGGGTCGCTTTTGAAGGACTCGGGCACCCGACTGTCACCTCCAGGGCGAGACGGCGGCGTGTGTCGTGGAGCGCCCGAAAGTGCCGAGCGCCAGCTGGGCCGCACTGGCCGCCCGCCCCGCGCCGGTCCCGGACACCCGGATAAATCCGCTTTAGCACGAAGTGAGACGGGGCCAGACCGCGGCGCTCACGCCCTCCCGTTCCCCCCCACCAGCAGCTCCTCCGCCCCCTAAAAAGTCTACGAGGCGGACCCTGGAAGCATTTTGGACGCAAAAAGAGAACGCCAACCCTCTGGGACGGTCTTTCAGTCCCCACCCGCGCTCCAGCCGGCGCAGCCAGGACGAGTCCTCTCCCCGGGCACGTGCGACTGCCGGCCGGGGCCACCGTAGCTCCCCTCCAGACCCCGGCCCTCCGCCCCGCCTGCGCCGGGCGGCCCCACGCGCCCCACCCCCAGCCCCGGATGCCACCTGCTCCGGGGTCGGTGCGCCGCCGCCCTCCCCGCGCCCCCAGACTCGGCCTGGCCGGCACCAGGCGGTGCGCCCCCTCCCCCTTCGGCCTGGCCGACCCCGGCCGCGCGCTCCCGTAGCCCCCACCCCGCCCGGCCGGAAAGGGGGCCAGGCGCCCGCGGCTGCCCGCCCGCGCCGCCCACCTTCCGAAAGTAGCCGTCGCCCTCCTTCTCCAGCCGCTGGGGGGCCGCGGGCAGCAGCGCGTCGGTCATGCTGGCGGCGCGGGCGCAGGGCGGACTGAGGCGCGGCGGCCGCGGTCGGCTGGAGAGGGCGCCCGGCCAGCCCGCCCCGCCCCAGGCCGAGCCCGGAGCCGCGGACCCCGCCCCCAGCCCCGCCCCGGCCCGGGTCTGAGGCCGCGCAGCCTGGGCCCCCCCGGCACTGCCTCGCGGTCCGGAGACCTGGGCCCGAGCGCGTCGCCTAGGATCCCGAGCTGGGCGGTGGCGCAGGGGACCGGACTGGGGTCTCAGGCTGGCGACCGGCACCCCTCTCCGGAGCCCTGGGAATAAACGCGGAGGGCACGGGAGAAGTCGCCGTCCCTCCCGGGACGATCCCGGACGCCGCGGGAACGGGGACCGAAGCCGACGCCACGTCGAGGGCGCAGCGGGAGCTCAGGGTCCTGGGCCAGGCAGTGGGAAACCTTCCTGCGGGAGGGGACCCCGCGGCCGAGTCGGGGACACTGAGGGAGTGGTGGCTGTGCCACCGAGCGCCCTAGCTAGGCGACTCAGGTGGCAGCGCGGCGGGCACCCCACCAGCCCCCTCCCGCTGCCGAGGACTGGAGGATGCGCTGGGGGTCGGACGGCGCCAGGAGACGGGCCACCTACCGAGGGAACCCCGAGGCAGGGAGAGGTTGTGCCCGAGAGACTCGATGGATGTCCTTGCTCACGGTTCTTAACCACCACTCCAAACCTCACTTTTCTCAACTGCCCGATTGCTCTTTCTAGGGTGGTGGAAAGTATTGCAACAAACGTGCAGTCAGAGCTCTCGGTTGGGGGCCAGGGACGCGCTTCCCTTTGGAGATGGGGTTGGCACCGGCCTCCCACCCACCCCCAGCGGACAGGTAGCCTCCAGGTCGCACTCCTGGCAGAACTGGACGCCGGCACCCGACTCCGGAACCCGGGAGCCCCCCAGCCCGGGGGCCCAGTCCTCTCTGCCACCTGCAGTTACTGCTCCCCCTCCCCCAACCAAGGGACACCTTGGCGTAGTAGCTGCTGCATGTGGTGGCCGCGGTAGATGCCACAGGTAGAACGGAACAAAATCTGCTCACAAAACGAACCCAGCGTTTCCGTATCTTAGGGGGGAAAAAAGTGAATTAGGGATTGGTTTAAAGTTTTAAACTAAACAGTGGCTAGTCATGGGCTTTCTGCAGTAAAAAAATAAAAATAAAAAAATATTTTTTAAATGAACAGTGGCAACAGCCAAGCACCAACAACCAAGTAAATGTCAAAAACAAAAACACCGCGTCACTGTAAAGGCGTTTTGGGGAGAGGATTGTTTCTTTCTAAGAAAGAACCTGCAGTCCTATCCTGCTCAACCTGAGACAGGGTGTATGGGAAATTCTGGCTAATGCAAAAACTACCCTTCCCTCCTAGGTCAGAAGCAACTCTGAAGCTAATTTCAGCACACGTGTTTAATCCCCTGCCCTGGAAATGTACCAGCCTGGAGCTAGGAGTTGAAAACAGCCGCTCCAGTTGCAGGGGTCCTAGAGTGGTGGATCACTGTATTGCATAGAGTGTTAATATTAGTGTAATACTAATAAACGCAGCAATAATACAACCTCTACTCTGGCCAGGGAGTTTATGGATATCATCTTGCATGCTCAGGACCCTCCTGCAAATAGAAGGATTAAATCTTCAGTTGACAGGTGAGAATAGCCAGTCTTGGCCAGGGCGCACTCCAGGTGAGGGGCTGAACTCGCTGTCACCTTCAGATATTTGTCCTCTCTTGCCACTTGGAAGCTTGAGTTGCCTTTACAATTTGTCATTTATGTGTCACTTGTACTGCTGTTGACTTAATAGTCTTCTTTAAAATTACTTTATTTAAACAAATTTTATTTTAAAAGGCAATTAAGTCATAAGGATAAGCAGAAAAGCAGTAGAATTGCCCTATGGAGAGAGACACCTAAAAGTGAATACAATGGAAACCAAAGAAGTCTGTGACTGAATTGAGCCAGACACCTTTACCTTTTGAGCTCTTTCTATTGTTAAAAAGGAAGAAGAGTAAGAAGAGGAAGCCTGACATTAAAGACACACCAGCCCACCCTAAGACTTTCCTAAGCATCTTCAGGAAAAGCAGCGCTCTGTGTGTGAGTCCCAGAGAGGCATCTCTTAGCCATGTGAGCCATCTAAGCTACGCAGGACCAGACACCTTTGGACATTCTCATAACTCATCACAGGGAAGTGAGAGGTCTAACCCCGTATCTCTGATCCAATTATGACCAGGAAATCAGAGCTACCGCTGCTGACCCAGCAAGGGAGCAACATCTAACCTCCTGTTTGTCAACACCTTTGGTGGTCTGTGCAACAGTGCCCTTGTGCTCCTAACAAAAACGCTGGAGTGGGAATTTCTGACATAGGCAAAAGATTAAAATCTCAACTGCAAACAAATATTTTTGTCAAGTCTCATTTTGCCATCTGGTTTAGGTCAGCAGGTGGCTGTCCTGGGACCCAGTTCCTCCAAGTGAAATGCAAGTCTCACCTCCTAAGACCTGCTTGTTGATATGGGGGTGAGGTAAAACCTTCCCTTCCCCCGCCCCCCGCAAAGGTCCCTGAAAGATCAACTCACAATTAAGGCAAATCAATACAGGGAAGAGGTTTATTTACCATGCACAAGGGGAGAATCACAGAGTGATTACCCAATATCCCAGTGGGATGCAGATATTTTTATACCTGTTTTTTACAGGGGCAGAGGAGATGAGGAGTATGGGTAATCCTGTTTAGAGGCAATAAATGGTTGCTAGGGAAGATGAATAGATACTTTGGAGAATGAATGGAGCAGGGGAGATAGATTGACTTGTAAATTAACCTGACGGATATGTATTATGTTTTAAATGATTTGGGCTAGGTCTGGTTGCTTTCTAGATTTTCTTTCCTGAGATAACAAGGAAGGGAAGGGGAGTCCACTGTTCTTTTGATGGGTCCCTCTGGTTATGCAAATAGAGGGAAAGCCCCTTCCAAGCGCCCCTTACTCTGAAAGGGCCTGTAATGCAAAATACTCCTTATACAGAGGAGTCCTATTTTGGGGTGGAATTTCCTGAGCTCCTGCATTGACAAAAAGAACGTTGGCTTCTCTGGGGGCAGTCTTACATCCATCCACCCCCTCTTAGGGAATCTGATGTAATTTGCCAAATTAAATGCAGAAATCACAAGGTCATCCTTAAGTGAATAAAATTCATTGCAAAATATGGACCCAATTTTGTGATTTTTATTAAAAAAAAATTCTTAGAAACCGAAGACATACAGTACCGTGGAGGAACACCAACTAGTAGAGAGGCCCACATCGAGCTCAGCAGGCTCTGCGTAGCCTGGCCAGACCCTTTTACTCCTCAGGGCCTCAGTTTCCCCAGCTTTAAAATGTGACCTTATGCACAGCAGTCATTTGCTATGTACTTACTCTGTGCCAGGTGCTGTCCTAGGCACTTTGCATGCATTATGGCACTTGGTCTGCCCACAGCCCCATGAGGTGGGTACTTTATCACCCCATTTCACAGAGGAAGAAGCTGAGGCTCAGAGGTCACCAGACTGGTGAGTGGTAGAGTCAGGGCTGTGTGACACACACTGCACTATACTACTCTGTTCCCTGTGATTTAGAGGAAAAAGTATTTTGACACGTAAAGAAGTGATTATGGGTTAAAAATGAATGAGTGACAGAATGGCAAACAACACCTAGTACTGGTGAGAACATAGAGTAAGCAGAATCTTATATATTGTTTGTGGGACTGTAAACTGGAATGACCACTTTGGAAAACGTTTGGCATTTTCTATTAATACCAAAGAATATGTGCATAATTTGTGATCCAAAAATGATAATTCAAGGAATATACTCAACAGATATGAGAACATCTGGCTGGGCTTGGTGGCTCATGCCTATATATCCCAGCACTTTGGGAGGCTGAGGTGGGAGGATTGCTTGAGGCCAAGAGTTTGCGACCAGCCTGAGCAACATAGCAGACTTCATCTCTACAAATTTTTTTTTTTAATTAGCCAGACATCGTGGTGGCACCTGTAGTCCCAGCTACTCAGGAGGCTGAGGCAGGAGGCTCGCTTGATCCAAGGGGTTTGAGGTTGCTGTGAGCTATGATGACACCACGGTGCTCTAGCCCGGTGACAGAGTAAGACTCTGTTTCAAAAAATAAATAAATTAAAGTAAATAAATAATAAATAAATAAAAACGTAATAACCACAATTATGTCTAATATACATATCAACACATATCAGAATTTTTAGGAATCTCATACAATTTTGGCACACTTTTCCAATGCTTTTTACGTCCCCCCCAAAAAAAAATTTGGCACACTTATTAATAAAATATCCATATAAGTATATCTGAAGAAGGTTAAATGTCATTTCTTATTTGACAATGCTTCCCATATAATTCAATATATCAAATAAGCCCAATATGTCTCTCTTGGACTTCAAGGGGTTCCTTTTGGAAAAGATTGATTTTAGAAATTGAAATGTGGTCGGGCACGGTGGCTCACGCCTGTAATCCTAGCACTCTGGGAGGCCAAGGAGGAAGGATCGCTCGAGGTCAGGAGTTCGAGACCAGCCTGAGCAAGAGCGAGACCCCGTCTCTACTAAAAATAGAAAGAAATGATTTGGACAGCTAAAACTATATGTAGAAAAAAAAATTAGCTAGGCATGGTGGCACATGCCTGTAGTCTCAGCTACTCGGGAGGCTCAGGCAAAAGGATCGCTTAAGCCCAGGAGTTTGAGGTTGCTCTGAGCTAGGCTGACGCCACGGCACTCTAGCCCTTGCAACAGAGTAAGACTCTGTCTCAAAAAAAAAAAAAAAGAAAAAAAAGAAATTGAAATGTGATTTTGGGAAGGTTGTCAAATATCAAAGGTTTAAAACACTTGATCAAAATAAGATCACAGGAATGTGAGGGCGATCTGGCTGCCACAGCTGTCATCCCATTGATGGCCAGGGTTGATTCAGCTGATCTGGCTGGCTAGGCCAGAGTCCCCTTCCTCCCTCACCACTCACCACTCCATGGGCGTCCCTCCTGAAGCTGCACGTGCTTAGTAGAAGAGGATGACCTTCTCCAATAAAGGAGGGCCACCATTCTACATTCAGGGTTATATGAATAGCTGAGCTCCCCTGCTAGAACCTCCAAAACAACCTCTGAAAATAAGATCACAGGTCACTGTAAAGTAATATTCATTTAGCCAAAGTGATGTCAAAGATTACAAACAGCAAAAACCTTTACTCTTTAATAGAGAGGAGACTCAGTTTTCTCAACAATCAAAAGACCTAATAAAGGCAGCATGAGACAAATAGAATCTTTCACTTTTTTTTCCCTGCAGTTTACTCAAAAGGTGAACAAAATTCTTTGTCTCTCATGATTATTATATGAAAATCTTGTTCAAAAGAGAAAACCAAATTCTACCTTTGTATATTATTAATGTTAGAGTTAATTTTCATAAAACCTTATTAACAAACCCACCCAATCTCAATCAGCTTTGACCACACAAAGTAAGATTTCCATCTACCTTTTAATTTTATTTATTTACTTTTTGAGACAGGGTCTTGCTTTGTTGCCTGGGCTAGAGTGCAGTGGCAACATCATGGCTCACTACAGCCTCCAACTCCTGGGCTCAAGTGATCCTCTAGCCTTACATGGGTGTGCTTTTGAATATTAATACTCAATTTTTTCCTCTTTTTCTTTCTTTTTTAATCAACCTCCAATTAATACTCAATTTTTAGAAAAACTTATAAATAATTCCCTTCTAATTTTAGCCAACTTGATCACAAACAAAATTCCTTTCACTAGATTAATCTTCCATAAACCTTCTACAACTTGCCTAAGCCTTCAGTCTTGCCCTATACTTTCTTTTCATACTGGCATTGTACCTTAGGACAAAGATTTCCTTTCCTTTCCTCCTTATCATTTTGCCCACATGAAGTTCTCTCTCATGCAAAAGAAGAAAAAAATAATTCCTCTCTCTTTTCAGCTTTCTTTACCAAAAAACCCATCTTACTTTTCTTATATGCTTTGCATATAGAATTGTCTTTTATCTGGAAGTTTTAATTACATACATTAATTACAATGTTAACTTCTAGTCCAGTGAAAAACAGAGAAGTGATTTTGAACTGTTTTATACCAGTATTTGTAAATGAAAACCATTTTATAATTTTTAGCCTCCATTTTTTGTTTACTACTAGATCTAATATATTTAGCTTTTCTATGTTATATAAAAATATGATGCCAAAGTATATAAACTTATGTTTACTAATTAACATTTCAGTATTTTAACTTACTTAGAAATGACTCAGACATTTTATGATTATCTGTTACTTAACATAACATGACTTTATGATTTTAAGTCACTGAAAATAATTTCAAAACTGTCACGCAGGTATCCTCCCTAATGTTGTCCCCAGTTGTCCTGAGTCACCAGCATCCACGTGGCACCCAATGGTGGTTATGAAGAGCAGGGGCCATCTGGGTTCTGACTCTATTACACACCAAGTGTAGAGCTCAGGACAGAGGACAGAGCTGTGAAGAGGATGCCTGGAGGATCCCACACCCTCAGCATGGCCAGGAGGCAGAGCTGGGCCAGAAAGGGCCATATCAGGCTTGACTCTGCCTTGCAGCTGGTGGTCTAGGCGCTGACGACATGTCCCCACGCCTCACCATGGTCACCTGTCCAGACCCAGCATCCAGAGTCTCAAAACTAAAGACAAGCTTCCAGGGAAGCCCCACAGCCAATCTTTATAGCTTCAGCTTATAGACAAATCAAGCAAGTATCAAAACATACCATAGAAACAATAGTTTCATGACCTCAAAACGTCTAACAGAGACAGTATAAATTTGTCTGACTAGTAGACCCAGGCAAAAAAAATCTAAAATCATTATTTAATACTGTTGGGCAGAGACAAAACTTCCCCTTTGCCCCTGGAAGTTTTGCTGAAAAATCAACTCACAATAAGGTAGATGAATAAGAGAAAAAGTATCAGTGGTAACATGTGTACACTGGAAACCTCAGAAATTGAGGATTGACCTTCCCCCGCCCCAAACCATGGAGTGCAGATGCTTGTATGGTTTTCCATAAAATGGGTTGTGGGAGGGGGAAAAGGAGGAATTGTGTTGAGGGAAGATAAAGGATTGCTGGGAGGATGTATGGATGGGGAACGAATTTTAACTGGTAAATAGTTCTCTTTGGAATTTGAATGAGTCTGAGAGACAGGACTTTATCTTCTTAAAGAGTCAGTTCAGGTGTGGTCACATCCCTGGTCTTAAGGGGAGGAGAAGAAAAGAAAAATTACTCCCCTAGGTGGGTCTGGAACTCAGAGAAAGAAACTCCAAGAATTTTGGGTGAGTCCCAGTTGGTGATGGGTGGGGGTGGGAAGGTCAGAGAGAACTTGAGGCTTCTTCAGTGCATCCAGCACATCAAAATGCCATATTTGGGGGTAAAATATTTCTAATTTCCCTCAATATTAACAATTCTGAAGACATTTCTATTTTATTTTACAAGCAATTTAACACATCAACTGCCACACTAGAAAAAAAATTTTTTTTTCTCCTTGGGGCCATAGTGTTTTATTACTAAAATAGAATAAAAACTTAGAAAACAAGCAGGACAGTGGCCATGGAAGCTGGAATCCGCTAAGGATCGCGTAACAACTCACCTGCCGAATTAACTATCCCTGTAAAGAAAAACAATTTAAAATAAAAAATCATTTAAAAAAATTTAGAAAACAAAATGATCCTTTCTAATTTAATGAAAAACAAAATGTATTGACTTTTATTAATTTAATCCTCGTTTTTAGAATTAATCAATATTAATTGTTTTTTGTTTTTTGTTTTTTTTTTAGACAGAGTCTTGCTCTGTTACCTGGGCTAAAGTGCCGTGGCGTCAGCCTAGCTCACAGCAACCTCAAACTCCTGGGCTCAAGTGATCCTCCTGCCTCAGCCTCCCAAGTAGCTGGGGTTACAGGCATGTGCCACCACGCCGAGCTAATTTTCCTATTTTTAGTTGCCTGGCTAATTTCTTTCTATTTTTAGTAGAAAGGGGGTCTCACTCTTGCTGAGGCTGGTCTCCAACTACTGACCTCAAGCGATCCTCCCACCTCGGCCTCCCAGAGTGCTCGGATTACAGGCTTAAGCCACCATGGCTGGCCAATCAATATTAATTGTAACAATAAGAACAAGGAAGATTTTCACAAACCAGCTGCAGGGTTTTGCCCAAGTTTTGCTTCACAAGGCCCCGGAATCAAAACTAGCGTGAGTTAAATACAACTCACATGGCAGTTAATATGTTAAAAACTAGTTTTATGTACCAAAAATTAAACAATCCTCCCGCCTCGGCCTCCCAGAGTGCTAGGATTACAGGCGTGAGCCACCACACCCGGCCAGCACTTATTTTTAAAGCGAAATAAATAAAGCTCTTTATATATTTTGGTAGTGAAAGATCACATACACATAACACGTAAAACATAGACATACAGACATGACCAGATCTTATGGCTTTATAAGATTCTTCACTTGCCAGGATTCAAATAGTTTTTTTCCCCCTCTCGCTCTCGTAGACTAAGAAGCCCTAAAAGATTGTTAGCTGGGCAATCTGAGATCTTTACTTTGAAGATATGACTTTTTAGGTGAAAATTTACATCTCAAAGACACAACACTTAGATCTAAACACCATTATTTGCTGAGATAAAAGGAGGATTTAAGGAGAAGGCTTAGTCAAGGCAAGGTGGCCAGGAAAAGTATCTTCAACAAAGGTAAGGTTTGTTATGTAAACTTTAAGCCAAGTAAAAATTTCTAGTGGTTTAGGTACAGGGAGGGAGACATCCTTGTAAAAGGAGATTTCTTTTATAGAAGTTAAAGGTTTTTTCCAACAGTTTCACAATAGCCAGCTAAATGCCAGAAAGCTGTGTTTTGGAGAACTGTCTTGTTCAATGAGTGCTCTTTTTCATTTAGGTTTTGTTTCTTAGCTAAAATTACTGAGTTCAGGGGGAAGTATATGGCTGGTGGCATGTCTCTGATGAACAGACTTCCTAATTTTAATTTGAAACAGTCCAAGGCTTTAGACAAAGCTTCATTTCTTTAACCAATTATACATCAAAAAATCTTTGAACCTATATAACCTGTAAACCTCCTCCTCCCCTCCCCCGCTCGGGCTTTGCAATGTCTCACCTTTTAGGGCCAAACCAATGTACACCTTCCATGTATTGATTTATGATTTTACGTGTAATTCCTGTCTCCATGGGAAATGTATAAAACCAAACTTAATACAACCGCCTGGAGCACATTTTTTCAGGACCTCTTGAGGCCCTGTGCTCTGGGCCAGAGGTCACACAAGCAGGTTCAAACTAAACCTCTTTATTTTACAGAGTTTGGGGTTTTTCCATTAACATAGGGAAGGGATCAAAGACCTGGTGAATTTCCTCAGGTGGTAGTGATGGATATCTTTTTGTTTACCTCCTGCATGGAGGCAATTTTGTCAGAATTTCTTTCAGAAGCTTCTTAGGTGTCATTGGAAATATAAGTCTCCTATGAAATTTGTCTACTTCTAAAACCAGCTTTTTCTAACTGTGTGCGCAAATAAATTATTTCAGATATTTCAAAAGACCTCCATTTAGGTCATTGCTACTCAGGATCATCCTGGGTTAGGTGGGTCCACTTTCCTACACGTCTACAAGAGGGTGCTCCGTAAGTGGTGCATATAAAACCACCTGGTATTTAACTAGCAGGGGTTGGTCACAAAAGAACCATCAAGCCTGAATTTCAAACAACAGGAAAGCAGCTGCAATTTTTTAAAGTGTGTGTGTAAAAGTAGACCAGTAGTATTGGCAGACCTTACTGTTGTGAGACAGAGACGCAACACCAAATGTTCTATGCAGAGCTTTCTGCCTGGCCCTGACCTGAACCTCTGATCCTAAGGCAGAGGTGGAACAGGTAGTTTTATCCTGTAACCCAAATCTCTTATCCGCAGTGTAAAGATGGAAAACCTCTGTTCTAGAAAAGGAGGGTTTGAAAGAACAGCTCGAGCCAAGTCTAGACCTTCAACTCAAGAGTGGGATAGGTCCGGATTTTCAGTATGGCTTACCACTTTATATCCAACGATTTCTCTCCGAATCAGAACACGTGGTGTTCAGAGCTGGCCAGGGGCTGAGTCCCAGAGAAATGTTGATGGTCAGGGGTGTGTGGCTCTGAATGTTGCCCACAGCACCAGAAATGTCAATCTGAAAGGAAGAGGCTGCCAGGCCTGGGGGCTCGTGGCTGTAATCCTAGCACTCTGTGAGGCTGAGGCAGGAGGATCGCTTGACTCCAGGAGTTTGAGGTTGCAGTGAGCTATGATGACGCCACTGCACTCTAGCCCGGGCGACAGAGCGAGACTCTGTAAAAAATAAATAAATAAATAAAATAAATAAAAGGAAGAGGCTGAGGCACAAAATATAATTTAAAGAGTTTACTTGAGCCAAAATGATAAGACTCAGACCCAAGTGACCTTGGATATAAGCCCCATTTGGCCTTCAGTTACAAGCAGGGTTTTTTAGATTTTTTTTTTTTGAGACAGAGACTTCCTCTGGCCCCAGCCTAGAGTGCATTGGTGTCATCATAGCTCACTGCAATCTCAAACTCCTGGGCTCGAGCGATTCTTCCACCTCAGCCTCCCAAAATGCCAGGATTAGAGACATGTAAGCCACATCACCTGGCCAGGTTTTTGTTTCATTTCTATTTTTGTAGAGATAGAGTCTTGCTGTGTTGCCCAGACTGGTCTTGAACTCTTGGCCTCAAACAATCCTCTGACCTCTGCCTCCCACAGTGCTGGGATTACAGGCGTCAGCCACAGTGCCCAGCCCATAAGCAGGTTTTTAAAGGCAAAATAGGGGGACAGGGAGTGGGCTGGTACAAAGTTGTTTGTCAGGAATTTTCACTGGTTTACAGAAATAACGATTAGTGATTGGTTAGACATTGTTAAGTGTGTCACTATTGTGTCTGGTGCATTATTAGGTTAATTCATAGCTCCTTGTGTCAATAACAAGCAGTTTCAAGAGAGGAACACAGAGCTCAAAGGGAGGAGTAGGATGTGATTGCTGTCTCATTTTAATGTCTCTCTGGGCCTGATAATTTAAAAGGACACACATTCCGCAGATAAAAGTTCTTTTCTGGCCAGACGCAGTGGCTCACGCCTGTAATCCTACCTCTCTGGGAGGCCGAGGCGGGAGGATGGCTGCAGCTCAAGGGTTCGACACCAGCCTGAGCACAGTAAGACCCCGTCTCTGTCAAAAAAAATAAAAGTTAAAAAAAATTCTTTTCTGATTTTCTTCCTTTCTTTTTCTCTTTGACCAAGTATTGTCCCTAGCTGCTGACACCGTGGGCACGGAGGTTCCCCGTGTCTGTGACCCCTTCAGAGGTCTGAAAGGGGGCTCCACCGCCTCCCACAGGACAGGCCTAAGAATCCCGGGCGCAGGTTGGGGCGAGAGGCAGTGTCAGGCGAGTGGTCACCCTCAGGGCCTGCCCACCTTAGCCTTGGACCATCGCTTCGACCGCGGAGGAGAAAGAGCGAAAGGTTTCTGGGCCTCCGAGGCCGCCGTAGCGAGGGGGCGGGGCCCGGAAACGAGCAGGATGGCGGCGCTGCGTAGTGACAGCGACGAGGACCTGGTCAGCTATGGGACCGGCCTGGAGCCTCTGGAAGAAGGTGCGGGCCAGAGTGGGCGACAGAGTCTGTCAACGACAGGCCAGGGGTGCAGGATCGGTGCAAAGACGTGCAATTCGGAGCTGCGCCGTGGCTTGATCGCTGCCAGTGCTGGGGACGCGGCGACTCGGAGGGCGTGCGCCGCGCTCTCGGGTGCTCCCGTTCTAGGGGGACAGAAAGAGACCTAGTGAGACGAGAGATAGGAAAATGACAAAACAGCTCGTGTGAGACGGGGGGCGGTCAGGCAATATCTTTTCCAGGACAAGGTGTTTGACCTCAGACTTGAAAACGAGGAAGAAGCCAACCATGGCGAGATCGGGGGTGGAGTGGAGTGGGGGGGAAGCATTTCTGGGAGGAAACAGCAAGCGCAAAGACCCTGAAGTGGGAGCCAGTTTAGCAAATGGAAGGACAGGTAGGACTGGTGTGGGTGGATCAGAGGGGGAGACAGGTAGAAGATGATGCCAGAGGGCCAGGCAGGGCTGGATCTTATATTAAGTGTAGGAGAGTCATGGGGGCCGGTTTACACAGGGAGACGTGTCGTGTATTTTTAATATTATCCTATTTTTGATTTTGAGAACAGGCTGGTTGGGGGTGGGTAAGAGTAAAGCAAGATTAGCAAAAAGGTCTGGAGAAGATGGTTGCATGGACTGGAGAGTTAGAAGGGGTCTGGGTGCAGATGTACTTTGAAAGCACAGCTGAGCGGACTTGCTCGTGGAATGTGGGGGTGAGGTCAAGATGAATCAAGGTTCTCTCCAGTGTTTCTGGTCTGTTCCACTTAATGACTTGATTTGTTCAGCAAATTATGTATTGAGTGTCCAGTGAGGGCTAATGGCTGTGCTAGACCTGTGGGGAAGACAGAGGAAGCATGGTGGAATTGTTGGTCCAGAATTTACTTGCAAATCTCCTGTTGGTGGGAGACCCCTCCCTCTTCCCACTCTGACTGCATCCTGCCAGGCTGGTCGTACTTCTTCTGGGATATCTCCACTGATACCCCTTTTATCTCATACAGACAGTTTTAATTATTAGAAAATTCTGCCGTCGGTTTACAAAAGGCTGAGAAAGGACAGAAGTAGGGCCAGTACTACTGAATCCTTTTTTTTTTTTTGAGACAGGTCCTCGCTCTGTCACCTAGGCTGGAATGCAGTGGCACCTGCAGCCTCAAAGTCCTAGGCTCAAGAGATCCTCCTGCCTCAGCCTCCCAAGTAGCTAGGACTGCAGGCACACACCACCATGCCCAGCTAATTTTTAAAGTTTTTTTGTAGAGAGGAAGTCTCTCTGTGTTGCCCAGGCTGGTCTCAAACTCCTGGCTTCAGGCAATCCTCCTGCCTCAGCCTCCCAGAGTGCTGGGAGGCCTGAGCCACCATGCTCTGTCCTGAATGCTTTTTATATGTTTGAAGATAGCCCTTGCGTTTCCTCTGAGACAGCCCTTGTCCCACACTCAATATCCTCAGTGCTGTAACACATTCAATTTAAAGTCCCCTGAGCCCTCATTTATTAAAGATCTATCTTCAATTATACCAGACTGTGGGTAAAGCAGGGCCATCATCACCAGTGTGTCCCTCATTCCAGATTGTATTTCTTTAGTATAGCCTAAGACCATATTAGCTTTATTGGCAAAGCATATCACTCCATGATCTGAAAGAATACGTTAAAAATCCTTTATTAGAGGAGGAGTTCCAGATCTAATTGAAAACAAAATTATAAGGTTTGCAGGTGCTAAAATGTGTGGCGTGGACAGGAGATAACCTACACAAGCTGGCAGGGAGCCTGAAGAGGCATGGTGGGCTCCTTGCAGACTGATTAGAATTTAACTATGCAAGAAGAGGTCGAGAGAGAAGCATGCATGGGTGGGGTGACTACAGTCGTGCTAAGCAGCTATTCATACCATTTCTATATTTCTGGTCTCATAGTTGTTTCCTTATGAAGTGATAGGTTGGTAAGTCCTCAACTATTTGACCTTATATTTTTCTAATTCTTCCTCTTTTGATGGTGCACAAAAATTCTGAAATGAAGCCCAATGATCCAACCATGCTTTTGAAGTGGAAGGAAGGGAATTTTGATTTGTAGACTGTTTTTTCTGGCCGAAAAGTATCCTTTAACTTCTCAGCAATAGAAGTTTTTGAGGATCAGTTCATTGTTTTCTAAGTACTTTGAAGTTTAAATGCACTTTTGACTTCATTTTACAATATAACATACTGGACCTCTTCAAAGAGGACTTGATTTAGAAAGAAAAAAAAACATACTAGACCAATAATCACTTGTACTCTTTGCTTTGAAGTTTTAGTGACAGGTTAGGCAAACATTGGTAGAGGAGGGACTCTACACCTTAATTAAAATTTCTGGCCCTAACAGAAAGATTTATTAGTTAAGAATTAGCTGGGGGCAGGGCCTAGGGACAGTGGCTAAACTTTATAGACAAAGGCCTTCTGACCTGAAAGGAAGGGGGCACAAGTACTAACCTACTCTTTCCTTAGACACTTTCAGTTGGTTGTAGAGTTCTTATCTCCAGCTCATGTTGTATCCAGATTAATTTTAGGGCCATTTTCCTCCTCCTTGATGCTGTGACTCTCACTTAAAACTACCCACAGCTTCCCTCTCCCACAAAACATGCCATAGACCCTGTAGCACCATGTTCAAGGCTCTCTGGACTATGTCCCCTTCTGGTTCCATCTTCCATTCCTTCCCTGTCCTCTAGTCAGACTGGACTACTTTACAATACACCTGATGTTGCCCTTTTGTATCTCCTTCTGTTTACTGATGGGAGTCAATGCCTCCTTGGAAATCACATCCCTGTCTGCAGCGATGAACGTGCTGCCCGTGCCTAAGGGTGGCTGATGTTGTGGTCCTTCACATTGTCAGATGTGCTCCAGTACATGCAGGTCTCTTCTGCTGGGCTCTGAGCACACTGAGAACAGGGACAGAGTTGTGTTTGGTTTTCTACCACTGGAGATTAGAACCGGGTCACTTCCATAGCAAGCCCCCAGTAAACTTTTGGTTGGGGAATGAGTGAGGGACAGTATGGGTGGCATCCCCGGCTTGGAGACAGAGTTGAGATCTGGCTTCAGCTTCGTGCTTATTAACTGTGGACCTCAGGGCAGTTACCCAATCAGTGTCCTTATCAGGGTGTGATAACTGAGATAATATGTTTGAAGGGAAGGGATTCCTTGTTATTAGTAGCCATAATTACAACCTGGCCTGGTTAAAGTACCACC
>CM052449.1:29535489-29573877 GCA_028533085.1 Varecia variegata | reverse complement strand
GCCTGGCCAATAACACCACTCTTTTATGGACTTTCTTCATGCTAGGTGCTTAACCCAGTCTACACCTTACAAACCACCTGGGGAGGTTGGGATACTCCAATCTTATGAGACTTTCTGGGGGTGGGATGCAGGCATCCGTATGGTTAAAACTCCTCAGGTGAGTCCAGTGTGCACCTGGGACTAAGAACCACAGGCAGGGAGGGGTCAGTGCTTTCCTGCTACCAAGTTCAGAGTTGACTCCGCTCCAGCTTTCAGGTAGCTTAAAAATCTAGAAAACAGCTTACATAGCAGTGTCCTAAAATATGTGTTTGTTAGACCAAGAGCAAGGGAGGCCATTTAGTACAGCTACTTAAAATTATCGAATACTTTCTTTAAACTTATCTGTTCAGCTCTCAGTAATGCCTGTCAGTATTAGAAATGCCCAAATTTCCCAAATATATTTCAATTTTAGTTCCATTAGCTTTTAAATTAAAAATACCTTGGATGAAAAAATAAGACCTGCAGCTTCAATTTGGAACTGAAATGTAACCAGAAAAAAAAAAAAATCCTGAATTTAAAAGTAACCAGTTATTTTTTTTCTATGCTTTGAATCACAGTTTTCTGCTCAGTTACAGCAGGCCAGTTCTGCATGTAGGCCATTACCTTGTGTGATCTGTTACCATCTTTATTGCTCCCATAAGGTGGAACTTGCACATCGGCATCCCTCCGTAGACGTGGGCAGGGGGTACAGTGTCTGAGCACTGGATGACGTGGCTGAGATCCAGAACGGGTGCTGGTGGGTGCCTGGCCAGGCTGGTCCAGTGCTGCCTCCCTGCCGAGTGTCGGCCCGGGAAGGGGCGGGGTTAACAGTGCTCAGGGCTAATGGGTTTTCCTGGCTAAATCAAATGTGGTCTTGAAACCTGTTTTCTGGGCTTTGTTTTGTTTTAAGATCTATCCACCCCCTCAGTTACCAAGAGACTATCGACCGGTGCATTATTTCAGACCCGTGGTAGCTGCAAGCTCGGAGAACTCCCACTTGCTCCAGGTATTATCCGAGTCAGCTGGAAAGGCAACACAGGACCCCGGGACACAGAGCAGGCATCAGCTGAATGCCTCCAAGCGGGCAGAATTGCTAGGAGAGACACCTGTTAAAGGTATGTGCCATGGAGAAGATGGAAATCATTACATTTAAAATAATCTGAGTTATCAAAATCAAAATGGAAAGTTGTTTTCCCACCAAAGCTTTTTTACATGATTTTGGATTCCCAAACTGTGGGCATAACATTGTTTATTGTAAATGGCATTCGTAATGGTGTACGTGTCCTTTACGTCTTCAGACTTGAGTTTCCACCTTCAGTCTGGGTTGTGTCGCTAAAATCACAGCCCTTACTGTAAGCTCAGCTATTTTCAGACTTTTGATAATTATCTGGGAATGTGGTTCCGACATGTGTCGGAACATGTGTACCTTCACCTTCTCTGCACAGCCTGGGAAAGAATCTTTCCTCATGGGCAAAGCGCAGCGGAGCTCTTCTCCCAAAGGCCTAAAAGGAGCGAGTGTGCCTGAAAGCATGGAGGGGCGTGGAGAGTCCCCTGCGGGGTGCAGCAGAAAGCCCTACTGTGAGAGGGGACTTGACTGTAGGGGCTCATGCTATGTGGCGTCATTGCCACTGGGGAGCCCAATAGGTATCTCAGAAACAACCGACCGAACTGGAACTCTTGCCTCCCCACTTCCTTCCCACACTCGCTCTTCAGACCAGAACGTGGGAATCCTGATTCTCAGCTCCTCTCTTCCCTCCCTCCCCAGCCCTGCCCGGTCCCTCAGTAGCGCTCTCTGCTCTACCCCCAACACGCGTGGGGAATCCCTCCCCTTGTCCGTGTTCCTGTTGCTCCCACTCAGTCCGAGCCGACCTTTTCTCGCCTGGACAGCTGCAGCAGCCACCCTCTGGTCTCCTCCTTGCCCTCCTTCCCCTCTGCGATCCATGCCCTTCAACAGCAGCTAGATGAGCAGATTATGCCAGTACTGCCCTCAACACTTCCCAGGACCTCTGACACTTAACTGTCCAGACTCCCCGCAAGGCCCTGCGCCATCCAGCTGCCGCCTGCCTCTCAAGCCACAGCTTATGCCACTGTCCCGTAACCCTCCTGCAGTCCAGCCTTGTCCTCCTCCTTTTTGCCCCTTGGACCTGCCACCCATGATACCACCTCAGGGCCTTTGTGTTTCCTGTTTCCTCTGCCTCTGTTCTTCCCTTATATTTTTGTGAGTCTGGCTCTTCTTTTTTTTTTTTTTTTTAAGAGACAGAGTCACCCAGTTTTGAGTTCAGTGGCCCAATCATAGCTTACTGTAACTTCGAATTTCCAGGCTCAACAAATCCTCCTGTCTCAGCCTCCCGAGTAGCTGGGACTACAGGCTGGTGCCACCACCCCTGGCTAATTTTTCTTATTTTTTATAGAAATGGGGTCTTGCTATGTTGCCCAGGCTGGTCTTGAACTCCTGGCCTCAAGCGATCCTTGTGTGTTGGCCTCCCAAAGTGCTAGAATTACAGGCGTGAGCACAGCGCCTGGCCCGGCTGTTTTTTTTGTTTTACACTTAGGACTTATCTCAAATATAATCTCTTTTGAGAGGCCTTCCAGACCTTTCCTGACTACCACACAAGCTAGTTATGCCTCCCCCCACTGCCTGCGCCCTCATCTAGGTCCCGCTCAGTCACATCACCCTGTTTTTTTCATAGCACCCCTGTACGGTGTTGATCTTTGGCTTCTTTCCTGTCCATCTCCCTCACTAGTGAGAGGGTGACCTCGTTAACATTGTCCTCCTAGCCCCTGGGCCAGGGCGTGGTGAGGGGTCGGCACGCGTGTGCGTGGTGGGCAGCTGTGCTCTGAGGGCTCGTGCTGGCAGGACTGTGAACCTGGCGACCACTGCAGGCTGGAGGTCCGGTGCCCACGATGTCGGGTTCCTCATGCTTGGACCTCTCACGTGCCCCGTAAATGTCCCGATGTTAACCTCCTTTCTTGCCAACTGTAAAGGAGTCTGATTATTTTATTACTGTGTATTTCATAGAGATATATGAACATAAATGAAATATTAAACTTAAATTCATCTCCAATTATGTAAGTGTTGAAAATGTATGATGGAGAAATGTATGTATAGTTGTTCTGTGACACTTTTCATCTCTTCTTATTACTGTCTTTATTTAGGCTCAGCTACTTCAGTGTTAGAATTTCTGTCTCAAAAAGACAAAGAGAGAATCAAAGAAGTGAAGCAGGCAACCGACCTTAAAGCGGCTCAACTCAAGGCCAGGAGTCTGGCCCAGAATGCCCGAAGCAGCAGACCCCAGCCCTCCACGCCAGATGCTGGACACTGCTCTTGGCACATGCCACTGGGTGTCGGGACAGCCACCGCGAGAGCTAGCAACTTCAAACCTTTCGCAAAGGATCCCGAAAAGCAAAAACGATACGAAGAGTTCTTACTGCATATGAAACAGGGTCATAAAGGTGGGTGCTAGGCCTGGATCTCCCACTTTTCAGCCAGGGACGGGTGGCATTCTCACTGTTCTCATCCTAGTCCCGGGTTTAAAGTTAAGATTTCCTGTTCTGTCAGTGTTTTTGCCTCATCCTGCTGCAAACAGTGCACAGGTTTCAGGCCCTGGCTCTTGACCTCAGAAAGCAAGAATGACTAGCTTTTGTTTCTCTGTCTCAGGCCCAAAGATAGCTATTTGAGTGGAGAATGTGCCTATGCCTTGGCATGGCTAATGCTGAATACAGACCATTTGCTGTTTGCAAACACTTGGCTTCTCTAAGTGTTGCATTTCACATTTCACGCCAGTGCCATCTCCCGCTTTATCTTAAGATCCTAACCCTCCAGTCCTCATCATAAATTTGACTTAGAAAGGTAGTTGGCTGTTGAACCATTCCATGGGGGGAAATCACTCTGTGATCTACGAAGTAAAGATGCCAAGGATAAGGAAAGAGATTGCTGTTACATGCAGTAGTCCTTGTGAGAGGCTGTCAGCAAATTGTGTTGTTTTTCAAAAACAGATCTTTGGGGAATATAAATTCCATTTATTGTGCCTTTACTGTCCACTAACAACCCATATCACTAATGTTTATTTGTTAAATTAAAAAAAAAGGTTGGGGACAAGAGTGTTTTTCTGCCAAAACAGAGAGATGTAGTTGGGGTGAACTTATCACTGTCTGGGGGTGGTGACCAGTTCCTTGCTTCTGAAGATTTAACCAAGCATTAGTCTCCCAAATTGTTCTCTCTTTTATATTTGGTAGACAGAACTGAGTAAGAGCATCATGTTGAAGGAAAGAGGAACATTACCTGCCAAGTACCTCCCCCGTGAAATGCAAGGGAGATAGTGGTGCCCAGCAGGTGTTCTCCTTTAAGCCCTGTGTTTTTCCTAGAAGTGAAACCGTTTCTGGTTCTCTGCAACCGCAGATGCCCTGGAGCGCTGTCTGGATCCCAGCATGACCGAGTGGGAGCACGGCCGCGAGCGGGACGAGTTTGCTCGGGCGGCCCTGCTGTACGTGTCTTCCCATTCGACCTTGTCCTCCCGGTTCACTCACGCCAAGGAGGACGATGATTCAGACCAGGTTGAAGTCCCTCGAGACCAGGAGGTCTGTTGCCATCCTGTCCCTACCTGGTGACCTTTAAAATGAAAACATTATATAGCCAAATACTTTAAATGCCTCAGTGAAAAGATCAAAATATATGTTGCATAGTAGAATAGGAAACCGTTTTATGCCTTAGTTTCCAACATAGCTGAGCAAAAATGTTACAGCACAAGCTCTTTCGTAGTTCTGGAAGATTGCTTGACAATTTTTATATGGAAGAGCGGTCAGGTCAAATGAGTGACCACTGGATGAAACAGAATGATGTCTTTTCCCAGAACGATGTCGGTGACAAACAGTCAGCCGTGAAGATGAAGATGTTCGGGAAGCTCACCCGAGACACATTTGAGTGGCACCCTGACAAGCTTCTGTGTAAGAGGTTTAATGTCCCTGACCCTTATCCAGAGTAAGTTGGATAAACCTGCCGGTGTACAGCAGTAGGAAACGTTCCCCCCGTTAAAGCCAACTTTTCCTCTTACATACTCACATAAACTCCCTTTTCCTAAATGAACTTCCTTGTATATCACTGGAGGTGCAAATTTGCAGATTTGCTTTAGTAAATTACTGCTATAATTTGTTACTAAAAAGACAAACACCCAGTAGCAAACTTCACTCTGTCTCAAAGATACAAAACTCAGATATGTCATATTACAAAAGTGTAGCGCCCCTCCTGCTTGCCACCTTTTTAATGCTGCTCATGTGGTTTCTATTTAAAATGCTACTGATACTTTCTAATTCTCTGATTCTGTTTATGAAAGTTCAATACCTTCATATCTGATTTTAGACACTTCATGAAAGCATATACAGTTGAACCAGAGACTCTGTCACAAAATTTAGGTATATTTTTATCAGTAGAACTTTTCCTTAATGGCGATCCATTTTCACAGTTAAATTCTTGCCTCTGGCTGGGCGCGGTGGCTCATGCCTGTAATCCTAGCACTCTGGGAGGCTGAGGCGGGTGGATTGCTTGAGCTCAGGAGTTCCAGACCAGAGTGAGCAAGAGCGAGACCCCATCTCTACTATAAATAGAAAGAAATTAGCCAAACAACTAAAAATATAAAAAATTAGCCGGGCATGGTGGCGCATGCCTGTAGTCCCAGCTACTCGGGAGGCTGAGGCAGGAGGATCGCTTGAGCCCAGGAGTTTGAGGTTGCTGTGAGCTAGGCTGACGCCACGGCACTCTAGCCTGGGCAACAGAGTGAGACTCTGTCTCAAAAAAAAAAAAAAAAGAAATGATTATAAAAATTCTTGCCCTTACCATAATAAGGAAAAACTCAGTACACCTATAGGCAACCATTCTGAATTCTTAAACTGCCTTGAGAAGCAAAAGCATCTTAGGGGAGCTTTTGGCCACACAGAGTAGCTGGTGGGAAATATGAGATGAAAAGTGGATTTTATCCTAGCAGTTGTTATTAAAATGATATCCCTCTTTTCAACTCTCAGTTCAACTATAGTTGGCTTACCAAGAGTGAAGCGTGACAAATACTCAGTCTTCAACTTTCTGACCCTGCCAGAGACCGCCTCCTTGCCTACAACTCAAACACTGAGTGAAAAAGCGCCACAGCACCAAGGTCCTGACAGTGAGTAGGGGCTTCCCGGGTCTCTGGCTGACCAGGGCGTCACCCTTAGCCCGCTGGGAGGACAAGGTAGAGGGCCATCTGGTCCTAAAGGTGCACATGGTACACACTCTCCCCCTGTAAGAGACTTGCTCGCATTAATAACTGAGCTCATGTTGGTCCAGATGTTTACGCTCTGGGGTTGACACTGCCTCTGCCACAGCCCCTCCTCGCACAGCACGCAGCCCGTGGCAGACACACTGACGTCCTGAGAGAATGGAAGAGCAGTGGTGAAGAACTTGCCCTTTGCTTGCTAAAATTCTGACGTTGTGCCTGTGTCCTACCTTTTAGAATCAAGGAAACCATCCAGGTGGGATACATCTCAACAAGAAAAGAAAGAAGATTCCATTAGTGAATTTTTAAGTTTGGCTCGATCAAAAGTTGGTCCACCTAAACAAGAGTCCAGTCCCTTGGTAAACAAAGAGAAAGAGTGTATGCTGGAATCACTCTCGGATAAGGTATTTGGGGCTTCCAGGTTCTCTTTGCCAGGCTGTGGCCTCTGCCTTTCTCCAAGGCGATGCTTTTTCCTTGTCACTCGGGAGCAGGGGCAGCCCCCGGTGAAGGGCCAGGAACACCCTGGGTTTTGTGGCCACGCAGTCCCTGTCACGACTATTCATTTCTGCTGTGGAGTGCGACAGAAATAGTCAAATCTGTGAACCACTGGGTATGAAACTCTATTCACGGTGACAAGCAGCAGGTCGGATTGGGCCTGGGGGCTATAGTTTGCTAACACCTGCTTTACAGTCTAACAATTCAATCACAGCTTTAACCATCTCAGGAGAGGTTGTATAACTCTCTCCCTAGCATGGCTATCACTTAGCTTAACCGTAGAAGTGAAATTCAATGTATTTGTGTTGGACAATATAATTTTCCAAATAGTAGGTATCCTCTTGCAGAGAAAAGAGAGAAAATATCCATTGGAGTTGTTAAAATTACTGCTTTAATGATTAAAAGTTAAACTTAATAAAAAGTTGGTTTTTATTTCTAATAATAGCATCATTTAAAAATGGTTGTTATATTTTAAAAATTTGAGTTTACTTTGTTTGGGGTTTGCTGAGTTGCTTGAGTCTCTAAGTTTGAAAACGGGACAGAGAGGCACTGGGCTCTACCATGTGCATCCTTTGCAGTTCCAATTAATTAATGACCTGTCTCTGCGAGAGACTCACGAGCTAATCAACATATTCTACAATTATTGACCCAGAAACCCCACAAAAACCAATGCTGTGTGAGTAATCATCGCTTAGTTAGGTGGTGTGTGGTTCTGGATACCCGTGTACACGAGCTAACATAGATATGTGTGCGTATGCGTCTGTGAGTGTGGTCTAGAATGTTGGCTCCCTTTTCCCCTTGTTTCTTTCTTCCTAACTCTCACTTCACTGCTAATACAGGTGGTGAACAAAGGTGTGGGTCCGCAGACGGAGGGGGAAGGTAGCCGCCCGTCCATGGACTTGTTCAAGGCTATCTTTGCCAGCTCCTCGGATGAGAAGTCCTCATCCTCTGAGGATGAGGAGGGTGGCAGTGACGACGATCAGGCCGTTGCCGGGGAAGCCAACTTCCCAAGTTCCCAGGAGAGTGACCTGGGGGCAACATCGTCTGTGGCACATGGTGCGTCGGTGTTTCAGGCTTGGGGACTAAGGGAGGGAAGGATGGTGTCTCCAGGGAAGCTGCTGCTTTGTTTAGTCTATAATTTTAAACCAGGATAACTAGCAGTCAAGGATGTCTAATCTTTTATGTTTCTAATTGGATGGAGCAGAGTTTGTTTTTTTTTTCCTATCTGGTATAAGTCTCTGTATTTTTTAGCTAGCTGTGTTTGGTAATTTTCCAACTTATCCTAGGTGAGAAGAATTAAAAAACAGAAAAAAAATTCATTTAAAAAGATAGCTATTTTTTTAAAAAACCTAGCTGCTGAGGAGGTGCGAGGATTGTTAGGGAACATTTGGTCACGAAGTGTGCGGGGCTGCTGCCTGCTCTCCTCGCCGTACGGCAAATCGTCCGCCCCGGATCAACAATCTGGCGGGCACTGCCTGGTGCACGGTAGGTCTCGGTCGACGGTGTCTGTTCCCATTGCTGTGAGTCTAACACTGGGTTAGCAGCCTGTCCTACTTGTTCTGTCCACCTCTGCCAGGAGTTTCAGGCCCAGAAAAGGGGGGCTCTGGCACTCGCAGGGGAGGGAGAGTTTTCAGACGCTTGGTTGGGTGGGCACAGTTTGCCAGGTAAGCCTTGGAGCGTTCTGCCTGCGCCTGTCAGTTGGTGGTGCACTTGGGTATAATTTTTGTGGGGCTTTCTCCAAAAAGTTATATAGAAATATGAAGTATTTTTTAGTTTGACAGTTCTCATCATAAAAAAAAAGAAATATAAAATATTTTTTCTCCTTGGGTGATTGCAAATAGCAGCCTATTTATTTTTTCGATGGAAAAAATGTATTTTTTTAATTATAAAGTCATATGTACTTGAATTTTAAAATTTTAATAGTATGGGATTATAGAAAGCTTGAATCCTTTGTAATTCTACTTCCCAGAAATAATCACTGTTAACGCTTTCGTGTGTTTTCCAGACTTTTTCCATTTTTATATCTCTTCTGTCTGAAAACATAGTAATCTGCTTAAAAAACAAGGTTATTGTGAACATGATCGTTTATCTTCATTATTTTTCTTTGATAAGTAATATTGAGAGAAATTAGTCTCCTGCAGTTTTCGGGGCTGGGACATAGTCTTATATCCGTGTTTATACGTTCGTATTTCTTCTCAGATGGCCCTTCCTCGGGGACATGTTTTGACCCCTTAGGTCTCAGGGGACCCGGAGTGCGTGCCCACTGGCCCCGGATGCACATGGTCTAGCTAAGCAGAGTGGTGAAGAAAAGCACACGTGATCTGGTGGCAACAGACATTAACGAAAAGCTCAGACACATTAATACTGGGCAAAGGAATGACATTAGTACCCTGGTGTTTTTCAGCTCTTGAGCCAGCACCCCAGGAGCCGGCACCTTCCTTCCCGATAGGAAAGATGCAGATCGACGAAAGGGAAGAGTTTGGCCCACGCCTGCCTCCCGTCTTCTGCCCCAGTGAGTGCCCGTCTCTTTGGTTCGCCTCTTTGCATGGACACATGTCTCCCCTGCGATGTGACAGCTCTAACAGTGCTCTTACACCCGCCCCTCTAATCCACCTGAGGCCATGGGACAGGAGGCTATGAGGGGACCAAGGCAGGCTTTGAAACCCGGTGTCTCGACCTAGTGCCTGAATGGTGGTTGTTGCTGTGTAGCTTCAGAGACCTTTAAACTTTTTTCTCTTAATTTTAGATGTTTACAGTAGGGTCCTAAGTATCTTAAATTTTGTCACTTACAGAGATAAAACTTTTCATGTCTGACAGAGCTTAAGGAAAAAAGAAAGGAAGAAAAAAGTAAAAATCTAGCATGCAAAGATGGGAGGGGAATTGCAGGGAGAAGGGCATTTTAAGACTTTTTTTTCTTTGGCTAATATAGCAAATAAAATAAAATCTGTCCTTTCAGAAGTTAATACAGTCCACCCCCTCCCACAGTATCTATTAACAACTTCTGTGCAGTGCCATCTTAAATTGGCATTTTGTGTTAAAATGTGTAGACTGGGTTATCTTCTCCTTAAGGGCTGGGTTAATGAACTTCTGTAAGATGGCCCAGATGTATAAATAACATATGACTTTATTATTCACTTTATAGTTTCCCACAGTACCCACGTACAAATACTGGTTTGGTTAACTAACCCAGCTTTCAAAGACATGATAAAAAGCAGAGACAAAAAAGCACGAAGTTTTGAAAAATTTCAGTGAAAATATTTCTCATGTGCTTTAGTAATTCAGATCCTTAGTTTAAAATTGGGGTCAGCACTTGAAAGCTGAATTATTTGTGTTCTTTTCCCATAATGCCCTTGATATCCTTATAATAGTTAATAACTTAATTTGGTCTATGGGTTATTTAGGGAAATGGTTTTCCAAAAACTAGCATTAAAAGAAAAGTTTGGAGAGGTCAAATTTTGAAAAATCTGACAAACTGTAGGACTAGAAAGTCACAGGCGCCTCTTAACTGGGTTTGGAAAATATGCAGACTACTGAAGTGTCTTCAAAAAATGATCCCATGACTCGTCCTGCTTCTACTGTTGTGAATTTTTGTTTTGATTGGCAATTAATGACCCATGAAAACATTTTGGTCTGAATTTGGAGACAGAGAATCTCGGCACATGCCTCTGCTCTAGTTATTTTTAGTGATTACGTACATTATGTTGTTTTGATGCTACTTTTTCAGTGTTTCCACTTACAAGACAAATTCTTATAAAATGTATTTTTGTAAAGAGAGGATAATGTAAGAAGAGCTGACATTTATGTGCCAGATTCCGGGCTGTGGGATTCGTGTGCATGGTCCTGTCTAATCTATTCTGTGTCCCTAAAAGGACAGGGATTCTTATTATGCCCATTTTATACACGGGGAAACTGAGGCTTGGGGATGTCAGGCAATGCACAAAAGATCACAGAGCTGGAGACAGCGCTAAGTTTCCAGTGCCGGCCTGTGTCTGAGCTTACCTGAGGATGTTCAGTTACAGAAGGCTTGTGGGCGTTCTGGTCTGACTTACCTTCACCTGGCAGATGAGGCTGTGGCTGGATGCTCATTGCATCAGCTTTGTTGAAGTGTCTGGCTGCTTTCTAAATACAGCTGCAAACCGTGTGCTCATCTGTTTGCGTATCAGGCAGATGCAAATCAAAGGGCAAGAGTTCTTCCTCAGTGATACACATCTCTCGTACATCAGGCTCTTATTCAATTAGGAACTTACTTTTTATTATAGTTAGTCTTTATTTTTCTCCTGTAGGTCCTGTGTTTATTACATTTGTATTTCAGATGCTCGTCAGAAACTTGAGGAACCTCAAAAAGAGAAACACAAAAAAACCAAAGAAAAACACAAGACCAAGAAAGAGCACAAACGAAAGAGAGAGAAGGTGAGAGACTTCTGGGTGTCCCAGGGTCAGTTTAGGGTCTGATGCTCCTGCTTCTGCTGGCCAGATGAGCCCCCAGGGGTGGCACAGAATGCCAGTCTCCAGCCGAAGACAGTATCTTGTGACCAAGATGATGCTACACAGGTCTCTCTGGGCCTTAACAAAAATGTTGACATTCAATACAAATGTTTGATTTTTTCAGAAACCTTTTTTTCTTTCAGAGCAGAATATTTTAATTTGTGCAGTTGTACTTAAAAAAATTTTTTTTTGTGAACCTTAAAAAGTAGGAGAAAGGGCATTTAAGGATCTTAGAGCAACGGTTGGGTACTAAATAATAAAGCAGTATTTATTGATGATTCATTCCATGTGAAATGCAAGTATTATTTTGAACATTTCTCAACTACTTTGTCATTATTACAATTTGAGACTTTAGCCTGTCACTTGCCATTTGAAGTAAAGGGAAACTTGGATAGGAGGAGTAGCCTGTGCTTTCACTGTCTACCTCTCTTACCTCATCATCCAGGTCTTCTGGGGTTTGGCACGGGCTTTTCAGCTAGTGGGGAAAGAGATGGAAACAACGCCACTATTGGCTGCCAGGAAAAAGGATTCCCGAACACAGAGGGTGACTGACGTTAAAAGGGGTGCCGGCAGGCTTGAACACCGAATCCTTTCGTTCTGACCCGTGTAACTTCTGCTTGCTAACCATCTGCCAGTGTCTAATGTGTGCTTTTCCAGGCTGCATGCCATCCTGATGTGTAGTTCCTCAGATGCCTAACAAAATAAACCAGTCGTGTTCATGGGAGGTAGCACAGGTAGCTCAACGTCAGGATGGGATCCTACCTGTGCCTGCTTGGTTCTGCTGTGTCTGTGGCTAGAGGACGGGTCGGGTCAGTGTGTACAGAGTTGAGAGTGTGCACAGCTGTCTGCTCCTGGTCTGCCCTTGTTAGGCTAACACTTGCTCTAAATGAGGTTAAAAATTTTTGGATTTGGCTGGGCACAGTGGCTCATGCCTGTAATCTCAGCATTTTGCGAGGCCAAGGTGGGAGGATTGCTTGAGGCTGGGAGTTCAAGACCAGCCTGGGCAACATAATGAGACCTGGTGTCTGCAAAAAAAACAATTAGCCCGGCGAAGGGGCATGCACCTGTAGTTTCAGCTACTGGGGAGGCTGAGGAAGGAGGATTGCTTGAGCCCAGGTGGGTGAGGTTACAGTGAGCTATGACTGCACCACTGCACCGCAGCCTGAGAGACAGAACAAGACCCTGTCTCTAAAAATAATAATAACAGTAATTTTGTTTTTGAATGACTCCATCAACCAAGTGCCTCATTAGCCTTTCATTGTGCTGGATTAGGGAGGAAAACACCCATTTGTCCCCCCCCCCCCCCACTTTTTTGTCTTACAGAAAAAGAAACACAGGAAGCACAAACACAAAAGCAAGCAAAAGAATAAAAAATCCGAGAAAAGCAGTAGTTCTGAAAGTACCGAGAGCAGTGACAGCCAGAGCGATGAAGAAGGAACCAAAGACATGTCACCGCGGGAGCTGCTAAGACGGTGGGCAGTGGGAGCTGGGGTTCTAGGAGCCTCTAAAGGCCTTGGGAATACTCAGTGCACTTGCTTAGGGGCAAATGTCAGAAATGAGAAATTTGTATATTAACTAGGCTTTTAAAAAAGTTTTAATATTTAATTACATAAGTAATACGTGGGTATATTACCGTTACGAAAATTCAGACCTTACAGATAAAGCTTAACATGGTTCTTGGTCAATTCTCCAAACCTCCTCTTTCTCCATAGTAACCTCTGCCCTCAGTTTCACATGTCACCTTCAGGACTGTTTTGTGCAGCCACACACACAGGATGCGTGGACACACATTATACACACAATTTTGTGCACATTTTTGATATAAATAATATAATTTTTATAGCATAAATTTATAGGGTAGGAACATTAATAATGAATAAGTAGTGCCAAATTGCTTTCCAAAGTAGCTATATCCATTTAAATTATGAAAGTTCCTGGTTATTGCATCAGTTATAAAAATTACAGAAGTATTTGCCATTATGATGGGTGAAAAATGGTATCACGCTTTAATTTACATTTGCTCGGTTGTTAGGTTGAGCATCGTTTCACGTTGCCCAGTCTTTGCTGCGGGCTCTTCTGCGGACAGCCTGCGCGTATCCTCTGCTTGCCATTCTGTTTTCCGTGGGGGTGTTTGTTTCACTGATATTTAGGTACTGCTTTACTGATTTTAGAAATTAACAAATATTTCTGGATATTGATTCTTTCTGTTTTAGTGTCTTACCTATCACATGGCCTTTTTTTTTCTTTTGAGACATTCTTGCTCTGTTGCCCCAGCTAGAGTGCAGTGGCGTCAGGACAGCTCACTGCAACCTCAAACCCCTGGGCCCAGGCGATCCTCCTGAGTAGCTGGGACTACAGGCTCGTACCACTGCGCCTGGCTAACTTTTCTATTTTTAGTAGAGACGGGGTCTCACTCTTCCTCAGGCTCAATCGATCCTCCCGCCTCGGCCTCCCAGAGTGCTAGGATTACAGACGTGAGCTACTGTGCCCAGCCCCCAAGGTTTTATTTGTGTGTATATGTATGTATACACATACACGCACACATACACACATATATACATGTACACACCCCACACACACATGCTTCCCTAATGCTTTTCATAGTTTTGCTTTTGTTTAATCTATTTGGAGTGTTTGGTTTTGTTTTTTGTGAACAGAGTGAGGTTCTAACTTGTTTTTCTCCAAGTGGATAGCCAGTTGTATTGGGGTAAGCAGCCAGCTGCAGTTGAAAAGAACCCCAGATCCCAGTGGCTTAGCACACGAAGCATCAATATAATTGAGGAAGTCAGTGTGGATCCCAGTTTGCTTCCACTTGAGTATGTGGTCTTCACAGGAGGGACCCGGTTGGAGGATGGCATTTGTCACGGTCCTGCCTGGAAACCGCAGTCTTTGTTTCCACCCACAGCCCGTGGGCCGGAGCCAGCTGCGTGGTCCCGCCCAGCCACCCCGGGACTGGGAAGGGGCGAGCCCAGCTGCGGCCCAGGATGAAGGGGGAAACATCAGGGGTAAACCCAGTTCCCTGGCCCTACCCAGTGTCGTGGCTCCTTCATGGATGTGTGACTTGATCGTGTTCTAAATCCCGGTGCCCATATGGTTCTATTCCTGGAGTCTCTTTGCAATACCAAAGAGCCATTTTGTATCTTTCTGCCCAGTTTGTTTTAATTACTGTGGCTTCATAGTACATTTTGCTGTCTGGAAAGACAAGTGTCATCCCTTGTTCTTTTTCATTTACTTCTTTACAATGGACAGTATATTCTCATGATTCAAAAATGGAAAGGATGTGAGCATTTAGATTTCATCCAAAGTCCCCTGAAGTAGTTGTGCTGGTTCACATGTCCCCGTCCTGGTGTGTGAGTGGTGACAGGGATGGAGGGCTGTGGAGGGCACTGCTGGCATTTGCTCATTTAATCTGCACACCACCCTGTAAGGTCCACACTTGGGTCACCCCATCTCACAGACAGGGGACGCAAGGCACAGGAGGTAAAGTCACTTGCTCAAGCCCACGTAACCTCACCAACACCTGGTTTTATCACTTGTGACCAGTTTTGGCCATCGGAGGAGTCATTCCTGCAGGACAGCTTGCACCTGCACACCTGGGACACACAGGCGGAAGCCTCTCAGTGTCCCCCCAGGAGAGTGTGGGGGGTCGGGTTGGAGCATTGTCAGGGAACATGGGCAGATAGCCGTGTGCTGATCAGCATCTAAAACTTACTAGTAAGAGACCAAAAGTTGAAGAACAGCGTATACAGTCAGTGCTGCTGACGTTAAGAAGTCGCCCCGAGGCCTTTGGAGTTCCCTGCACGCACATGTGTGTGCATGTACACTCTTGCATAGGAGGACGGCTGGCGGGATTCTCACTGCACATGAGAGCACTTATTCCGGAGGAAGGGCCTGGGATGGGTGGAAGGGAGGGTCCAAGGTGTGAAGTGTATTTGAATATTACTCTTGTGGTTGCTAAAGGTGTAGTTCCCACAGCCCCTCACCCCCAAGCCTCCCAGTTGTCCCCAAGAAAGCTGGAGGAGGTGCCACAACCAAAGAAGCGCCTTGCTCCACTCCGTGCACCGCCGTCTGCCTCCTGGAATGGGTGTTTGGTGGCCTCAACCACGTGGGTCTTATCTGCACTCCCCGCACCTGGCACGGGGTCTCACCTGGCGAGGGCCCCTGATACTGGACTTCAGTGGCAGCGCAACCCGGTCTGGCTGGAACTGCAGTCTGCCCCCTCCACCCCCTGCCCAGGAGACCCTGGTCCTGTGCTCACTGTGGGTTAGTTTTGCCCATTGTGTGTGGAATGTCATAAAAATGGAAAAAAGTTTACAGTTACGTAAACTTTTTATTGCAGAGAGCAGCTCACGGCCCCACACGTCTCCACTCCCTGGCTACACTCACGGAGAATGCAACCCCAGAGCAGGGTGTAAATCAGCTCCCTAGCAGCCCCTCCTGTCTCCTACTTACCTTTCCCACTCTCCTCCCCAACGGCAGCTGTTCTGGCTTCTGTCACCATTGGTTACTCTGGCCAGTCTTTACTTAGAGGAATCGTGTTGTATGAACTCTCGTGTGTCCAGTTTACGAGATGCCTCTGTAGCATCTTAAGCAACAGCTCCTGGCTCACTGTCAGAGCTGTGGAATGTTCCTTTCTGTGAATACACCACAGTGTATTTATCTAGCGTGCGGGCATTGAGTTTTCTACTTTGGGGCTGTGGAGCAGGGACCTACAACCAATGTGACCCAGCTCGACTTCGAGTACAGCCGCCACAGACATTCTTACGTTTATGAAGCTGGGATCTAAGACTGACAGCTTGGGAGCGCTGGGCCCTGGAGTGGATGTGTTTTAGTTCCTCCCAAGGTCTTACAGCGGATGAGGTAGGTTAGTGAAACCAGGATTAGAAGTTGCTTTTATACACAGTCCTAATGGGAGATGTGGGTGAGTGAGTCTGTGTGTGTTTTGGGGTAACGGAAGCCGCATTTTTGGAATACAGATTAAACGATGCTTCAGCATGGGTGGCCATCCTCTGTATTTATCGGTGCAGAAGTGCCATTCTGACTCGGGGAGCTCTCGCACTCTCAGCCCTCGGGAAGCTGTTTGGTTTTTCAGTTCATGTCTAACTTTCTCTTTTCTGTTTTCTTTTCCAGGCTGAAATGTCTCCCACTAAGGAGGCAGTAATTGAATTCTGCCTGGCCTTGTCCCAGAATCACGTCTCTGCCACGATGGAAGCTCGTTGATTGTTCAGTTAATACATTGTACAGATTGTATTTATATGTAAATTCCTGCTGTAAAATAATTTTTAAAACCTTGACATTTCAAAGACTGCCTTGAAAGGTTGCAGAAATTGATTTCTATTTTTAAGTTCACTTAGTGTCAGGGGAAAAATCCAGACTGAACAGTTTAATTAAAGTGGAATTTTTCTATTTTCTTCTTGATTTTTTAATTTCCAGAAACTTTAAAAAATAAATGAAAAGTGAAGGCGTTTCTCTGGTTTTGTGATGAAGGGCGCTGAGTCCAGATAAGGACAGCCTGGACTCTCTGGAGGACGCGTGGGAGAGGGAGGTGGGCGCTTTCCTTCCTGCTGCCTCAGGCTCTCAGGGTCATGTCCCTGAAGGGTCTGGGATAGGCACGGAGACCAAGTGCAGGAGTGACACACAGCTGGGTCACATGGCTGTAGGTCCCCGCTCTGGGACCACCCCATGTGCACTGAGGAGACCTTTTCAAAAAGTAAAGTGTAGAGGGTCTTTACATTAGGGAAGTAGCTTCACAGATGAGAACAATTTTAAAAGGAGAAAGAAGAAGGAAGAAAATCACTTCCTTCCTGGGGTGGTAAGAAAGTTTTACCACCCCAGAGGTGACAAGCCCTCAATATTTTTGAATAATTCCATTTAGTCTTTTTCTTTTTGAGACAGAGTCTCACTCTCACTATGTCTGGCTAATTAGGCTAATTTTTTTATTTTAGTAGAGACGAGGGTCTCGCTCTTGCTCAGGCTGTTCTCAAACTCCTGAGCTCAAGGGATCCTCCTGCCTCGGCCTCCCAGAGTGCTAGGATTACAGGCACGAGCTCTCGCCACAGGTCCAATCTGGTCTTTTTCTAGCCATGGGACTATTATCTGACTAGTGACATTTTGTTCTCTGTTGCTTTCATGGGCATGGTGACAGTTTCCTCATGCTCTTATGAGGGGTGAACCCACCCCCTGTAGCTGCATCTTGTTTTGTCCAGGGGTCATTCCACAACTTGCTGGCCGTCTGTCTGTCGTTGACACGAAGGGGTTTGGCCAGGAGCCCCAACACGGGCAAAGGACACAGAAATCACCCTGTGCCAGCGAGCTAGGAAAACCCAAAGGGAGAGCGCGAGGGTGGGGTCCTGGTTTTGCCCGCTCGGCCTCTGCTCGTGTCCAGAACCGAAGCCCATTTGCGCGGGCCGAGGGCCGGGTGCGCGGTGCTGGCACGCGGAGCCACCGTTCCGGCCAGGCCTGCGGGCAGCCACCGGACCGGGCTCCGAGATGGCCTCCCGGCCGCTGTGCCCGGGGACAGCCCCAGACCAGGAGCGCAGGCTGCCGCTTTCGGCCCGGGCCAGAGCGCAGGCTTCCCGCAGGCTGTCCTGGAGCGTCCTGCTGAGAGACATGGGCTGCTTAAAGCTGACGGTCCCCGAGAAGAACCGAAACCAGCTGCTGCCCTCCGTCGTCGACCCCCTGGCCTTGGACAAGCAGTGGCTGCTGCCGCCCCAGAAACACCAGATACCGGTGGAGACGTCCTGGGGCGATCAGGAGCCCCTCTCCAAGGTCAGCGCCGCCCGTGGGGTGGGGGCCAAGTGGCGCGTTCCCCACACGTGGGGAGGGTGCTCCGGCTGGCAGGGGACCCACTGCGGGCCCACCTGGCTTCGCCAGGACCCCCGCGAACCCCTGGGCCCGTGCCCTGGGTAGCACGTACAGTGGGCAGGGCCGGCTGCCTGCGCTGCTGCCCTGGGGGATGAGGACCTTCCGCGGGGCAGCGCATCGAGACCCAACCCGAACTGAGCCCGGACCCTGCGGTCTCCGCCCAGCTGCCCCCGCGACGCTCCTAAGGGCGGTTCCTGGGGGCGACGGCGCTCCGCCCCCTGTCCGTGAGATAGAGTCAGCCGAAGAAGAAACAAAACTTAGAATAATCAAAGTAAATAAACACAAACCTAACCGCACGACCTGGTATTCCCCGCCATGTTCGAGACATTAGCCGGTAAAACCAAGGCTGGTGGCTGGGAGAGGAAAATAGTCTGAACAGAGAGAATGCTCGGGAACGCAAGAGGATTTCCAAACCGCAATCCTGCATGGAGGCTTTCAAATCAGAGCAGAAAACTGAAACAGAACATTGGACAAGAAGCTCATGGGATTCTCTCAAAGGCAGAGAAAACATGTAAAGAAACAGAGGCTAAGAGAGAAAAGCGGACAGGCGTGGAGGAAAATTCCAGAAGAGCCAGTATGCACACCAGAGGTGTTGGAGAGGTAGCCCGTGGGAGGAGGAAGAGCAACACAGGAAGGAAACAGTGAGCTGAGGAAAGACTGGGGTGCTCTCCCGGAGCGAGCAATGCAGGGCTGGCAGGAAATAGAACCCACACCTGGCAGGTGCCTGAACTGCAAGGATGGGGAGCAGAAGGAAAAGCTGGGGTTGCACTGAGAAGCCAGGCTTCTCCAGCTTCTCCAGCTTCTCCAGCCGTCGGAAGACCCTGGTAGGTCAGAGTCAGCAGGAGTTGTCAATGGGCTGACAGCTCCCCCCTCTAGAGCGGAGTATTGGGGTCTCCACGGAGAAGGCTGTGTTTCAGCGCTTTGCTGGGCTTCTAGTTGTGATATTCTGGTTTTCAAGTAAAATGAAAGAAGAGCGCAGAAATTGTATTTTGCTTGTTTATATTTTTAATACATCCCCAAGGCTCAAATTCAATAGGTATAAAAGTTTTTTACAATGAAAAGTATCCCCAGTACTCTTGTCCCCCAACTCTCCCATTTTTCTATAGAGGCAACAAATGTTTCTAGTTTCTTCTGTATCCTTACAGAGGTATTTTTTGCACATAGCAGCAGGTGTACTTGAACACTTGGGGAAATATTTCCCACCACCTTTTTTTTAACATAAGTGGAAGCATATCTTACACCCATTCTGCACCTTTTTATTTTTTTACGTAGTGCATTTTAGAGATCTTTCCCTACCAGTACATAACAGATTCCTTGTTCTTCTTTTTTTTTTTTTTAATAAATACATAGTATTACATTGGATAGCCATCCCTTGATTTATTTAACCAGTTTCCTATGAATGCACAATTCAAGTGGTTTCTGGTGTGGGATTTTTATGGTTGGCTAGGCTGACAGAGTAGAGAAATTTTATAGCATTCTAAGAGGAAGGTTTGTGAACTAGAATCTTCTACCTGGCCAGACTGCTGATTCCTGATAAAGGCAACAGAAAGACATTTTCTTCAGAGCGGCAAAGACTCAGAAAAAATGCCTCTCTTTGAGGAAAGAATTACTCAAGGGAGCACTCCAGCAAAGACTGAAAAATCAGAATTAAGAACGCAAGTAAAAGAAAGTGCTTTAGAATAAAGAGAGGGAAGCAATGACTGAAAACAGATGTTTATGTACTGCAGTTAATGTGGTTGCATAGCTCAATGGAAATGTAAACAAGTGATCCTTTCTATTTTATTTTTTTACTTTTCTTTTAGAGACAGAGTCTCACTCTGTTGCCCAGGCTGAAGTGCAGTGACATCATCGTAGCTCACTGCAGCCTCAAACTCCTGGGCTCAAGTGATCCTCCCGTCTCAGCCTCCCAAGTAGCTGGGACTACAGGCGGTGCCATCACCCCCTGCTAGTTTTTTTATTTTTATTTTTGTAGAGGCTGCTTCTCTATGTTGCTTGGGCTGGTCTCCTGGGCTGAAAGGATCCTCCCACCTCCACCTCCCAAAGTGCTGGGATCACAGGCGTGAGCCACTGCACCCAGCTAACTAAATGATCCTTTAAAACAAAGGTGCACAATGCAAAAAGAATAATGTTCCAAGACTAATATTCCAGATAACTTCATCGACATCTCTGAGATGATTTGTTAAAGAACATTCTCAATACTGTTTCATTCCTTCCTCGTTAGTGTTGAGTTTAAAAAAATCACGTACAGATCTATAGTGTTTCATTCTTGGTCTTGATTTAATGCACACTCACACACAGATGAGTCACATGTGTTTTTAATAATTGGTGCAAAACCTCCCCCCATTTAGGATGGCCTTACAGACTGTTCTGAATCTGGCAGGTGCATCTCCCTGTTCCCTCCTTCCCTCTGTCTTGCTGAGGGGTCAAGCAAACGGGGACTCAGGGGTCCTCGTTGTCAGGCTCTGTTCACACCCTCCCTCCAGGGGACATCAGCTCTGGGCAAGCCTTCCCTGACCCCCATCTAGAAGGCCCGGGTCACTGCTCTCTTCCTCAGCTCTTGCCCTGGCCAGAAGCCCCTGCCAGGCCCCCCGCCCCCCGCCGGCCACCTCCTCGCGCTGGAGGTGGGGGGCAGCTTTCTTGGTGCCCGCTGGGACCCAGGCCCGACACGCGGAGGCGCTCAGGATCTACTTGTTGACTAAAGGGACGCACGCTGCGCTTAATGAGAACAGAACCAGCGTTGTTGTTGTACGCCAATTGGACCCTCCTCTGCGCAGGTTTCTTTAGCGCCTCTGAAACGTATGCGCGTTTGGAACCTCTCTCCGCAGCCGCTTGGGACCCCCCCCCTGCAGAACGGACCCCGAAGATCGTACACACAAACAAATCTGAAAGGTGGTCCCCAAAAGGCCCGCGGCGGGGGCAGCGGGATCGTCCCCGTCTTGCTGCGGTGCTTTTCCAGGACGGAATTCTGTCTTGGTAAGGAGAGGAAAGAACCCAACCCGACGGTGCTGCGTCCGGCCAGAGCCCGCTGAGCAGGCCCGGGAGCCGCGGACCGGGGAGTCCCGTCCGGCCCGGGGCGGTCCCTTGGCAGCTGCTGCCCGGACGCCGGACCCCCAGCCCGTGGTCCCCGCGCCCTCCGCCCGCCCCTGTTTGCCTACTGCCCCTGGCGGCCAAGCGCGCGTCCCCTCGTCCCCGTGTCTCCTGGTGGCCAGCCTGCTTCCCCGTGGCCCCGCGTCCCCACGTGCCCACGTCCCGTGGCGCCGCTCCCCCTAGAGGGAGGTGTCCTCTCTGCGTGCCTCCAGACTCCCCGCCCGACCCTCACCCCGCAGGCCCCCGCTCTGCACCCCCGCATCCCTCATCCCCGCGCCTCCCGCGGTCTTCGTGCGCCCCGCACCGGCGCTGCCGGGAAGCGATGCCCAAGCCGGTCGCCGTCCCCGCATCCCAGGTCCCTCGCTGCTCTCCCGGCCCCGCAGCTCAGCATCCCCACGTCCCCGCAACGTCGCCGTGGGAGGAAGGGGAGCGGGACATTTTCACACTTGCTCCCTCTATCCTCCGCACCCCAGTTTACTGAGATGCGAGTCACATACCACGTAACTGAACCACGCAGGTGTACAATGCCGTGGTTTTTAGCGTGTTCACAGGGGTGTGCAACACTATAGGTCTACCTTTATGCCATTACTGCACTGTCTTGAAGTTTCAAAATCAGGACGTGTGAGTCCTTCGTCTTTGTTTTTCTTTTTCACATTGTTTTGGCTGTTTGCGTCATCTTGGATTTCCATATGTTTTAGGGTTAGCTTGTCAATTTCTACAAAGAAGTCAGCTTGGATTTTGGTAGGATGGTGTTGAATCTGGTAGATCATTTTGGAGAGTATTGTCATTTTAACTAATTAAGTCTGCCCATCTATGAACATGGGATGCCTTTCAGGTATGTAGGCCTTCTTTAATTTCCTTCAACAACATTTTGTAATTTTTAGAGTATAAGTTTTACACTTTCCTCGTTCAATTTATTCCTACCTAGTCTTCATGATGCTTTTTTATGATGGAATTTTTAAATTCATTTTTTTCCGGTTGTTCATTGCAGGTGTTTAGAAATCAAATTGATTTTTGTATATTGACCTTGTATCGTGTAACCTTGTTGAACTCATCTGGTCTATCCTTTTTTCAGATCCCATTTAAAATTCTGCGTGGGCATGAGCACTTTGTGAGTTCCTGCCATTTCTGTGTGGATGACACAAAGCTCCTCAGTGGCTCCTATGACAGCACCGTGAAGCTGTGGGTAGGTGGCCTGGTGTTAGGTTCTCCCGGAACCAAAACATCTCATGAACCTAGACACCTCTTGTGGAGAGTTCCCCGGCACTGAGTTCCCAGACACGCACAGATTGAGCCTAGACACCTCTTGTGGAGAGTTCCCCGGCACTGAGTTCCCAGACACACACAGATCCCGAAGGTTTGTAAAGGCCTTTTGAGCAAAGTGCAAAAAAGAGGAGAAATTAGGGGCCCACCCTAGGTGAAGTTAGTGTAGCTTCTTGAAACAGGTGGACTCTTGAGCCCAGGCCAGCAGCCTAGACGTGTCTCCCCTGGTGAGTTCCTCTTTGGGATCCCTGCTGAACTTTCCAGCCACTAGGCGTTGAGCAGGGCCTGCTGAGTTCACCCAAACATGACCCCATTGTTTCAAGTACCAGGAGCAGGGGTTAGGGTTCTGGGTCTGTGCACAAGAGAGTTCACATAGCAGTCCTGGGACTGCTGTCTTTAGAAAGGCCTGCTGGCCGGGCTGCCCTTGGCTTGCATCTGGGAAGTGAGTGGTGAACAGTTCCTAACAATCCTGTGAGATTTTCCCTAGGTGATAAGGGAGGCTCACTCTGCCGCTACTATTTATGCAAACTGCTTTCCTCCTGGGAGTTTGGAACTTTGGTGCAGAGTGACTCCATAGGAGAAGACTCTTGCAAACCTGTGCCTGGTTTCCTCGGGACTTTACCCCAGGTGACTTTCCCTTTGCAGGTTTTACTTTGTGTCCTCTCACTGCACTAATGCTTAGCCATGACAGCCCACTATATGGGGTGTCCAGTGCATCCTGGAGAATCACCAAACCTGGGGGCGATCGTAGGGACCTGGACACAGGGTCCTTTGCCTCCCAGAAAGTCCTGAGGTCCTAATGCAGAGAAGTTTCTGCATATCAGGGGCTGTTGTCACAGGCCTACCCTTGTCAGGCCAAAAAGCTCCTTTGCACCAGAGTATTACAGAGCAACACAAAACTGTCTAGTAATTCACTGTCTTGCCAATAACATTTGCTTTAAGAGGACTTTCCACCTCTGCCTGTCCTGAAAAGCTGTTGGCACATTTCTTACTAAAAATATTTTCTCTTTGCTACCACAGACACCCTTGTGCCTTGGCACCTGGCTTTGTTCTCATCTCATTCCCTCACTGTAGACCTTCAGCGTGAGTGTAGGCAGGGGCTGGTGCCCACTGTCGGGTGTGCTACAGTTGGTTTTAACCATTCCCCTTTAGAACACTGGCAACACCTAGACTGTTGCCAATGGTCTTGCCATCACCCATAATGCATAAGTGTTTGACTGCAGCTCTGGTTATTTCTTTAGGAGAGACTCATCAGAGTAGAATTGTTGGGTCAAAGGGTGTGAACTTTTAAAAAGTTCTTGAAAGATAGTGCTAGATTCTGAAAACCTTCTTTGGCCAGTAGAGGATGAAAAAATGATGTGTTTGGGACACTGACTCATGCCTTTAGTCCCAGCTACTTGGGAGGCTGTGGTGGGAGGATCCCTTGAACCCAGGAGTTTGAATCCAGCCTGGGAAACATAGCAAAACCCTGTCTCTTAAAAAAAAAAAAGGCTAACAAAAAAACCCCATAAAAGTATCTGTTTGCAGCTCTGGTCCCAGAGTGGCCAGTTTCCATCTGGTACCCGTGGAACTGGGAGAGTTTTCTGTGGAGGCTGTGCGTGGTGAGGCTGCATCCTCCCTGTGGGGGAGAGACCTTGGAAAGTCCTTTCAGCCTCTGGAGTGACAGTGAGAGTCACAAGACCCTGGGATTCTCGTACTTCGCTGCTGGAGGCCAGCTGAGGGCTGATGTCGACCTCGGCTCACGACTTCTGCAAACACGGCAGTGACCACTCTCTCTCCCTCTCTCTCCCATTGATTTGAGGATGCTGTGGATGGATCTCTGGTGCACAACTTTGAACCCAAGCCCAAAGCTCCGGTTTTAGAGTGCAGCGTCACGGCCGACAGCAGAAGGTGATCTTGCCCTCGAGGAACCCGAGCGGGGAAAGTGAGAGTGAGCAGGCAGGCCGGTTACAGGCGGGTCAGGGATGGTTCCTGTTTTTGGGGGGGTTCTGTTTGTTTTTAAAGCAAATATACAATTATAGTCCCATATATTGGTCTAAAATTGGTTTCCATTTTTCGCTGTGAGAATCAAGCAGATGTGGCAACACTTTGCAAACATAAAGTGCTTAAAAGAGAAAATTTATTGTGGCTCATACAAAGCCAGTCTGAATTTTCTTTACAAAGTTTCTTTTCCATAGTCACATGTAGACAGTTGCACCTGCAAAGGATTTAGCAATTTAGTCCTTAGCAATTGCAGCCTCCATTTCTTGGGGGGAAGGTGAGGCCTGGGGAGGCAGAGGCAGGCCTGGGCTGTCGGCTGGGAAGGGTTAGGGCTCAGGGCCAGCAGCTCACAGAGAAAGGCCTCTAGGGTGCGTTTGCTCCAATCCACTCACGCAGACGTGAGATTGGCCTTTAACAGACAAGAGAATTTGCTTTAAAATGGATTTACTTTTACTGTCAACAGCAGCTGTAAAACTAGTTAGCAGAAAACTAGCATGGGGACTGGGCGCAGTGGCTCCCACCTGTAATCCCAGCACTTTGGGAGGCTGAGGTGGGAGGATGCCTTGAGATCAGGAGTTCCAGAGCAGCCTGGGCATCATAGGAAGACCCCATCTTTACATAAAATAGAAAAATTAGCTGGGCTCAGTGGCACATATCTATAGTCCTAGCTACTAGGGAGGCTGAGGCAGGAGGATTGCTTGAGCCCAAGAGTTTGAGGCTGCAGTAAGCTATGATGGCACCACTGTACTCCAGCCAGGGCAACGGAGTGAGACCCTGTCCATAAAAAAAAAAACAAAAATCAAACAAACAAAAAAACTCCCAAACAACTAGCATGGGAATTTAACTTTCATGGAGCCATTGAGACCACTTATATAGAGGACAAACTTTCCACAGAAACATACAATGTAAGAAGACAAAAGTACATTTGTATCTTTTTGCTAAATGTATAAGAAAATCCTTCAGAACAAAATGCGCAGCCTGTTAAAGCCTCTTCCTGTAAACAGAGACCTGCGAGCAGAGAGGGAAGCGATTGACCCTTGTGAGTTGCAGAGATCCCCTTAGCAGAAAAACGTAAATTATAGAACAACAACAACAAAAATGATACCGTTAAAGTCCTGAGTGTAACAGCATATCTGGGCAGCTGCAGGGTCGCGGAGATAACTGTGCTGTGGCCTCGTGTGTTAGGTTCTCTCTGTTTTCAAAGGATGCTCCCAGCGGCTCACGGAGCATCCCTTGAAGGCTGTTTTATCACTTGCAACCTCGGTCCTAAATTATAAAAAGAAGAGAAAGTCCCTGTAGAAACCGTAGGCATGATTGTCCCTGTCATCTCCAGAATCGTTGCAGCATCCTACGACAAAGTGTCGCGGGCCTGGGACCTGGAGACGGGCAAGCTGCTGGTATGTGAGCCCTGCCCGGTGGGGGCAGCACAGCACAAGGTTTGACGGGGCCCTAGGTAGCTCTGGGCTGGACCGGGGTTGGGGGGGGTGACAAAAGTCCAGGTCTCCCCAGAAGGCAGAGCTTGCTCAGGGGCCTGAGATGTGGATGTGGACTGTGCCCCGTGGCAGCCACTGCTTACAGCAGCGCCACCGGCAGAGCTGGGAGGGCGCCGGAGAGGCAGGGTGGGCGTGGGAGAAGGAAAGCATCCCACCGCAGGCAGAGCGAAGGGTTTGGATACACAAAAAGAAGCCAGGAGTAGTGGTGGCCGGGGGTGGCCTGGGGTGGCATTCCAGGGTTCCCTGTGGAATGTTCAGATTTCATGAGGCAGAAAGTGGCCGAAGAACCAGGGTTCTGGGCCTTCCCGATCAGTTCTCTCTCCGTCTTGCAGGGGGCCACTATCCAGCCATCCACCAGGCCTAAGACCCCTCCCTGTCCCGCTCCCACACCCAGGTGGCCTCCGTCCTGCTCAGGGGCCTCCTCAGGGTCCCCTGTCCCTCCCCTGCTGGCAGCTTCTCGCAGCCTGTCTTCTCCCTTCCTCTTCTTTTCTCTCCTTAAAAGACAACTTTTCTTGTTAGTGCAAAGGTCAATTTATATTCATCGTAGAAAGTTTTGGGAAGGCAAGATAAACCACATTTAAAAAAAAAAACAACCCAGAAAAACCTTAAAACTACCACTCCGCTTACAGTTAACATCTTGGTGTCTTTTTTCCTACATATGAACACAGGCAAGTGCGTTTGGTTAACACAGTGTCATTATACGTACTTCTTTCTGGACCCTGGCTTTCCCCACTTAACAATAAATCGTGACTAACTGTGTGTCTACATCATCCTTTTGAATGGGGTACATGAGATTCTGCAGAACAGCTGGGGCAGGCCCTGTCTCACCATTCCTGGATATGGGACATTAACGCTGTTTTTATTTTTGTCTATCATAAACAAAGCTACGATGAGGACAGTTTGCATTTATTTTTTGTACAATGCTCTAATATTTCTTTAGGATATATAGCTAGATTTCGTTGCTAATTTAAACAGTGTAGAAACATGGAGTTTTAAAATAGCCTTCAGCAAGCCATGCCCACTCGTGGCCTGGGCACCAGAGCTCACCTTTTCCCACGCCCCATGCTGGGTGTCATGATTTTTAAAAAATTTTAGCCGATTCAGTAGGTACAAAGTGAGACTTGCACTGATTGCTCCTGACTTTGGGCATTTTCCCAAACGTTTGTTTCTTCTTATACATTTCCTGTTCTGGCTACAGCCAGTTTTTCTATTTGAGGTGCTTTTCTTTCTCTTTTTAAACTTTTTAAAAGTACTTTTGTTTATTTTTGTTGCACAAATAATTCACGCCACTTGCCAACCATTCATGCCACAGTTGAATTGGTTATCTACGGCTGCTTGACAAATTGCTCTACAGCTTAGCAGTTTCACATGACGAACGTTTATTACCTCACTCAGCTTCTGACAATTAGAAATCTACGGGCAGCTTAACCGGGTGGTTCTGGCTCAGGTCTCTGGTGAGGTCACAGTTCAGATGTCATCTCGAGACGCCATGAGGCTGAAGGTTCCCTTCCAAGATGGCTCACTCACATAGCTGTTGGCCCGAGGCCTCGGTTCATCTCCCCGTGGGTCTCCGTGGAGACACAGGGCTACTTGAGTGTCCCCAGGACATGACAGTTGACTCCACAGAACAAGTGGCCCCAGAAGGAGCAAAGAGCAAGCTGTGACTTCTTTTATAACCTAGTCACTCACTTTCCTTTCTGTCATGTCCAGTCATTAGAAGAGAGTCAGTCACTCGGTCCAGCCCGCACTCAGGGGCATGGGCTCCGGCTGCACCGTTTGGAGGGAGGATTACTGAAGAATTTGTGGGCATATTTAGAAACTGTTACAATAGTGATAGCATATGGAGAGATTCCCCTTTCCTCGATTGTCCCCTTCGTGTGGTTTGCTGCCAGCCTCCCCCAGGGGACAGGGAGGGGCTGGGGCTGTGGTGTCCTGTCCACACTCCCAGGCACAGGGCAGACATTCAGTAAACACCTGTTTGTGGACCTGGGCAGGAGTAGTCGCCTTACGAGGACCCGCTGCCAGTTCCGCCAGGTGCTCTCCCTACCCCGTTCATCTGTCCTAGACACAGATGAATGCGTGACCTTCATTAATTAAATTAATGAGTTCACTTAAGCAAACTTACAAATCCGGGTCCTTGCTTGCCTAGCCCCCTACAGGCGCCCAGGGGCCACAGTGCGTAGCGAGGACGTTCCCTTCCTCACAGACGGTGCCCGGGGCTCTGGGCGAGAGAGAAAACAGCCTTTCCACCGTTGCCCCGTTTCAGTGGCAGGTTGAGTACGATTCCTTCATCGTCTCCTGTAAGTTTTCTCCTGACGGCAAATACGTGGTGTCCGGCTTGGATGTGGATCACTCGATCCGAGTAATGGACGCGGAGAACACCGCCACCGTCTCGCTCGTCAAAGGTGAGGCTGCCATGGCAACAGCCGCTTGTCACTTGTGACTCTTTTTTTTTTTTTTTTTGAGACAGAGTCTCACTCTGTTGCCCGGGCTAGAGTGAGTGCCGTGGCGTCAGCCTAGCTCACAGCAACCTCAAACTCCTGGGCTCAGGCGATCCTCCTGCCTCAGCCTCCCGAGTAGCTGGGACTACAGGCATGCGCCACCATGCCCAGCTAATTTTTTCTATATATATTTTAGTTGGCCAGATAATTTCTTTGTATTTTTAGTAGAGACGGGGTCTCGCTCTTGCTCAGGCTGGTCTCGAACTCCTGATCTTGAGCGATCCACCCGCCTCGGCCTCCCAGAGTGCTAGGATTACAGGCGTGAGCCACCGCGCCCGGCCACTTGTGACTCTTGATTGCTTTATTTGGCGAGACTGTAACGGCATGAACCCCGTCACTAGCGCTGCGATGCTGGTTGATACAGGCACAGTTAAACCCAAGACCCGTCCTCTTCAGCTCACGCTTTTCCGTTCAGTCTCCTGCTTGTGACGGATGGAATAGTGTTCTGCTCCCCCCGCACGCGGACAGCCACGGCCTCGTCCTTTACTGGTGGAGGCTCAGGCTTCTGAACATTTTTACCTGTACTTTTAAAACATACAAATAGTAACCACCGTATGTCAATTTCCTGGTTGCGACACTGTGCTGCGGTGGTTACCCAAGATGTTGCGTGGCCGGGAGCTGGGCGAAGGGCACACGGATCTCTCCGTGTTATTCCTGACACCTGCATGTGAGGTCACAGTCATCTCGAAATACAAAACACATGTAACCACTGTGAGGAAATTCCTTATGTAAAGTAAAAAAGCAAAAGCCTGTTTACACACCCTGCCTCCTCCCCGGGAGTGACTGTGGCGTTGCTGGTGGCCTTCCTGCACACACCACCACTTCCCGTGTGTGTTTCGTTTCCTTTTATCCACGTGGCACCATGACGTGTGCACTGCCCCACGGCTGGCATTTTTCCCTTAGTGGATCACCTCTTTCTCTGCCTCTTCTCCATGTCCGGTCACCGCCGGGCCTTTGCACGTGCTGTTCCTTCTGCCTGGAGTGTCTTCCTCCCCTGCTTCCCTCGTTGACTTTTAGGGCCCTTCCTGGACCCCTTAGGGTGGGCCAGGCTCCTGCTGGCCACAGGCCTTGTGCGTTCCTCTCATGGCCTGTGGCATGAGGAAGGTCATTGCCTGCTCGAGGGTGTCTCCCCCATCAGACTGGGGACTCTGTGAGGGCAGAGAGGAGGTCGGCCGTGCTCCCTGTTCAGGGCCCGGCACACAGCAGGCACTCAGGAAATGTCTGTGCAGGTGCGTAGTCCCTTGTGAAAACTGGAATTGCATTTCGTAACATCGTCGTTGGCTGGGGGCGTAGTGTGAGCCCTCTGGCCCAGCCTGTGGAAGGAGTGGTAAGGAGTCACTTTCCCTGTGCCACAGATCATCACAGAAAGTCCATCACCGCATGCTGCTTTGACCCCGACAGCCAGAGGGTAGCTTCCGTCTCGCTGGACAAGTGCATCAAGATCTGGGATGTTACGTCCCAGGCCACACTGCTCACCATCACCAAGTGAGGAGGCCCCCGAGGCTGGCAGCGTCCCGAAGCAGGAAGGTGGGAGGGATGTCCCCATTTATGCCCTCCCTCCTGGATTCCACGTCTGCAGTGGGCACGCCTGCAGCCTGGGCAGAGGTGGTCTGAGGAGGCTGGAGGCAGGCGGGCCGGGGGAAGCCGCGGGCTGGGCCTCAGATGCAGCTGTTTGTTTCGATGGGAGCCACCCCAGGAAAACACGGTGCCTCTAGAGACTCCACAAAAAGGTGACACTCCCTCATCTCCTATAAAATGGGAAGATCAGATAACCCAGGGCCTATGAGGGTCACCAGAGTCCTCTCCAGCAGGCCCTGGGGCCGGGATCCCGGAATGTGCCTGCTGCCCGGGCCGGCTCGCTCGTGCTGGTCTGGCTGGGCATTAAGAGGGTGTAGGCTCGCTCGTGCTGGTCTGGCTGGGCATTAAGAGGGTGTAGGCTCGCTCGTGCTGGTCTGGCTGGGCATTAAGAGGGTGTAGGTTCCCATCCTGCAGGAACTTGGGCCTCGGTTTCCTCACCTGCGAACCGAGCAGAGGCGAGGTCCTTAGCACAGTGTCCCTGCATGGTGGCCTCAGCTCCAGCCGTGGGCAAGTGTCCCCATCCACTCCACACTGTTGTGCCAACAAGTGCGGCCGTGGGCAAGGGAAACAAACGAGCTGCCTATTGGCAGTTTTGATTTACCTTGAATCCATGACTTTTCTGGAAATGTATCTTTTAGCAAGAAAATATAGCGGCAAGGAGTCTCGGAGCTTCAGGGCTGGCTTTTCGGCGTGGGACTTCTGAGGTCACACACACAGGGGCCAGGCTCAGAAGGGCCCCACGCTTGATTTCAGGCTCTGCTGGCGAAGTCTTGAAATTCTTAACAATATCTGAATAAGGAGGCTTGCGTCTTTAAATTTCAAAAGTATGTAATTTACTTTTTGAAAATGTAAAACATGCAACACAGTACAAAATTTAAAAGGCACAAAAGGATACATAGTAAAAAATATCTCTCTTAGGTCTTGTAGCCAGTTTCCCTCCCCAGAAGCTACTACTTCCCTTCCTTCCTCCCTTCCTTCCTCCCTTCCTTCCTGTCTTCCTTCTTCCTTCTTTCCTTCCTCCCTTCCTTCCTCCCTTCCTTCTTCCTTCTTTCCTTCCTTCCTCCCTTGCTTCCTTCCTTCCTCCCTTCCTTCCTTCTTCCTACCTTCCTTCCTCCTTCCTTCTTCCTTCCTTCTTTCCTCCTTCCTTCTTCCTTCCTTCTTTCCTCCTTCCTTCCTCCTTCCTTCCTTCCTCCCTTGCTTCCTTCCTTCCTTCCTTCCTTCTTCCTTCCTTCTTTCTTCCTTCCTTCCTTCCTCCCTTCCTTCCTCTCTTCCGTCTTCCTTCCTCCCTTCCTTCTTTCTTCCTTCCTTTTTCCTTTTTTCCTCCTTCCTTCTTTCCTTCTTTCCTTCCTCCCTTCTTTCTTCTTTCCTTCTTTCCTCCTTCCTTCCTTCTTTCCTTCCTTCCTCAGCTTTATTGTGATGTAATTCACATGCCATACAACTCACCCATTTAAAATAAATTCAGTAGTTTGGGGGATATTATTATTTTTAGTTGTGGTAAAATATATAACAACATAAAACTTGACATTTTAACCATTTTTAAGTACACAATTCACAGTATTAATTACATTCACAATGTTGTGCAACCATTACCACGATCTATTTCCATAACAATTCCATCACCCACACAGAAACTCTGTACCCATTAAGCAATAACTCCCCACTGCCCTGCCCCCAGCCCCTGGGAACCTCTATTCTACTTTCTGTCTCTATGAATTTGCTTATTCTAGGTATTTCATATAAGTAGAATCATACATTTGTCCTTTTGTGACTGGCTCATGTTACTTAAAATAATGTCCTTAGGGTTCATTCATGTTGTCATGTGCATGAGAACTTCATTCCTTTTTGTGACTGAGCAGTATCTCATTGTATATATACCATATTTTGTTTATTCATCTCTTGACGGACACTTGGTTGTTTCTACCTTTTAGCTGTTGTAAATAATACAACAATGAATATTGAGGTACGAGTGTCTGTTTGAGGCCCTGCTTTCAATTCTTTTGGCTATGTACTTAGGAGTGGAACTGTTGGACCATAAGTGAATATGATATTCAGCTTTTTGAGCAACTGGGACCTCCCCTTTTAATTTTGCATTGGGCCCTGAAAATTATATAGCTGATCTTGCCAGAGGATTTTGAAAATTCATAATCTCAACCGATTTTGAAACTTGTAAGCAGTAAACATAAGTACTTTTATAATTTTGTGCTTCAACTGTCAATCAAAATTTAGAAAACTCAGGAATAGAAGGAAAGTCTATCGTATTAACAGGTATTTTTGCTTATCAGGTTCTGTCTTCCTTTTGATGTTCCACGTTTCCTTCTTTTACTGTTTCCTATCTGTTCAGGAAAAAATTCTTTTAGCCATTCTTTTAGGGTGGGTCTGTGGGCACCAGTCTCTTAGTTTTTCTTCATCTGAGAATGCCTGGATCTCCCTTTCATTCCTGGGTGATAGTTTTGCTGGATACAGAAATACGGGTTGACAGTTCTTTCCTGTCAGTACTTGAAACCTGTCATGTCACTGTCTTCCAGCCTCCACGGTTCTGATGAGGAATCCATTGTCATTCCCATCGCTTTTGTCCTGTAGGTCAGGTGTCATTTCTCTTTCATTGCCCTTGAGAGTTTTTTTTTGTCTTTAATTTTAAGAAGTTTATTATGATGCATCTGTGTATATATTTCTCTGGATTTATCCTATTTGGGATTTACTCAGATTCTTGAATCTGAAGGTTTATATCTTTTGCCAAATTCAGTAAAATTTCAGCCATTCTTTTTGAGACATGGTTTCACTCTGTTGCCCAGGCTGCAGTGCAGTGGTGTGATCATAGCTCACTACAGCCTTGAACGCCTAGGCTCAAGAGATCCTCCTGTCTCAGCCTCCCAAGTAGCTGGGACTACAGGTGTGTGCCACCATGCCTGGCTAATTTTTAAAATTTTTGTAGAGACAGGGTCTTGCTGTGTTGCCCAGGCTAGTCTTGAACTCCTGGCCTCAAGCAGTCCTCCCGAAGTGCTGGGATTACAGGCGTGAGCCATGAGGTCTGGCCACAGATATGATTTCTTTAATTGCTTTTTCAGCCCAGCCTTCTCTCTCCTCTCTTTCTGGTAGTCTAATGGCACAAACGTTAGATCCTGTTTTCTTCCCCCAGTCTATTTTCCTCTACTGTTTGCATTGGTCAGTTTATAGTATCCTGTCTTCATGTTCATGACTTCTTTCCTCTCTCTGCTCCATTCTGCTGTTGAGCCATCCAGTGAATTTTTTATTTCAGTCGTTGAATTTTTCAGTTCCAAAATTTCTTATAACTTCCATGTCTTTGCTGAGGTTTTCTGTCTTTTCATTTGCTTCATTTTTATGATGGCCTCTTAAAAATCCTGGTCAGGTCATTCCAGCGTCCACGTCATCTCAGTGCTGACTCCTATTGATTAACTTTCTCGTTCATGTTGAGGTTTCCTGGCTCTTGGTGGGATGACTGATTTTCAGGTGCATCCTGGACATTTTGGGTATTAAGAGACTTGGGGTCTTATTAAAATCTTTTGTCTTAGCAAAGATTTCTACAGCCTGGCGAGGGTGGCAGCCTGGGCTCCCACTCAACTTGCAGACGGGGTTAGGGCTGGAGCTGCGGTTTTTCCTGAGATGTTTGCCTGGAGTGAGGCAGTTGCTTTCCCAAAGTTTTCTGTCTTGCTAGGCTGCTCCTATCCTGGCCCTTTGCCTAGGGAGAGTGGGATTTTCTTGGGGACTCTTTTTTTCTCCCTATACCCATTATGGTTTTTTGGTTAGTTTAGATTAGTTTTTGGTTACAGATTTTTCCAGCACCTGGTCCAGGATACATGACACAGAAAGAAAAGCAGGTCACAGTGTGTTGTGCTCGGGTTCCAAGATCTCTAACTGCCTCTTCCCTCTGCCTTTCATCGTCTTCTTGTATTTGCTTCACACATGACATCCAGGGCTGTCGGCTGTGCTTAGCAGCGGGAACAGGGAGAAGTACGTTGATTCTGTCTTGTCCTGAACTGCAAGTGCAACATAAGCGTTGCCCCCAAACTTTTGTACAAGTAAGATGGTCTTTCATGAGAGGTGGCATTTATCTGAAATGAGAGCCCATCATGGAGGATAGAAATAGCTCTGGTTTAAACCCCGGTGCCTGAGTTCTGCGGAGGGCTCGTTGTCAACTACCAGTATGTGCCAAGATGCTGCTCAGCCCACCAGGGGACTGCGGAGGTGTGTCCTGGACACCCTTGGGAAGTGGATATTTCTTCTCTTTTGACCTTTCTCAGCTGGTGTCTTTCAAAGAACCAAAACAGGGTCTAAAACTCTGACCTGAGCTCTAGAAAACAGTTTCACGCAGACTTCTCCTTTTAGACAAAATGATTGATTTTATGATCCAAAGTACTCAGAGGGGCACAGTTGTGTTTATAGGCTCGCTTGAAAACTCTGCTTATAAGAGGAGGTGAGAATCACGGGAAAAATACGTTGAGGATCACAAATAAAAAGTGGCAACATTCTGACTTAATTCTTTTTCAAAAAAGAAGACATTTAAAAATTGAGAATGAATAACCCAAAACTTTATTAATTAAATATACAACATCAAAACATGTTTTAATGGCACTGAAGACAGATGGGGAGGGGGCGGCTGGGGTAGGGAAGTAGGGCAGTGAGGTGGGGGAAAGGGAGGAGCAGGAGACGGCCTCTGTGTGGTGTGACCCAGCACCAGGCCTGAGAGGCTGTTAGTCCATTAGCTGCCGCTGACAGCCACAAGGAGCTCTGAATATTGCGGAATATTCTCACCAGGGGCTATTTTGTCTCCCGGTGGACATTTGGCAATGTCTGGAAAGATTTTTGGTTGTCACAGCTGGGTGTAGGGGAAATACTGGCATCTAATGAGTAGAGGCCAGGGGTGCTGCTAAGCATCCTATGACACGTAGGATGTGTCATCCTACTGCAAAGATGCTCCAGCACACAACGTTGTGTTGGTGTGGTTGACAAATCCTGGAACAGCACAACACAGACTGAACGGTTCGTATCTGGACCGTGGTAGACAGCGATCGCAGGCGTGGTGTCCATGAGCTCACAGGGCTTGATGTCCCCTCCCTTTGAGGTGTGTCTTCGGGTCCTCCTGGAGTGAAGTACTGACGTGTGCACCTCTTGCATCTGTGTTTCAGGGCGCATTCCAACGCCATCTCCAACTGCTGTTTTACCTTCAGTGGCCATTTCCTGTGTACAAGCTCCTGGGATAAAACCTTAAAGATATGGAATGTCCATACGGGGGAGTTTCGAAACCATGGCGCCTGTGTGACCCTGACGCAGGGCCACGAAGGCTCGGTCAGCTCCTGCCACTTTGCCAGAGACAGTGAGTGAGCAGCACAGGGCAGGATGCTGCTCCCGGCAGTGCTGGGTGGAGCTCTTCGTGCTCTGTGTATGGACCCCCTGGGTACAGAGAGGCAGTTTCCGTGGTGCCAACAGTGAGGGTGGATTTTCTCCCCCAAGAACAAAAAAGCCAAGAGGGAAATTCACAGGCACAAGTTCACAACTGGCAGAAACTCAGTTCAACATGGCTTAAGCAACAGAAGAAATTTATTAACTTCTGTCATGGAAAAGTCCAGGTGCAGGTGTGACTCTGGGCATGGCTGGGTCCAGAGACCCAAACAACACTCTCAGCAACCCAGCTCTTCCCCTCAGTCTCTCAACTCAGCCTCCTTCTTTTTTCTTTCTTTCTTTCTTTTTTTTTTTGAGACAGAATCTCACTCTCAGTGGCATCAGCCCAGCTCACAGCAACCTCAAACTCCTGGGCTCAAGCAATCCTCCTGCCTCAGCCTCCCAAGTAGCTGGGACTACAGGCATGTGCCACCTTGCCTGGCTAATTTTATATATATATGTATATATTTTTAGTTGTCCAGCGAATTTATTTCTATTTTTTTTTAGTAGAGACGGGGTCTCGCTCTTGCTCAGGCTGGTCTCAAACTCCTGAGCTCAAACAATCCTCCCGCCTCGGCCTCCCAGAGTGCTAGGATTACAGGCATGAGCCGCCGTGCCCGGCCTCCTTCTTGTATTGGCCTCTCCCCTCAAGGAGGCAGAGGTGGCCTCTGATGGTCCTGGCCAGCCTGGTTCTGGCTTCTGGCAGTCCTGGGAAGGAGAGACCCTCTGTCTGATGGTGCCAGCACAAGTTCCAGGGAAGACTCCCATTGGCTCAGCTTGGGACACATGCCCACCTCTGAACCAATAACTTAGCAGGATGAAAGGCTCTGATTGGCTAGGTTTGGTGACTTGCCCACCCCCAGGGCTGGAGTTTGGGGTCAGTGCCCCCTGAACCAGAGGGACTGAGAGTAGGCAAGGGCTGCTTCCCTGCAGGAAGTTGGAGGAGCTGTTTCCCAATGAAGAGGCGTGGATTTGAACAGGGGCCAGGGCAGGGAGCTGCCACAGGCTGCTCTAGACATCTAGGAGCCAAGTGTGGACTCCCCATCCTGGTGAGAGGTGGGGCTCGCCCCGTGTGTCTGGGAGCCCCAGCAGGTGCACATGCCATCAGGGCCTGGCTTGAGAAACGCTAGGGCGTGTCTGAGCCACTTTCCCCCTTCCGCAGCCCTTGCCCAAGTCAGGCTCCCACCGTGAGGCCCCCTCGCTTCTGTCCTTGGCTTTGCTGGGTTCAGAATCACATACAGTCAATCGTTATTATTATGGATTCTGTATTTGCCAATTCACCTACTTGCTAAAATCCGTTCGTAACCCTAAAATCAATACTTGTGGCATTGCCGGGTTACTGACGGATATGTGCAGAGCGGCAGAGGATCTGAGTCACCCCAGGCACAGGTTCCCAGGTGCATCTGAGTGAAGTGGTGCTCTGCCGTCTTGTGTCAGCTCTCACGCAGTGTCTTCTTTGTGGTCCATTTGGTGCCATCTTTTGCATATTTTTGTGCTTTTTGTTGGTGCTTTTGCTGTTTAAAATGGCCCCCCAACCTCAGTGCTGAGGTGCTGTCTGTGTTCCTAAGCACTAGAAGGCTGGGCTGTGACTTACAGGGAAAATACACGTTTGATAAGCTCCATTCAGGCATGAGTTATAGTGCTGTTGGCTGTGAGTTCAATGTAAATGAATCAACAGTATATAGTAAATAAAGTGTTTTTAAACAGAAACACACATAAAACAAGGTCACGTACTGATTGATTGACGAAAAGGTTGTGACCAGAGGCTCGCGGGAACCCAACCCTGTATTTCCCCTAGGAGCAATGATTCAGTATTTGCCAATTCAGTGTTTGCTAATTCGGTGTTTGCTATAACTTTATGGACTGTAACTACCGTGAATAATGAGAATTGGCTGTAAGTGATTGGGGGTCATCGAGCCACACCAGAAAGGGGTTTCAGTGTCATCAGAGTGAGCTGTGGTGCTGCCCCCCAAGTCACCCTCAGCCTGCTCTAGATGCACCAGAGGAGGAAGCACTTGGCTGGGCAAGATGACCCCCAGCCCTGACTCTTCCATTGTGTATTGCAGGCTCTTTTCTCATTTCCGGAGGGTTTGACAAGACCGTGGCTATTTGGGATGTAGGAGAAGGCTACCGGAGGCTCTCCTTGAAGGTACATGCCCCAGCGCCAGAGGAACTGGGCTTCATTCCTTAATCCTTCCGTGCTGGGTGCTGGGGATACAGCAGTGGGTGAGACAGACCTACATGTCCCCTAATGGAGCTGACACCTCTGTGGGGAAGGATGGACCAGAAACTCACAAGCAAATCGCCCATGGTGAGGAGTGAAGTGGAGAAACACAACAGGGCGATGTCATAGAAACAGACCTGGGGACTAATCCACGGTGCCTGGGCAGGGAGAGCATCCTGGAGAAGGAGGCGTTTGAGCTGGCAAGGAAGGGCGGGATAAGCGAGGATCTTGGGGAAGGGCATTCCAGGCAGATGGAACAGCAAATGCAAAAACCCCGAGGTAGGAAAGTGTCCGAGAATAGCAGAAATTGCCACGCAGAGGGATGAATGCCACAGAGCAGCACGCAGAGAGTGCTGTCGGGCTCCCAAAGGGGGGTGTAAACTGAGTCCTTCCGGCTGCAGGTTACAGGAGCCCTAACTCAAAGTGGCACTGTGATTAGGGCACCCAGGCTCGGCGCATTCCGTGCCCCTGTTCCAGTGCCCCATTGCCTGGGATTTTGGCACACTCCCTGGTTTCACGATCTCACAGTCACCTCTGGTTGCTAATGCTTACATCCAGGACGCTTGGCCTATCTGTCCCCAGGGATCCAAAGTAGACCATGTCCCCTTGAGCAGCACGTGTTCAGACCCGCAGGGCTGGTCTGTCCCAGCCCTCCTTTCCTAGGGTTTGTGGAGGCGCAGGGAGTTTATATCACAGCAAATAAACATTTAGAACCGAATGTTGAACCTCCCTGTGCTTAGAAGTCCTTTGTCCCCCTCATA